>JAXCHB010000043.1:1335000-1935000 GCA_036926305.1 Uropetala carovei
CGCCTTAACGTCAGTCTTTTTGCGTCTTCGCGACGTTTGTCCTCCGACTGGACGCAAAACTCGTGTGCTGTGACGTCACCTCATTTAAACATTTAAAAGAGTCTAGGTTATTATTGAGAGGTGTTTTAAAAGTAATGGTAAGGCACGGTGAAAATGTGTTGTATAAAGTGTCTTTTACAATGTGTTTGCGTTGAAATGTTTCAAAAATGTGCTCAGTATGAAGAGAACGTAAAACCTAACCCTCAAATTATCTCATTGATCCTTATGGGAGAAAATTCTTCGCTTAACGTCCAACTTTTCTGGAGCGTTTAAATAGGACGTTAAGCGGGGACCCCCTATATTCCTAAACGGAACACTAAGACGCCGTCTCAGTCGGCATCCTAAGAATCCATTCGAAAAGTCGTTAAAACGTGCCACTGAAGACGGAGAGGTTGGAATTGCACAAGTGCAAGATTTAACGATAAGAGAAAGCAGTGTTTTGTGTGATCGCGAGCGGATTCAGAATTCGCCCACTTCTCCGTGCGCGTCTCTCTGTTTTAACACCGGAGCAATAGAGAGTTACGCATTATTAAAGTTCTGTTTTTCTTCCCCTGAATTTTGAAAAAATCTCTTCCCGGGGGCCCGAGTGATTTTATTTTTTTCTATTTATATTCGCAGTGCGAACGAACTCGCGAGTTCAAAGAACTTTGCGGGAGATAAAAGGGTTGCGGAACGATAATGTTTGTTTTATGAAGACATTTTGGCGGGCGCCGCCCGCATTCCGAGGAAAAACTGCGTCCTCCTTTTTAGTCGTCTTTTTTTTAATTTGCAATAAGCGGGTAAGTAATAATGAATCATAGCATGAGTGGGTACATCTGCGTCTGTCTTTGCGCCGGAAAATGTAGGAAATTTGTCTAACGTTACGCTATTTTTTGTTCTTTTTTACAAGCAGCCGATTTTCTGTAATTACGAGATAAAGTACATATTACAGTCGAACTTCTATAAGTCGAACGTCTATAACTCTAATTTTTCATAACTCGTAGGGAATTCATTTCACAAGTCAAATTCTTTTTCGTGTTATTTTTCTTTTGTAACTCCAATTTTCTATAAGTCGAATATTTTTTTGGTTCTCATGAGGATCGACTTATAGAAGTTCCACTGTGTTTATTTTTAATGCGAGTTCAGGTTTCTTTCTCGCGTCATTCGCACGCCACGCTGATTCTAATATTTATTATTTTTATAGTTAAGCTTTTATATCCGTTATGTATTCTTAATAGGGCGAAAAACGGAGTATTTTAAAAGCTTCTTCGCATTTGTTATTGAGTTTCTTGAAGGTTCGAAGAAAATATTCTTAAATCTAGTGACATAAAAAGCGATTAAAAGTATAACCATTCGAGAATCAATAATTTTTAAAGTGATTATATTGTGTATCTCCGAGAGCTATAACAAGTTTATGAAATACCTCTTGGAGATAACTAAAATAAATATTTATTTTTTCTTTTTTTAGCCATAAGACGATATCGACGGTTCTCTAGATCAAAGAAGAGATTAAAAATAAATCGAACACTGGGTGTCTTTCGGAATCTGAAATGTAGGCAAAAGTTTTTTTTCGATGTTTTTTGCTGGTTTTTATATATTTTCCAAAAAATATTGCGAAAGAGCTTGTAAAAGTATTTTCGTTTGATGTTAGAATTTTGAGGTTAGCTCATATTTTCTCCGCTGGGGGAAATTTTATGATGACATTTCAATCGAACACTTTTAAGAGTCACGGTTTAATGAAATTAAAAACGTGCAACCAGGGTTTTTGTTTCCACAGAAGTTCATTTACATTGGATTTGTTACTCTGGAATACTTATCACAATTTCATTACCAACATCCTCAAAGGGTTCAAAATTAAAAAAAAATGTTTTTAAACGATTAAAATCGAAAATGTCATCTCAGAATGAGTCGCGCTTTCAATAATGACAAGGTCTTTTCTATTTGTTAGTTTCCGGAACCGAGCTTTATGGCATTCCTCACAAATTCTTTTTATGACGTAAAATTCTTATAATAATTTACTGCTTTTATAATATATTTCATGGAAATGTTCCACAGCCTCCTTCTTCGACAGAAGGGGCGATTCTGGTTTATTTTTAGAAATCGAAAGGTTAAAACGAACCACGAGAATTATTCTGTCCGCGTTTGTCTGTGTGATCGTATATGAAGAACGGTTCGCAGTGCAGACGAAATACGGCAGTAAAATCTGGAATGTTGTTTATGGCCCGCCGTTTCCAACGGCTCATGCATATTCAAATCATTTTTTTTATAAGTGGAAATAACGAAAGATCAAGGCGGTGCTGTAAACGCTTAAACTCGATCCCTGAAGAGCGTGACTTGCGAGGGGATTTAGATTAAAATCTGATTTGCCGCGGAGTTTATATTGCTTCGGCGAACGTGGCCACCGAAGTGCACTGTCGCCCGAGTTCCTCGTTTTTTCTATTTTTCGCGTGGAAATTAATGAATATAATCTAATCCGGAAAATCTTAGAGAATTGATTAATTATGAAATATAAGGGTTGATGAATCAGGTTTTCTCCGGAAATGTTTTAAAGAGGAGAATATCGAACGCTACATATTTATTAACAAAAATAAAGCATATCTTATGTATTTTTTCTAATGAAATACAAAAAAAATGCCTGGGGTTGTATTTTATTAATCGCGAGACACGAGAAAATATTGGCGTACCGCTTGCATGTTCTCACGAAGTTCGATTAGCGCAATGCGACAAATTTCACGGGACGAGAAAATTTCCCCGGAAGTTTACGCCTTCTTTTATAATTGCATCTGTGTTTATGCCTTCATTCAAATATACTTGTTGTGACGACCAGTTCTTCAGTGTTATTTCTGTTTTCAATATACATTACACGGTTGCAATACATGAGCGATATACATTTTCTTAATTTTATTTACAAGTTTGTTGCCATGTGGCATTTTACTTTATTTAACTATTTAATATTTTAATTATATTGCTCTGTTTGATGTCGAGGAAAAATCACAAAAATCCTCCTTTCATACTGCGGTGACCGAGAATTCAATGGAGTATTATAACTATCGGCTTAAAGTGCGCGCGATACACTTAGCATTATGGGGCGTAATACCAGAAAATGGCATCGCATAAAGTGAGCGATTCAAAAGTTTCATCGTCTCATTTAAGACGTGAATATAAAATAAATCATAGTTTTGTTAAAAAGGTAGCAAAGCGGAATTTCTTCCGATGAGATCACAAGTACAATTTGCGACTTCCTGGTTCAAATCTTCCAGAAAACCGCATCACTTGAGATTTATTATGATTTAAAGATTTATGATAACTTCAAAGCCAGGAAGATAGTGATTGGATTTTCGCGTGTTTGTTTGGAAACTGACGCACGAAAGACCAGATGGAATTCATTAAAATTTTGGCGGAAAGACGAATCTTATGGAGACGATTCTTCCGCGTTGTTAGCGTCGGTTCTTTTTCGAATACACTGCGTGAAACGTTGCTTTTTATTTTTTCACTAACGTTCAGCACACCAGTCGAATTCCGTATTAACGTAAAAGTCGACAATATGACCATTTTAGCCATAGATTCTGTTGGAGGAACAAATGTAATTTTTTTGTGAATGCATATTAATTTTGAATACATCAGTAATTCCTTGACCAATTGCGCCTATGATGTGCATCGGAATTATTAAAACAATGTAATTTAGTGTCCATAAAAACGGACATGGTAACTGAAAGAGTTGAGTCTACATAATTTTTCGGAATCATTATTTACCAACATCATATTCGACTCGGTGAAAAGAGCGGCATGTCTGCACTCGATATAAACTTAAGCCTCTAGCGGGCGCGCCCTATTTTCAGAAACTAGCGGACGCGTGGTAGCAAATCTGCTAACCATGCCGTTTTCCTCAAATTTTCTCGTATTATAAATGATTTTTTTTTGTTTGTCGGCCTTTCTTCGTTCGTCCCTTGTTTCTCTATCATCAAATCTTATGGACCTCAGCAAAATTAAAATCTTTTGTAGCTCATACAAGCCCGTAAAAGCGGTATTCCCGTACCATCACGAGTCCATAACTCACGTCCATTTCACTTTCCTTCTCATCTTCAGCTGTAGTGTCACTATCCAGTTCTTGTTCAGATTCAGTGTCGTGATTTTCCTGATTTTCTAACGTGATAAAGTTTTCTGCATCACTCCATACTTCTTCACTACCTAGCAAATCGTTTTCCTCCTCAGAAAGTTCTTTCAGAACCTTTAGATAATCCTCTTCTCGTACATTCTCATCCCATTTATATTTTACAGATTCCCTGTAATGTAAAAACTTTCCTTCACATTCCCATTTCACATCCATATATGTACACGCAAACACACACCAGACTGATACACTCAAACACAGAAATTCCAACTGACCTATTCGAACGAAATACCTACTAAAGATGTTAAAAGTAATATAATTTATAAATCAATTCAATAAAGTTAAGAAAATAATGATTTACCAATTACAGTATAAAATGTTATGTAAAAAAATACATGACCGGGCGCGCGGTAGCACTTTTGATACCAACACATTATAAAATATTATTAAGGACTTAGATCTGTACCAAGCGTGGGGATAAACGCCACTGAATGACCAGTACGAAGACTAGAAGAGATAGGAACCAGAGTAAACAAGCGGCAATTACGCACAATTTGTTTAGGTACTTTGTTTCAAATTTCAGCGGTAGCAGATTTGCACCAGCGCGCCCGCTCGAGGGTTAAAAATAGACATTTAAAAAAGTTATGAACTATGTAATAATATTCACGATTTAAAGAGAAAATTTAAAAAAATATATAATCTGCACTTTTCTGGCAAAGAAATCCTTATCCATCTGGTCCCTTCTTTAAATGTCTCTTAAGGGGTAAAAGTTGGAGAGCTGAAATTTTGTGCGTACATTTTCACTTTGATGCCACTTACAAAGGAGACCATAGCGACCGAATATATGGCGATATGACCACATAAAAAATAAGGTAGTCTAAATTTAATCATAACTAGGGTACTGCCCCTGGCCGCCCCGCGGTCCAACCTCGTTATTTATAATTTTATTTCTTTTTGTTGAAATATATGTCCCTTTTTTATATAAAAATCAATGCAACCGTTTATTTAGTAACTTTCAATATGTTAAAAAATAACGTACGTCCCTATTCTCATCTAATTCTAAATTTATGCGTGAGCCTATTTGCGTTAATAAGCATTATAGATGTATAATATAATAGTTTTACTTACAAAAAGGTAATATTCCAGCATTCAAACGATGAAATGAAATTCAATTGCTTTGATTAAATTGTTAGAAACGCTTCCCTTATGCAGTTAGCTGAATATTTACGTTTCTATGTATAAAGTTTGACGTTTACCTGTGGCCGTTTACCAATTGGATTATGCGAACTTAATTTCGCGCGAGGTCCAACTGTTTGTCATCTCCTTAATAATATCCTCATAGCCCACTTGTTATTTTTTTCGATCACCCTGACATCTACGCACGACCTATTTTTTTCGACCACGCGTCGGCTTCGCCACGTTCGCACGTTTTTATCATCTGAACGATTTCGATCCTCATTCGTCAGGATTGAGTCGGTGACGTAGGTGGAATCCTAACGCTCTCCTGGCCATGGAAGTTGAGCGAATTTGATGTTGCGAAAGTTTCCCCTTCTCCTCCTTTTGATTCGCGTCCTTTCTCCTTCCCACAATCCACTCGCTAATCGCACGAAAAGTGTTGTTGTTACCCTATGACGCATGCGTCGCGCGGGAAGATAGCTTGACAGTCGTTTTTCAGACACGGAAAGATCACATTTATTTAGAACACCGTGCGTATTATTTTGGTTCGCTTATACATCAGTCAAGGCATCGCGGCATTCTCTTCGATTCAAATGACGTGCGGGATTGTTGTAACCGGCGAAAATTCCGTACGTTTCGCGCACATGTTTTTCTCTCGCTCTCTCGCAATAAGGCTGTCAGTGACAGACCGGTGGGCGACGGCGTCATTCGAGGTGGTGGCCAAAAGTTAATGGGATTTGGCGGAAGTGTTTTAGGTTTCGCTGTATTATATTCGTCGCGGTTGTTGCTAGGGAACGCCAGGAGCGTTTTAACAGAATTTGAAACGAATGTGAAATTTTGATTTCTTTTTAATTTTAAAATAATCGCGATAACTCGACCGTGTATATTACTGATTGTTTACCTGTATATGATCCGTAGTGTAAATATTTAGCCATTGGATCCGTTAAAAAGTCGAGCAACCCTTGTATTAATTAATTAATTATGAATTAACGTTGTATATTTTGTGTTATATTTATGCAAAAATGATGCAAAGGAATCCCTGTAAAAAATGGAAAACTTATGTTCTACACTTTAGATCATCAAATTACTTAACGTGTAAGATATTTCAACGTAAAAGAAAAAATGTAACATTGTCTCTAACAATGGAACAAAAGCTTGTAAAAGTTGGTGTGTTTCTTTTGTATTATCATTGGCCTATTTAAGATGAAGGCATAGGTAATAAAAATTAGAAAAATATTGATTTCCAGTAGTCGCAATCGGTTGGACAATTATCAATTATCATCTGAGTATATAGGAGAGTATCCTTTTTAAATAAACGTAAATCTTTAGCCAGGTCTCAAAAAAGCTAAAAATTCAAATAGGTATATTTGCTTTTTAGCGCTATTTTTTATTTCTCTTATGTATTCGGTTCATCCGTCCGGCTGTCTGTCCGCGTACAACTAAAAAATTACGTAGGTTACAAAGATCAAAATTTCAGGGTAGATAGTTATATATGTTATAAATTTTGTGGATCTAGATTCAGCAGCTGGTAGTAGTTGGAAAAAATCGCTAAAAAGTACATGCTGCTACAAATGGAGGCATGCAAGGACACATCGTATCTACGATTCATAACCCCAATGGAAAAATAGCAGTCGGTGAAAAAAAAGCCTTTTTGGAATTTGCTCTACGTCGAAAATATGGTAATAGATCGCGAAAATAAATTTCTCTCGTTATTGAAAGTTTTGAAATATTGTCATCTTTTTCAGACTCGGGTCTAATTTTTTTGTTATAAAAGTTTGCGATTGAATCCGGACAAATTTTTTATTGCTCATTATGTACGATGAAGCGGATAGATGCAAAATATCATCTCTCAGTCCTGTCTAGAAATGCCAGAAGACAGTGTGACAGAAAGACGTGTCAGTTATAATACAAGGCATACGTGAAAAAAATTAATGGTATTTCCAAAACGCCTATCGGGTAATTCAGAGGTTTAATAATAGAAAGCGAGGATATGCATATAACATCTTTTAAAACCGTTGGTACGTTTGTGTGAGTCTTTTACGAAAAAGAAATTAAGATCAATAAAAATACGAAAGAATATTTTGATATAAAAACCTCCTCGTCCGAAAATTCCAAAGAGGAAGAAAACCTTGGGTGGGGAAGGACCTTCGTCTGTATTTGCGCAACGGCTTGACTCTAAAGAAAAAAGACCGTTTCAATAACATTAAGACGAATTAGGCAATTTTCTTCTTTTCCTCAATGTTTGCATCTCTTTCTTCTAAAAAAAATATCCTACCGGATTTTATTTCAGACATTTCTTCTTTATTTTTAACCGTGTCGCAATGTAAAAGCCACTCAAGAGAAGTAGATGACTATCGTTTTCTGTTATAAACAACTCGGAAAAAATTCTAGACAGTTAATAAGTACATATATATGCATTGAAGTTCTTTGAGATTAATTACTATTTTCAAATTCGCGCAAAGAAATTGTCAAATATATTTAAATGTCGCTAACAATTGATATCTTTCAATTGCCTCATCAATTCGTGGTTTTGTGCATTTAATTATTAATATATCGACCGTTTAATAAACAACAAACTTATATTCAACCACAATGATGTTAGAAAGTTTTATTAATTGTTTACAAACAATGTCTTTAATATCCCAGTTCACATGTTCCGAATTGTTTATATATTTCATCTTCAGAGTCCTTCCGTTGCATTGATGCGTTTTTATTCTCCAACTTTTTAATTTAATGTTTCCATTCTGATTACCCTTTTTATTGCTGATGTGAATGATAATCATTTATATTTTTTATGGTACGTCTGTCTCCGCAGTAAAAACATTACCGTGTTTTTCGACTGTAATTCATCAACTGCCTAACTTGTTATCCTTGACTCTTTAAGGAAGAAATACACATAATAATGCGTAGGAATGGTTAATTTTCTAAATTATTCAGTACAGTTTTCAGATTTTATGAGCGATCTTAATACCTACATTAGCGGAAAATCACTAGCATAATCAATACGAAAAAGCGCTTTAAATGTGCAACTTTTATATGTATTGAACGGTTATTGTTCAGATGACCTTCCTGGAAAAAAAATTCAGATGAAGTTAATGTGAAGGTTTTATTGTACAGTAGTTAAAAATAGATGTCTTACAGTAATTCTTATTCAGCGAAAGCTCTTAACTTACCGTAGCTGTATCTCCTTCTTTATTTGCCATTTTTTCCACGCAAAATCCCGGACTTCTTTTGATTTTCTCTTGGAATTGCGTTATCCTGACAAAATGACATTCTAAATAGCCGCAAAGCAAATAAACAACAAGTTAGGAAAGTGTTCAGTGTATCAAAAATGACGCGTTTCGTGCGATGGAGTATTTGAACTAAACAATTGAACGAATTTGCGCATTAAATAGCGAAACATCATGATCAGATTATGTCTGTGTAAGTACTAAAATGTCTTCGGTACCCTAAGATGGTGCTTCAATAAACGTACGTTATTTTCATATATTGAACAATGCCTGCAAAATGATATATCAGAATTGATACCCGGAAAATATTACATTTTTGTTTTAACGATTAATTTTATAATAAGATTTAATTAATCAAACAATGGAAAATTATTTGAAACCAATCTCACTTGCGTTAAGTAGTTGTAGTATTTACATAAGGAAGTTAAACGTATTTTCGTAATTACAGCAGATCTTCCGTACTTCAGTTGCTAATAAGGTTGTTCTCTTTGACAACACTTACATAGCTAGCCATACATTAATTTCTCAAAGCGAATTACGACATTCTTGTTTGATTTACTTGAAAACGGCTCCTCCTACCAAACCATTTTATAGGAAAAGAAATATTCTATTTTGCTAGTTCTACAAATTTTATTTGAAGACTTTTTCGATATGACTAGTTTTTTGTACGAGTTCTGAGGAAAAATTCGTTTTTTTTTTCGGTCAAGTGGAGCTCGGAATTTAAGAACAAATGGAATATGTATATTCTGGTTACGGTGGGAGTTTTGATCGCAATCTCATTCATCTCGCTGTCGTGATTTTTTTCACATATTTGGGATTCCCTTTCCGCAAAGGGGGTGGAGGGGTGTGAAGGTTAGCCAAAGTGAGGCCCACACCCGGAAAATTAATTCTATCGCGTGCCGAGGCGAAAAACAAAAGCCGGTGTCATTAAGGTCGCGGGAAGAATAATGCGACCGAATTGCTCGTAATATGACTGATGGCGCATTCACACGCTGGGTTCAAACCTAAGGCTGCCACCTTTCCGGTTTTCGACCGGAGACTTCGGTTTTCGCAGTTAATCTCCGGTCTCCGGTTTTAATAACCAATCTCCGGTTACGGGACGTTTTTCGGCCAATTTTCGTCAAATGTCCCTTATCCTGTGTGAAATCAATACGGGACGGACTTTGTGACAAAGTGCGTCCCGTATTATTACATTATGACTTCTTCTAAATTTCGTTCAGCTATAAGTCGTTCCAATGAATCTTTTTGTACGCGTATCTTGAAGACAACTTGATCAACTCGGACTCCGCGTTGGATTTCACAAGCCACCGAGAACAGATGTGCGATGCAATGTTATACATTGTTGTAACATCATTGAAGAACCGTACATTGTCGCATGAGCATTTTTTTCATTTAAATACTTAATACCGTATAATTTTTTTACTCCTCATAAGGTTATATCTCCGGTTTTGGAATCCTCGAAAGGTGGCAGCCCTATTCAAACCTTTTATTAACTTCATTTCAAAAGTGACTTAAATATAAGGCGATCTTGGCGATTTTAATTTCATATCGCTGTGTAAATTCAAAGTCGTTTTTTTAGTGGTTCTACCGTTGATTCTTTCTTATTTTTAAGTGAATGTTGATAAGTGAGCGTTGAAATTTTATTTTTGGATTGCGTTTTGTTTTTGAGATTTCTAAGAGAACATGAAAAATACAAACACATAGGTACATACTACATAAATAAAGACATGATAAAATTTCAAATCTTTAAAATTACACTCAAAATATATGTATGTATATGTATGTACATACAAGCATAGTTGAAAAATACACGGTAAAATACAAAGTAATTTGTCAAAATTTCAGATCATTAAAATTACACTTTTCAGTTAAAAAATATGTGTAAGCTAGGTAAAAATATGCCGCCCCTCTGGATATCAAAGGCATGAAATAATATTAATGATATAATAAAAAAAAGAAAATAAACTTATTTAATCGGTCTTTATTTAAATATAGAATATTCAGCTAAATACTTTCAGAAAATAGAAATAAAACATTCACTGACCTTGTAACAAAACTACTATGTAATGATTACATTACATAATATTTTTATATTGCAACTTTATGAACCCACTTTTCGAAAAGGACGAGATTAAGTGTTCTTTGCAAAGTCATTTATCAGGGATCAGTGAGGGAAGCTATGTATGTACGTGCAAAAGGTAGAGATCCCGAATGTAAAATATTTGCACAAAGATACAAACCCTGAGTAATCAAAATCTCTAGTGTTGATGGTTCGCTGTATTTGGAGCGGAAAGGTTATTTGAAATTACAGTTCGTAATCCCTAAAAGCACATGAAAATTAGCATTATAGTTATTGCTCTTGCGTGTATATATCCCGCCAAAGAGGTTAAGAAAAGTGCAGTGTATCGGCGTGTTTTAGACAATGTAAAACTTTAAAACATCTTAGGTGACAACTGTAAGCAGTAGGTTACGTCGCTTACACCTTGAACCGACCCTGAATATGAAATGTCATGACGTAAAATATAATTTTTTCGCGATGTTTTCAAGTTCTGTGCAATAAACCGAATAACGGTTTTCAACGGAGCTTATTACCAATTTTTTTTTAACGTTTAAACGTCGCCAGAAAGGTTTCGACAAAATGTAATCGAGGAAAGAAAATAATGCAAGTCGGAAAAATAGTAATCATTCCGACAGAATCCGCAAAACACGAGGGAAAATTTTGCAAAAATGACAACGGCACCCGGTGTTCCCAAGCGGTCACCCATCCAAGTACTATCCGGGCCCTATGATGCTTAACTTCGGTGATCGGACGAGAACCGGTGTTTTCATCGTGGTATGGCCGTTGCCGAAGTTAGCGTCCCTGAGAATTGCATTTATTCTAGCTTATTTGTTTACAGGGCCGGATTAGGCGGTATGCAAGACATGCGAGGACAAGAGGGCTGACCCTACCCCGTCTTGTTGAAACCCTTTCCAAGTGTTGCCGCTCAGATCACAAACCTTATATAATGTTATTTTTTTTTAAAATTTCGATTTCGGTAGGGCCTTAAACGCGCTGTGCGTGGGGCCCATGGGTCTCTTAATCCGGCCCTGCCTGTAAGCGACCGCTTACGTCGCATACGCCTGAAACCGGCCCTGCTCGAAATATTCTTCTATCTATTCTTCTATATTATAAAAGGCGTAGGATTCTTTCATATTTTCTTGTTTTCTTGTCTACACACTTTTGATGCCACTATTTAGACGCGATTTAAGTTCATTTTTAAATTTGGCAGGAATGCACGAATCACGCATTAAAAGGCAATGACGGAAAAAATCCCAAAAAAACCCGGGTTCAACTCCAGGAGAACATTTCTCTTTCCCTTAAGAAAACACGTAAAATACGACATTTCGACGTGCAGGCTTTCCACCCTTTTGCAAATTAAAATAAAAACAATTGACCTACAATCACTGCACGTGGACTGTTTTAAAGTAGAATTTACAAGGTTTCTTATTCTTATCGTCGATTTTTGCCTTCCATTCGAAATTATTCACATTTAACGAATATATGATTGATTTTGACCAGATATCGCGCTTTTATTGATATGTTTCCTGGACGACGAATGCCATTGTTGAGACTCGAGATTCCTATTATTGCCTCATTACTCATACGTCATACGATAGAAATACGAACCATTTACGTACATGTATCGAGGGAGAGGGAGGGGGGGTGGTAGGGAGGGTCGGAGGAGGGAGGGGGATACGGCAATATAATTTTCTTTCCCGTCATATTGACGGAAATTTACGCTAAGTAATTAAGTATTGTAAATTTAAAAAAATAATATTCAATAAACTTCCAAGTACCTATATGTTTATCATGAAAAATGCCGGCAACATTTCACATTTGAAATGCAGGCTTCTCTAGTTGAATATATGTAATGCCTTTGACATAAGCCAATGGTACATTACAGATTTAAATTTCGTAGGGTTTACACTTTTAGCTTTTACTGGTAATAGCCTAATGCTTAAATTCAGAAAGTATTTATATGATTTGGCTAATCTGCACTGAGGTACATTTAGATCAAATTTTTAATGCCTCTCATGCCGATAATAATGCCTTTAACACTAATGAATCGTTTCCTCTTCCTTGAAGGAATAACAGTTATTCTGGTTTATATTCGGTAAACGGAACAGAAGGATTGGTTGGAAGATATTGTTTGTACCTGCAGAATTGAAAGGACATTCTTTACATGCTCGCATAACTTTCATTCTCGATACATAGCTGTAAGACATGAAGGAGGACATTTTATGGGTAAATTTTCGTTTAGGCGTGACGATAATTCCGTCAGTTCTTAGTGTAATGGGAATTTCTGAACAGGAAGGATCAATGTTGTCTGTCACCTTTCGTGCTGCTGTACAAGATTTATTTTTCGTTCTCTGTCGATAAAATCTTTTCGTGTATACGAACAATGACACGAGTACGCCAAATTTCAGTAAAGATGATAAAATTAGGTGGGAATAAAATATTTATTTTCTCCTCAGTGGTGGTTTGAAGGGAAATTTTTTTCAAAGGTGAAACTGCCATTAATTATTTTTAAAAAACTAGCTGAAACGCCCGGCTTCGCTCTGGGAAGAGTTTTCTTTTCAGTAGCAAACGATTTTTATTGCATTCTGGACCGTATTCATGAAAACATTTGATGCCACATAATAAAAATCCTTCAACTGGGGATATTTTAGATAAGTATGCGTGGCGTGGATTTTTATTGCATTAATCTTTACGTGGCTATCTCCATTTGAAGAGGACAACAACTAAGAAATTTAACTTTGTTGCCGCCTGGAAAATGGACATCTAAATCGATAAATTTTGCGCTTAAAGGAAAATTTCGAGCAATTTAGCATGTAATACGACAAAACATGAATAGAATTAAAATATTCAGTCTTTCATGCGTAAAATAATCCATTTCCTGTGATCGTAAGTTAATATTTAGGTATATTTATATCCACATCAGTGAAGGGCTGCATGGCATTTTGGGGTTTCTCCACACCATTTCCCATGCATTCTTATGGAAATAGTATTTTGTTGACCCCATGGGGTGTAAGAGACCCCACGGTCTGCAGACCTAGACCAAGTTCTTCCTTTGGTTCATAGGATGGCCCATGAAACTTTTGAATTCGATAGCTTCAACGGTGTAAAAACGTATAAAGAACAAACATACACTAAAATATTTATAATATATCAAGTTTGGTTTTCGTCATTGAATGTGTCGTACCTTCCGTCAATTAAAAATCAAGGCTAATAATTTTTGGCATTAAAACTCTGATATTTTATGAGCATTATTTTAATAATATTCATAATCTACAATGTAAAAAGACGCGATAAATTTGGAAATGATAGGCAAGGGAAAAATCTCTTATAATAATAGACAAGTGTTGGTTGGTTGGTTATCATATAAAAGTGCGAATAACTCGATAAAGAAAAGATCCAGAAACTCTGAATTTGGCAGGAATGCTCGATGAACTTATTTTAAGGTGATGGCGAAAAAATATCTCGAAAAAAGTCATGCTTACCTTTCGAGGGATGCGACTTTCTTTGGGAGCTATTGGTGGGATTTTCCAAAACATTCTATGCATTAAGACAGTGCTCTCTAATCGGTGTGCCGCAGCACATTGGTGTGTCGCAAGGATGGCATTAGTGTGCCGCACATTCCGACGTTATTTAATTTTCACAAAAGGGTTTGGAACAAGCAAATTTGCATAAATTTCATCATCCAAGTAATTTATCCTGAAATACGAGAGGAATTGATAGACCTTAGCAACGATCGTGCAGCTTAAAATTAGTATGCTACCTTTAGATGTATTTTGGCTAAAAGCTAAAGGTGAATATCCTTCAATATATGAATATACCATCGATACGACGTTCCAAGTTCAACAACGTGTTTATGCGAATTTACTTGTTCGTCAACGGCTCATATTAAAAATATCAAAAGGGCATGTTTAAAAAACGTAGATGAAGAAGTTCTTGTAGCCCTTTCTATTATTGAGCCAAATATAAAGCGTCTTTGTACCAAAAAGGCAAGCCTAAATTTTCCGTCGAAGAGCATGACATTTTTTATGTACTTAATTTACAATACATTATCCAATTATTGAACATTACCAATCATAACAATCTAATATAATAGCGAATTTCACTTGTTTTATGCTATTTTTTTCTTTAAAATGTGTATTTACGCAGTGAAATTAATTAGGGTTGGTTTGGTATGCCGCGATGTTTTTAAGCATGCGAGAAGGTGTGCCGTGGAGCAAAAAAGGTTGGAGAGCACTGCATTAAGAGAGGGTCATTGATATGTTCTGCTGAAAGTCATTTTTTGGGGGTTTTGGTTCGTAGATGTTGTCCCAGATAATTTTTGCCTGCGGATACGACTTAAGCTTGCGGGTCGGGATAGGTCGGTTAATTTATTCCTGCGGGTCGGATCGGGTCGGTAATTTAGAAATGTTTGCAGGTACAGTTCGGATACGGATATGTAGCCTGCGGGTACGGAAATCTGTATGCGTGCAGATCTCTAAATCCGGACTAAACGATTTCAAAAATATACGTTATAGCATTAATTTTCTTCATCTGTGCGAGAAATGCGAGTTTTTCTGTTGGCTACGGGATGGTAAAAATGTTCTACACATTCTCGAGAGGTGTAGTTCACTCACTCCCTTACACACACACACACACCCTATCATTCACTCACTCACCCTCTCACAGACATACCCTACCATTCACCCTCACCCACTCTCATTCAACCGCTCCCTCACACTCCAATTCATTCACACACACACACGCCCTCTCTCACTCTCATTCATCTCACACATACTCTCCCACTCTCATTCGCTCTCTCACTCACTCATTCATACTTACATACACACCCCCTCCCATTCTCATCTACCCTCTCACTCACATTCATTTCACACACATACCCTCCCACTCTTATTCTCTCTCTCACACACACACCCTATCATTCACCCTTTCTGACACACTCTCACTCATACTTTCTGACACACACCTCTCCAATCCCACTCTCTCTCTCTCACACACTCACCCTGGCACACAAATTTGTCATCCAATTCAGCAAAATCTTCTCTTATAGTACATTGTTAAAGTTTAGCACTTTTCTTTAATAGTAAATTTTTTTGCATGAAGTGCCCCAAAAGTATCACACCTGCGCTGGCTATGTGGCCTTCCAGCCGAAGTTTGGCTACCACTGCTGTACACAGTAACTTACGAGTTTTGAAAAGCTGATGTAAAATAAGAATTTTCCATCCCTAACGCATTCAACATACGGGGTTAATTCAAAGTATAATTAGTATTATACTCTAAATGACATATTATGGAATAAATATACATACAATACAGACGCCCCAAAAAAGTTAATTTCGAATTCTCTTTCGAAATTAGAAAAAACTAACTGATAAATACCATAAATTCGTCTCATGTATATGGACGATTCGCCACAATTGACTGGTGGTAAAAGTATTGGAAACCCATAGTGTTTGTACTGAAGAACATAGTTGAAAAGATGGTATGATAGTAGCATCTGCATTTTGTTTCGAAAACAAACGCGTGATCAAGTAAAATCCGTTTTAATCATCATCGTGTGATTTGTCGTCGTAGTTCATTTACAGCCACTGAATCTACTCATTTATTTATTTGTATTATCATTAGATCTTAAACGGCCTTTCCAAGATATTTTATAAAGATTTTTCAACAGTAACATTAAGATCCACACTCACTGTGGGATTCGAACACACGACTTTATGAGGAGAGAGGTACTTTACCATACTATGTGGGCTACATTCCACCTATACAAAATAAACCATGATGTGATTCTAGCCTATGATGTGCATAGCAGGTAAAATTACTACACCTCTGTGGATGCATAAAGTTAAATGTCTCACTACATCTCTTGGCACTGTAGCGAACTACATAATGCGATTTCAAAGTTTCCCGCTGAATTATCGATCAGGACGGAATTCGATAGGTTCGATTTTGACTACCAAGGAAACGTGTTTGTTACCGCTCTTGCGCTGAGGTTTGGGTAAGGTAATATGTTGAATGTACTTGGTTTTAATTGACAGTTTTAATCATAAATACTTGTAACTAAAGAAGGTTATTTTTTGTGAACTATTATAGAAAAAGACAATTAGCAATCTCGCAATTTCCCAGAATGCGTGATTGCCGGTGTGATTGCTTTAACGTTTCTGCGTCTTTGTGCAAACATTGATAAAGGTTGTTTTATGAACTATTATTAGGAAATCGTTTTCGCCTTAGTTGATAGGGTAATTTTTTCATATAAGTGGAAATGATAAAATAAGATTCTATTCTTGTGACTTGTACACTGTTGACATAGTATGATTTATAGAATATATTTCAGCCCTGGCTCTGGAAAAGAACACCAAGCCCGCAACCACCGACCTCCAAATCTCTACCACCAAATCGAAACCAGTTGGAATGGACTGGAGGCTTTTCGTCTATGGCGGATTAGCATCGATTACAGCTGAATTTGGTATATAAAGGACTTACTCTTTCTTTAGATCTTTATGCATGGACTGAGTGTCAGATCCCCTGAATAACCCAATTAAGTTCTGTGCTATGGCTTTGCCTTCTGGAAGCATTTTTGTTCATGTGATACATCAGAATGTTTTCCCTTGGTTTAATGTTAATAATCTGGAAGTGGAATAGTTTCCAGTTGTACATAACAAAATTGTTTCCATATTTACAGGATATCCAGTGATATATGTCGGTCTCTGTAGCCGAGGGGTAGAGTGACCGCCACTAGACCTAGAGGTCGCGGGTGTAATCCCGTCGGGGTCATGGATGTTTGTAAAGTTTTTTTTATAGCTTATAATCAACAATCACTAGTCATTGGTGATCTAAAAGGTCGTTATGCCGAAATTATATTTGTACCAAAAAGTCAGTCACCGTGACCTCGTAATTCCACTTAAAGTGAATCAGTTTTTGAGGTTATATTATGAAATGTAAAGGCCAGAGATAATTAAAAGTGTGGTTGTTAATATGGGGAGTACACTTATGTAGTTGATATTTTTCCAATCATGGAAAGCTTAAAGATTTCCAAGACGTCAAAAAATGGAGTTTTGATATTGCATGCAGAGAGTACCGACTGATCTTTAATCACATTTTATTGTTGCTTCAGTATTTATGTAGCTTTCTACTTATAAATTGTGTTTTGCAGCTTGATTCTGAACAACAAGCAACATTGTTACAAACATTTTATTGGCTAAACTCTGTGCTGATTAATTTATAACTGAATTTCCAATCCAATGTAACTAATTTCTTATCTTAAAGAAGTTAACTAGTTAATTACATATATGTTTATGACTGCCTTTATATGAGGTCCTGCAATAAAGTAATGGAACTGCCCTTCTAAATAGCTGTACATGAAAAATTAACTCTAAGTAGATCCTTTTGGCAGTGATACACGAATCCCAGTGCCTTTTCTAGCTTTAAAAACAACAACATTTTCTATCAAGCTGTTAAGAATGGCCATCGCATTTGCCTGGATATCTTCTACAGATGCAATGTGTGACCCTTTGAGCTCATGGTAGATGATCTAGGGCTGTAATTTGTATTTTTGCAAAAAAATCCTTTATTAAAAGTGCTTTAAAATTCATTAGTTAGGTCAGAATTCTTGCCTTGCACGTTGAATGTAGTCTCCTAATCACTCATGATAATACTTTTGGTTCACCATCTAACGAGCAGGAACAAATTCATGGTGAGTGACTCCCTTTTTTAACAAAAAACATCAGCATCATCTTCACATTCAACTTATACATCCGAGCATTCTTTGGTCATGGAGATGATGGAGTCTTTGGTACTGTCCCATTATGACCCTGCAAATTATCACGTCGCTAGCGTCACGATTGACATTTGAGGGATCTACGTTTTATGTGTAGATCGAGTTAGGTTGGATTAGTTTCTACCAAGATATCTGTAGTCTACAGAGGAATTATATTTTGCTCGACTGTTGCGCTGCAAATGGAGAGGATATTGGCGAGCCTTCGGTTCGCTTTGTTTTTATTTTAGTTGTCATCTCTGGGCACTATCGCTCCCTTTGCCTTGCTGGAACCAAACTATCCCTCCCCATTGTCCAGTGATTTGGTTTGTAAATGTCGCGACAGGCCGATCAGTCATGGGTTAGCAAGCTTTATATTAGAACATATCTGTTTCTTTAGTAATATGTTATGCTGTTGAAGGAAAGTTATACAACTCTCTTCATCCTTCAAGAAATGCACCAACTCTCTATAATTCAACGAAGCCATTGTTGATAGGTTTTATTTATTTTGTTGTGTCATGGTAGCAGGGAGGAATAAATAATCAAAAAAATTGCAGGGTCAAGGCTTTGCCTTTTCATCCATGGGTCGTATTAAAACAACGTAATTTCATTACGGCTTATGATTCTATGCATCATGTGGCCATCTCCCACAATCCTTTGCAAAATATCAGCACAAATTTCTCTTTTTCTCAATCTTTGCTTGTTAGTTGGGTTTTTGTGATCTTTGCACAAACTTTATGCATGCCCAAATTTTCAGCTAGGTATACTGAATCTTATAGACTCCCTGTTGATATTTAGTTAATGTGCTCTAATTCTGTCAGCCATCTATCATTTCACAGCAAACGCGCTTTATTGATGTTTTCATCTGTTGTTGGATATCCCGATCAGTTGTCATTACTAACGTAATTTCTGCCCTCGGAAAAGCACTTTGCCCATTTGCAAACACGAATTCTGAGCATGGTGCCATCTTCATAAACTTGGTGCAGCATTTTAATAATCTCTGCACCTTTGTTTTCCAGTTTCACCAAGAATTTGATGTTAATCCTTTGCTCCAAAATTTGGTCACTCATTTTTCCATTGCATGCCTAATATACTACCTTAGGAAAGATAACACTGCTGTCATGACGTGAACAGTATCAAAACAATTTACTACCCATCATGTGTAACTCATGTTGGAAAACATTGAAACTTCAGCTGTCGTTCCAGTGTTATTATGTACTCCTTAATAAAATCAGTCCCATTACTTTATTGTCAGACCTTTTATTTTGTGGACAGTTTTTGGATGATTGTTAATTTTCTGTGGTAATAAAATTGTTTCAAAACTAAAGAATAGGAAGGGATTAATTTTTAAGAATTCATTCATGTTCGACCAAGATTTCTCACTGAGAGTTAATTTTGTTGAAGATGTAATTAGTTCGAATTTTCTTATTTTGATTCATTACAGGAACTTTTCCAATTGATACGACCAAGACACGTTTGCAAATCCAGGGTCAGAAGATCGATGGGTCTCATTCTCAGATAAGGTACCGTGGTATGATCCACGCCTTCCTGCAGATATCAAGAGAGGAAGGTGCACGTGCACTCTACTATGGGTAAGTAGCGTTACTGATGAATACATATAGATAACAGGCAGTGCCCAGTTAACCTACATCTACCATTACATACATTGTATAATGATACTGTATATTTATAAATATAGAAATATTGTCTGCTTATTATGCTCAAATGGACCATACTGTCTGGCATGTCATTGCATGTACTCTATTGCTGCACATTGTACTGTTGGCCATCTTGACTATACTTCTGGTATACATTATCCTTAAATAAGAGTGTCTTTATAATGTTTAGTAGCCAAAATAATTGTTTGAAATTTATTGGCCAAAAGGTAAATAAAGTAGTTTTAGTGGATAACTCAGATTTTGTGATGATTATATGGGATCTTACTGCCATATTTAAACTCAATATCTACTTGTCTTGTTATGTTGTATATAGTCACTACATTTATCATTAAGTTAAGATTATTCATACATGCATGGTTAATGTTTTCTCAGCATTTGGCCTGCAGTCCTTCGTCAGGCAACATATGGAACAATTAAATTTGGCACATATTATTCTTTGAAGAATGTTATTATGGGAGAAGATGCCAATAAATCTGCAGGTGGACCAAGGTCACATGGGGCCACAACAACAGACATTGCCTGTGCCGTGGTTGCAGGGGTGGTGTCTAGTGCCATCGCCAATCCAACGGATGTACTTAAAGTTAGGATGCAAGCACGGCCTGCTGTTATACAGCCAGGTGCAGGGGCAGCAGTTGCCGGAGTTGCTACAAGGGATCTGCGCACCATGGGTCTTGTTGCATGCTTTGTCAATGTTTATCAACAGGAAGGAGTTCGTGGGCTTTGGAGGGTGAGTGTGAAAGTGGAATGCATTTCTGCTCATTTTCTTAAATGTTCCAATTTCTAGAAAGGGTATTTCTTATCCCAGAGCTAGAAAGTGGTCAGGTTTCCATCAGCAGAGAGTTATTAGCATGCTTTCTTTAAAGAAAAAATGCACTAATGTGGTCACACCGTCCATCTTTCTGTGAAAAGTCAACTTTTTTGTTTTAAGATATACCGTATTTAATCGATTGTAAGCCAACCTCCATTTTTCACAAGGGCACGCGAGAAAAATTCCATGTTGGGTGTACAGACATCCTGGTTTTCTGGAATTTGTCGCGAAAAAAATACCAAAAAGTATGAATGCCCCGGTTTTTTCAATTCATAATTAAATAAAAAAGGTATCAACTAAAATTACGAAAACAAATTACGTTATATTCAAGAATTCAATACAGTTTTTAGTAAAATTTAATTTGTCCCTTTTATGTCCCAGATTTTTAATGTAGCAACAAAAATATCTGGTTTCTCTCTTTGTCTTCTCCGACGTCTCACATTCGACTCATCAATCCCGTAGTGCCATTGTGCAGCAAGGTTTGATGTTTATTCCGTACATGCTATCACTTTTCTCTTAAACTCCGCAGAATAATGAGTTCATCTCATTATGGGATTATTTAAAAAAAAACTGAAAAACTCGCCAAAGTAAATTACATAAATTTACGCTTGCAAAGGCATGAGGAAAGAACAGTTGGCTCAGTGAATCCTAGGATTATGCGGGTGTATACTAAAGATGGCTTGGGAGTGAATTTATCGAAACATTTATTTCAATTTTTAAGACTCAATTCTAAGCCCAGTGGCAATTTTTAAGGAGGTAAAAAAGGAAAAAAAGGTCGGCTTACAATTGATTAAATACTGCATTTGGAAAATTCTTTTGGAATTAGATAGCTCTTATCAATCTATGAATTTTCAACTGGATGGATTTTTCTGATAGCTGACTTCAAATTCAAGAAATTTCAAACTTTGAAATGGTATTGTAGCTAAACTACTGAAGCTAGAGGAGTTCTCATAGATGGGAAGGTCTAGCTAGGCTTTACATTGCAACTATGTGGCTTGCCTCATCCCCAAAGGGGGAGGCAAATTAAAAACCTTAAAACTTTTAAGAAAACATGCTTCCACTTCTTACTTTAACAAGGGTATTTTACTTGTTTCTATATGAATTTACTTAGTGACAGTATAACCCATATAACAAATTTTGAAGCAAGAATTTCCTCTAATTATGCCTTTTTCTTTTAATGGAAGAAAACCTTTTTACATAGGCCTGATGGCTTCTTCCCAGACCATATCCACCTGACAGTTATTTGACAAAGTTACTTAGAACAACTACAAAGTTATTGGCAGTGCTTTTTTTGTGATGGTACGTACCTGTATGACGTGCCAGCATCTTGTTTTCAGAGCGATGTTGACACCCGTCTAATTTTGGTACATTTTCATTTTTTTAATTCTTTCAAACCTAAAGCAATAAATGGGTTCCATAAGTGTTAAACATTTTTATTTTAATTATCAACTTTGGTATTAAAAGTTCATCAAAAATTCAATAGAGAAGGGGGAAGAGGGTGCAGGAAGAGGTGGAGAGGGATGGGAGTATAGGCACCTCTTTTTCTACAAAAACAGCACTGGTTATTGGTATGCGTGCATATTCACCACCCCTCCTAAACAATGCAATTTTCATTCCTATGTCCCCCCTCCCCGTCTTTTCTCTACCAGAATGTGTGGTCATTTATCTCCCATTCATCCCTGAGCATCAGGGAAGGAGAAAACTTAAATAACTAGTAGGTAGGGAGATAGTTGACCTCCTTAAGTAATGAATATTTTGTTTTTCTTGCTGCATTGGTTTTTTTTTTAAATCAAAAGGTGTTGCCTATGTTACAATGTTAATTTCATTCATATTTCTTTTTCTTAAGTATTTTTGTTGTTTCTGCAAGAAGTTTGGTTTAGTTAAATTTGTTATTACCGTATTTACTCGTGTAATACCTGCACTTTTTTCCGCTAAAACTGGACCCAGAGAAAGGGGGTGTGTTCATTACACAAGATGTGCCCCTTTACCGGCTGGCAGGCCACCCGCGAAGCGCCAGTCGTGTTTTGTGGCAAAGAATGAATTCAGTGTGTTTCCTGGAAGGTGCGGTACACTGCGAATTTTGTCTTTAATTTTACGTGATTCATGCGTAAATTTGAAGAGCACAATGGCAATGGGCAGGCTGAAACGTGCTCTGCTCTCCGAGGTGTACCGATGAGTGATCGCAGCATGGCGTGGTGTAAGAGAAGAAACTGTGATGAAAGGCTTTAAAGCGACTGGAATTTCAAATTCATTGGATGGAACTGAGGGCCATTACTTATTATGTTGCAGATGGGGACCAGATCAGTGATTAGGTATTAGAAAAAAAACGAACGTGGAATTCCTAAAGAAGCCCTTGAAATGCGAGTTGAATAAATTCTTTGTTTAAAAATTTGGGATTTTACGATATTTGTTTTCATTGTAATTTTTACAGGTATTTACATACAATTTAATAATCGAAAGATAATGAGACCGCATGGAGCCTTAAGACCTAAATTGATCTATAATTATGTTAAGAAAGAATCAAAAATCATTCTATTGGATGTTGGGATTTAGTTTGTGCACATAATTTTTAAGTTTTCTTTTATGAGAGGCGCACTCTTTTCATTGATGGTAGTATATCCGTCATGATTCCGAACATTTAGCGAAAATAAAGCATGTACACTGTGCAGTGACTCAAAATGGAACCTTTTGGGGATATTAATGCACTGGCCTTCAAAATACACTTCTGACTTCTTTCCTTATAATATAATATTGTTGAATGTCAATTTTTTGCGATTGATTGGGTTAGAATAGGCATTAAAAGTTGTTTTAATATTTATGTCTTAAATACGTGATTTTTGCCACTTAAGCATCATCAAATTCGACTTCAGATAGAGTAGTTTACCGATGTTGCCGTTAAATAACAAAATTGGAATTTTTAAAGTGCAGGCATTACACGAATACCTTTTTTTTCTCAGATATAGGCGACTCCCGAGTTTCGTCGGGGATGCGTTCCTGAAAACGTGTTCGAATCTCGAATAGTCGAATGTCGAACGCTGTTTTTCCATATACTTGCATGTTATAATCGGGGGATACGTTCCCGCATCTCGGGAAAAAGTCTCCCCTCACTTTCTGTAAAGATAAAATAACATTACTAATATGTTAATACAACAATATTAAAGTATGAATAAATTATATAATAAATATTTTAAATGTATTACTTATTTTTTGCACTAAAAAGGAAAAAATAAATTTTTGTTTCAAACTTCAAAGATGGATGTATGCAATATGTCGTGCAGACAGCCCGGTCTGACATACCTGCGTACATCTATCTATACATACAACTATTTATCGCAGCGAAATTAATATAAAAGTTATTAAAAAAGCACAAAATAACTTAAGAATAAAGAAACAATAAAATTAAAAATATTTCATCGTGGTCTCACTAATAGGAATGTGTTTCTGACACTGATCATCTACCCAAAGTTTTAAAAGTTTTTCCATTTTAAGAATCACAACACTGCGCCTAGGACTGTTTATTGTTTTTATGAAATTACGTGAATTTATCACATCTTCTAGAATTTTCTCCTTCTGTTTCATGTAAGTGCTAATAGTTGAATGACACATTCCCAACGATCGTGCGATTTCAGTATGACTTTCACCTTTCTCAACACGCTTTAAAATTTCAAATTTCAATTCATAACTATGAGTCTTATGCACTCTTTTATTTTATTCACTTACATTATCACTATTACATTTCCTTTTAGATTAAAGTGACCAGAAGTACAGCATTTTCATCTCCTGTACAGCATTGGAAAGTGTACAGCAAAACGTACAGCATTTAAAAAATTTGCCCGCCAAAATTGATAATAATTGCAATAATTTGTTTTTATTATTTATGTCAGCAATATAAAAAAGTACTTAAACGCAGAACAATAATTTGTTTTCCATGGTGTGGTTGTAGTTCTATACTTCATGCTTTGTTTTACTACTACATCCATGGTTTTTTGTCAAAATGAATGTATCACTCATACCACTGTATGGTTGTAGCTGGTTTCTGTGGTTTTAGCATATGTCACCTGTCACAGTCTGCAAAGCACCTGCAAAGTTTTATAGTTTTCTCAAGCCATCGTCACAAATTTCGAAAAGTAAGTGAATTAATTTGAAAATTGAATTAATTTATGTTACAGTAAATTACATGATTTGTTCCAATTTTATTTTGTATTTGTTTGTTTTAAGAAAAATAACATCAAACGCACCGTGAGGAGGGTATGACCTTGGAGAATTAGTATATGATTAATAAAAAAATTGGATTTTATTATCTTCGTTAAAATTGTTGTTTTTAATAATTCAATATTGATGTATTATCGAAATGTTTTTATTTTGTTAAACGGATTCAAAAATACGTATTGTATTTTGTGTTTTTTCATTTTGTACAGCATTGAGCTTTTGGAGATTTGGTCACTTTATTTTAGATGCCATGTCAAGTGATAAATTTATAAATAAGTCAATAAAATAAATTTAAATAAAAGATTAACAGAAAAAAGAGTGAAATCAGCACACATTCAAACAATTAGAGCAGATAGAACTACGTCTACACCAAAACTAAACCTTGTGTGGTTGGTTGGAACCAGTTACTCCGCGAAAATTATTCCACATAAAGTAGTTCCCAATTCGATCGGCTGGGTCGAAATCTCGAATTAATCAAATCTCGAACGTTCGAAACTTGGGAGTCGCCTGTATTTACTTCCAAAAACGGGTTTGGGCATTACACGCTTGCTGGTATTACTCAACTAAATACGGTATATAACTTGGATTTTATGGTTTTTTTAAAGCCTCTTAAAATAATTTTATTGTATTGTCAATGGAAAACAAATTCTATTGATTTTTATTGCATTGTCAATAGAAAACAAATTCTATTGATCTGATGACCTTTTTAGACATTTTAATTTTATTCTTCTTTTCATGTGATTAGCATGTGGTTTTTGGTATTGTAAATGTATTTTTTACAATTAGGTACTTTTTCATCTTATCATCATGTGTTAAAATATTGATGAATAATACTAAATATGAGAGCAGGAAAATAAATATATTTCATTACTAGTACATCTGTCTAGATCAGGGGTCACCAATTGGTGGACTGCGGTCCGCATCCGGACTGCTGACAATTTTTCACAGACCGCGTGTGGTCTGAACTTAAGTCAATAATTTGTACATAAAGTAATTATTTTAGTTTTGCATTTTTGTAAGTTCCCATCGTTTGACGTATGACATTTAAAAAATCGATCATACATTATACTGAATGAACCTTTCCTTGCGTTACCGATGCCATTAAACTTCTGACATATACATTATTTTATTTTATAATACAATTAATTAATTAAAATATTCGCTACAAATACAAGCATATTTTGGTAAAGCTTTACCAATTCTTGTCACAATAATCCACTTTTTCCTCAATTCAGCATCGGCACATGTATCCTCGGTTCAATAAATATATGTGAATCAACATTTTCGTAAATTAACTTTATAACAAACAAGTTTCTGTCTCGGATAATCGACAAACTTCTTTGAAATTTGCTACAAATATCAAGTACTAATTTGACTCAAAATTTTGGGAAAATTATTGTCGAAAAGAAGTGTAATTTTTCTCATTAAAGTATACATTTGCAATATAGTTATAAATATTATCTCTAAATGTTCTTTATTAATTAATAAAATGAAACAAAAATATGTTATTATAACATTTGTTTGACGTTTTATTAATGTTATGCCAGTAAGGGATACAGACCGCGATGAGTTACATTTTTTCTAATACGGACCACAAAGAAAACTAGTTGGTGACCCCTGGTTTAGATGCTAGCATCAGGATATATAATATGGTCAAGTAGGATGTAATAGCACTCTAAAATTTTGGAAAATACTTTGAATTCCAAAACAAATTTTCTCTATGTTAAATTATGAAACTATTGGTTTGTATTCAAATTTTTGTTCAGCAGTGTGCATAGCCCACTCCATCCTATTAATTTTGGTGTTTAGTACTGTTTGAAATGCTTGCTACTTAACCAACTACATCAAGGATGTATGGTGGAATAGATGAAATGCATGGAGGGATCCTTGGTTACCAACCTTCTTGGCACGGGAGACTGCATTCCTAGTTGTGAATGCTATGACATGCCACATTGGAAATAGCATGTACTTTGTCAAGTCTAGAGTTTTGGGTTCCCAGCAATACTTTTCCTCTCCACTTTTTTTGTTAGTGTCAGTATATGTATCTTCAAATTGTTTTTATTGTCTTTTTTTACAATTTTATTTTTTAAATTTATTTTTTAAATATATCACTTGGATTTGTTTCTAGATATTTCATTAAAGATATCTCTGTCTTCTTTCTTCTAAATGATATTTTAATGTACTCATTAATTTACTGCCAAATCTCTTTATTTATTTAAGACGTTTAAATCATAAAATGACACAAAATTCAAACAAAATAACTCCTGGGAATTATTAAAAATTCTCCCAGGAATCGGGAATAGGAAATATTAAATAAATTCATGGGAACAGGAATTCCTGGTTCCAAAACTAGTCAGGTCTGATAAATTTCTACAAAGAAGTGGTGTTATAAACATGAATAGCAAATCAAAACAGTATCTTATCTTTACCACTTCATATGAAAAGGTTTTATGAGCATCAATTTAGTTTACAGGCATTGATGGTTTGTTTTACTTCAAGGAACACTTTATTAAGTCCACAAACATGCTTTCTTTAGTTGCATGAGGTCTAAAAGCCATGGTGTCCCATCCCTGTACTAGACTATGAAAGCCTGTGGAAAGGAGTAGAGAAATTCTGGTTCTAACAGGGATCTAACTTGGATTATCCATTAACTGAGCTTTCAAGGAAAACATTCTTCTCTCTTAGCAGAACCATTCTTAGATGGCTGCAGGGGCAAATTGGCCCATGCAGAACCCTCTTAACATTAACCACCGAGTGAAACTTAGACTTTTCTTGCTGCGATGTTGAAGCATGAGGCCCATAGCTGCAATCCTGCTTCGCCTTACCTTGGGGACAGTCCTGGCTGTCATGATTGAAATACTTGCTATGACTAGAGCAATCCTGGCAAGTCTAAGACCAAGATCTAAATGTTTGTTCTCTTCCCATTGAATTTGGTCTATGTTGAAATTTTCTCTATGCATATTTTTAACTCTTGAAAATATGCCTACATCTTGTTTTTATCTGTAGTACTATATTTATTGCGTACTTGAAGTCCATTGTACAGCAGACTAAACAAAATCAAAAAAATCATTGTCACTACAACTTTCAGAAATGCTAAATTTATTTGTCAGATATTCATGGTCTAAAGTTTGTTAGTCTTCACAATCATTCAAGAAAACTGTAATGGTATCTGTTTGACATTGGTACTTCTAGTTGGTTCATTTCATATGCAAGATTTGTCTTTAATTTTATCTCAAGATCTAAGTAATTTCTGTGGCCATAAATAGCTGGAATTAAGTGTGACATAAATGCAGAAAACTACCATAATACGGTAAACTTCCTGTTATCCAAAATGCCCAGGGAATTGGGTTTTCCGGTTAATTGAATATTCCGGTTGCTTGAGAGTTTTATTGGATAGACTTCAATAAAGCATTTGGATACCAAAATGAGGAACAGATGCAGAATTATACATAAACTTAGGAATTTATAACCTGTGGACTAGGTATTCTACTCACAGTTATTCTTAAGTAATTCCTTGACATTCAAGGAAGTAATGTAACTCAAATATACAGGTATTCAACATGTTTAATTGCAATATTTTAATATTTACTAACTACATTACATCCTATGGATGTTTCTCGTATGCCTATCGCTATTAGCTTCTCTTTTGTTATAATAAGAACTGGAGGTGAGGATTAACTTAGTCCAACCATTAGAATTCTCTGACAAAAAAAATTGTTTCCTTGTCCGAGAAAAGAAGAGAAATTATTCACATCCAACACAATGTATTAGCAGAAATTGTTTAGGCAAATTGATATTAAACAAAAGAGAAGCGAATAGTGACACGCAATCATGACAGCATTACTGTGCAGTTAGTAAATATTAAAATAGTGCTATTAAATGTGTTGGATAGTTATATATTCCTTAATTGATGTTTCAAAAAAGTTGCAAAATTTATCGGCAGCTACTTGGTCGTCCGATTTTTTATCACCCAAAACATCTAGGCGTCTGATCTTAAAACGTGTTAGCCATCCATCTGAAAATGTTCACTACTCTCCATTTGTTCGTAAAAATCTTTGGGCTTTTCAATCAACATTGGTCCAGAAATCCCTCGGGACGCTTTATAGAAAACCATTCATAAATACCAATATCCAATTGCTCAAGTTTAGGCTTATGAAGAGTGCACCGATATTCAATTCCTCAAGTTGTCTCAGAATACGTAACGAATTTCAATAACTGTGATTTCTGTGCCTTAATGTCATAAATAGTAGAAGAAGCGACATTGAACTCTTTCATTGAAGCATTGTGATTCTCATCTTTCTCTAAACGTTTAATGATATCAAGTTTCTGGGTTAAGGTTAGCATAACCTGTTTCCTTTTATCACCTTTAGCGCATATTGCAGTTTTAGGAGGCATTTAAAAAGGGTGGGTGAAATATTTCATTTAGCACAAACACTGGGTCCAAGAAACATACACAATTGCGACTGCCAACGCGAACTCCAAATTTATTTAAATTAGCGGTAATACTCCGAAATAGATGGAAAAAATCGCCGATAGCGCCAATTTTAGCGGTAACATACCTAACTATATGTAATAAAAAAATCGAGAGGCATGAGATGCCGGTTGCTTGAGAATTCCGGTTGCTTGGGTACCAGATAACTGGAAGTTTACCGTATATGTATAAATTTCAAGGTCACCTAGACACGAGTCAGTGCTACTCATGCAATGCCTTGCTCATCAGTAGAATGCAAAAGTTAAAGAGTGAGACCAAACTTGTGTATTGTTAACTATAAAGAAGTCATGTTTTTTAAATTTTGAAAAAATATTTTAATGGCGGTAGAATTAAACATGTTTGGGTTTAAATAATGAATGACTTTATTGAATGCATGAGCAAAAGGTTAAAGTTCACGAATGTAAGTCCTATGTGTATTTTTAAAATTTGCATGATTTAAGCAGAAATGGGTTGTTTCCATTTTGTTTAGAATGATTAGCAAACCTTGGTGATGGCATTATAACAATATTATGGTCTCAAAAAACATTTAATTTCTATGTTTTAGATGTGTTTAACCAATTGATTTTTAGAGATGTTTGCATCACACAGGGTGTTGGTCCAACGTCTCAAAGAGCTGGTGTGATAGCTGGGGTGGAATTGCCTGTTTATGATTTTTGCAAGCACCACCTTACTGTTCCCCTTGGTGATACTGTGTCGAACCATTTTGTGTAAGTTATATGTTGTGAAGTACTAATGGCTTGTACTGTATTGGATAAGAAAGTTAAGGATTTTTTGCCTGAAAATTAAGCATTATAATTTGGTGTTTTTAGTGAAACCTCATTAGTTCAAAATTATATGTAATGAAGAATAGCATAAACCATAAATGATGTTTAACATAAAAAGTCGATTGAATTTGAAATTTGTGATATTTTGATGATTGTAAAGGCACTAGTAACTTAGAAGTACAGAATATTGTGAATTTACAGTATTGAACTATTGAGGTTTTACTGTATAATCTTTTTAATGTTCTGGCTATATATTTATGGGTATTTGTTGCAGCAAAGGTCCCAGTTATAAAAATTGATAAACGTTATATTAGTTTTTATCTTATTTGTACCAAAACTCCAAAATTCTTTTAAATTTTGTTCATGTTTAATTTTCAACATTAATTTGTGCACTATATATTTATTTAGTAGGGATATATTTTCTTCTAAATCTTTCCTTTGAAGTGTAATACCAATACAGGATATGAAGACATTATTATATGCTTAAGTTTTTTACTGTGACGTTAACAACTTATGCAGTGGCACTTGTATTAATAGTTCCATGACTTCAGATTAAAACGTTAAACTCATTACTTCAGAAAGGTTTTTTGTATATAGCAATTACTTGATGCAAGTTATATTCATATAGGTGTAACTTGTAGGATGTTTTGAAGATTTTTTTAAATTTAGAGAAATTGAAATTTAGTGAGATGCAATGTCAGTTGAATAGAATTAAGCATCCTGAAAAAGTGTTATCTTGTAGTTGCAATAAAAAATACACAAATTTTGAGTATATTGGGTTCATATCAGAGCATTAAAATTTTTATAATAAAATGTAAGAGATCAAATTGAGAAGTGATGCAGTTCCTTGGAATTACTTCAAATTCATGTTTTGAACCCCACTGACAAAGGACTTTCTCGACAGCATGAAAACTGGGCATTGCAAAAGTGAATATAGAATATTGTGAAAGATTGAAATGGAAACTAAAGTTCATCATTAATGTGGGGAAAATATTTTGTATGTACAAGGAAAAACTTTACTAAAACTGGTTTGTATATATTTTCTGTGAATGGGAATTTGCTTCAGGTTAAGGTTTTATATTCAGATAAATGGCCTATATTCAAATGTAATTACTATGCTAAGGTCATGTGTAGCTCAATTCAAAATTGTTCATTTTAATTATAACACATTAGGATAGCTGCATCACTCACTATGGTTTGGTATGATTTTACTTCTGATTTATTATGTTTGTGTTTTAGGTCCAGTCTCATTGCAAGTCTTGGTAGTGCAGTATCATCTACTCCACTTGATGTTATACGGGTATGTTTGACTTATGTAGAAGTAAATTAATGCATTGCTTTATTGCAATGTCATTATTGAATAACATTTCATATAAAAATATTAATGTAACAATTTTAATTGTTAATTAGACACGGTTGATGAACCAGAAGAAGCTGATATCTTCCCAAAGTGGCATTGATCATCCTCGCATTTATTCTGGCAGCGTTGACTGTTTCCTGCAGGTTTGTCCTATTTGTCATTACTAGTAAAGAGCCCTCAGTTCTACATAAGGAAATTTTAAGAAACGTGTTTTTTAAATTTATCGTGATATTTGCTAATAATGAAAAATAGCATCAAACTCATAGATTTATTTATTGAATATCAATTTTACATTGTTTTGCAAAAATATTTTTTTCTCAAAGTCTGAAAATGCTCATTAGAAATGCCCTTGCATCACGATAAGTTATATAAGAATTTCAAACGAGAAAATTGCTGAAGTTCATTAGTTAATATTCACTAATTGTTATACTTTTGTACATTTTTAATTTTTTCATATAAAAGACGGTCCGGAATGAAGGCTTTATGGCTTTGTACAAAGGATTTGTGCCTACTTGGTTCAGGATGGGTCCATGGAATATAATATTCTTTATCACATTTGAGCGACTCAAGCAAGTCTACTAAAATGTCATGAGAAGGAAGTCCTTTGGAGTAGGCTGTGTGCGGAAGAGCAGATTTTGTTGAAAGAGTCTTGAAAAGATTCTGGCTGTGGTTTAAAAAAAAGTGGCCTATAAGGGTTTGTGCTATTTTATAACATAAGGTTCTTACTTTTGTTATCCTGCCTTATATCTTGCTCTGCATTTTGATTTGTGTATTTAATTTAATTTTCAATCAACAGCTTTCTGTTCGTGTACAATTACATTCTGAATGAAATGTATTTTAAGTTATCAGTGAGAGTGCCTGTAGAAACAGTATTAAGAGGTTATTGAATGAGTATTCTTTTAAAGGATGAGATGCATGGATTTGAGGAAATGTTGAGCAAGATATTTGTTGTTGTTGCTGTTTATGTGTATGTCCCCATGTTATGTGAAAGTTATTGCCTTTAGTTCATTGATACAATTGAAGTTTCAGTTGTGCTTATAACTAGTCTCAGATGACAGATTATTTTAACATGTGAGTTAAGCTTGATATTTCACATGCATTACTTTCTATTGAATTAATTTGCATATGTTAAAGAGTTGGCATTCAACTATTTCATTACAAAGACTAGCACATGTTGTAATGTTGCTAAGTAGAACTGATTTAATTTATAGATCTCCTTAATTTTAAATTATGATTGAGTAAAAATTATAAAATTACCTCGGGTGACTTAATTTTTTATTGAACATCAATTGCATCCTTATCATTTTCATTTAAATCGGCTCTTTTCTGGCATTAACTGGGCTCAACTCCAATGCGTGCATCAATATGATTTTGTGGTGACTACATCACTATAAATTAGGTTTTCTTGTGTCATTGCTTCAACAAAACTGGGAGAAAATGTTTTGCAGCAAATTTTAGAAAACTCCAAATGTTTCACAAAATCAAATTGAGGATAAAATTTTTGCCTTGTACATTTATCTGAAGTTTTTATTCTTATCCTTCTGAGTTTTTATAGTATTATAATGCCAAGGAGTAGAACAGAAATACTGGCTGTGCAAATGTACAAGGATTTATTACATTACAGTTCTCTATCAAAGGTGTAAGGTATTAAAAAAGTATTTTGTACACAGCCAGTCTTAAGTTATTCAATTGACTGCTTTGCAATGCATTTGCATAGAAGTTTGTTGGAGTTTTTAACTGTAAAAGGTGTTCATTTGTTTTACTCTTTGTTGCAAATGAATGATCTGAGAGATATTTCCAGTCCTTTATTGTGAATAACCTTCCCAAGGAATGTCAATTAGCATGATATTTGGAGAAAAACATTCAAATGAACATATCTATTTTTCTCAATAGTGCACATGACATTTGGTTAAATTATATTTTTATGTAAAATGTTAATTGAAATTTGGATATCTCAAATTCTTACTATACTCAAAATGGATATTTTGTAATTTAAGAATATTTGCCTGTCTCTTATCCAAATTGATTATCCGATTAATATTACATATTGTTCACCAGTGGGTGCATATAACTGAATTGATGTGGTACCTGATTTTTACTATCATTCTGTAGGCAAAGTCAAAGTTTTCAATTGTTTAAAGACAATTTATTCCCTTTTTCTTAAGTAAATGTAACATTTATGAATCTACCAAAGTTCCAGTTGTTGAGTGCAATGCTTAAATTATATCTCAATATGCAGCAATATTATTAAGGAAGTGGGTTAGTTACATTGGGTTATCATAAACTTGTTGCATGCTACCTGAAATGGGTCAATATGCAGTTATGTATTTATTTTAAACAAAAATGTTTTACCATGTTAGCAGTTGCGTATTTTTTTTCTTCTGAGTAATTTTTATAGCTTTTGTTTCTCACTGTAGAAATATTTTGTATCTAATCCGTGATGATAGATAGTCATTTTCTTTTTGTGAAAGTTCAAATTTTCATTCAGAAGGCATATCAATACTTTTGTTTTTATGCTTACTTTCAAAACTAGTGCATTTTTTTATTTGCTTTATTTGTGGAAACTTTTGAATGCTGTTTAAAGCAGTAATTTTTATGTTCATATTGTCAGTATTTTTCTTTACAATTTTTTGTTGTCTGTTTATTGATTTTGTGATGATTTTTAAAGTAGCTTGAAGCATTTTTGTTTACAGAAGCAACATTTTTAATGTTTCACTGCTGAAATAGTGAAGAAAATTTTTAATGAAATTCCCTTGCTGTATTATTTCCATTTAAGTCTGATTTCTAATTTTACATATTACATCTGGCAAAGAAGAACCTTTAAATCTTACTGGATTCTAGTTTATGTTTTTAATGCAATTATTTACATTATTGATTATCTTTTTTGTTCTGCGATGGGAAATTTACCTGAATGTATTGTTATATTATTGGCATTTTTAGTGATATAACATTATTAATAAAAAATGTTAGCTTATGCAATAAGATTCCTTCTTGCAGTTGGAATATTTCTCATTCTTCTTGATAGTTTTTTTTCTCTTGAATTTTAATTGAGAAAATAAATAAAAATTCTTAATTTACTTTAAAAGAAGATAGAAAGGCAATGTCATAGCAATTTATTTCAGTGTTTTTTTTTTCTGGATCATAACAACACGATAGCTTAAAGATAAGGGAAACAAACTTTTATTACTGGGTAAATTATTTTCTTATAGCATCTGTTACACTTTAATAAAAGTTCATGAGCACTAGTCAATATTCTCTGTTTTAGGGGGGTTGCCGGGATCAGGGATGTTTTTTCCACAGTAAATTTGAAAAAAACACTGATTTAGATAAATGATTTTGCTTTTGAAAGTTTATTCAGAAGATCGAAGAAGAAAATTATAAATAATAGAAAAGTATTGAAATTACGAGCCTCTTAACAAAATGAAACCTGTTAGTATAGTTGCGTGGCTCATAATTTGATTCCCTATTCTACAGGCTAGTCTGTTGTATGTCTGCTTTTATTAATGGTGGTGGTATTAGATCATTCCATTAATAATACAATAAATATAAATCCAAACCAGGAAATATTTTGTTGTATTTCATTCTCATCTTTGTGAAAATGTCGGATGTTATACTCAAAAGGTAGAACTGTTCCCTTGGAATTTTATGCATATATAGCTATTTTCAAACACATGCACCACTAATATGTGTGGATTTTCTAGTTCACTTGACTCTTTAATTACTTACCATATTTGCCGGATCATAAGACGCACCAACATTTTAAAGTAAAAATTTTGGGAAAAAATATTTTATTCACTTTAGAAGCACAAAGTTACAAGATACTCAACTAAATGGCACCAAAATGTCTTTCTGATGCCCCAACAGAACAATCAGCGCCATCTAGGTAGTTTTGCGCTTCAATTGTTTTTGTTATCAAGATAATGGTCACATTCAGATGAAGCGATCTCGGAATCGGACCAACTCGAAAAGGACAAATTCCAAAGGTTAAAAATCGTTTGTCAATAAAGTAAGTGTCGAGCATGGAGGTATTAAGGTACACTACCTTCATACCTCCATGGATGCAAGGATAACCTTCTTACACGGCTATATACGCTTGGCCCTTGTATATCAAATCTAAGCCGATAGTACTGTATTTTACAGGAAAAAATACTTGACGCACCTTCGGACCATAAGACGCAGGGGAAACCTATAATGTATTTTCCAGGAAAAAACATGCGTCTTATGGTCCGGCAAATACGGTAGTTAATATGTAATAAGGTAATGTTTTAGTTTTGGTTTACCAATATTTATGGCAAGGTTTAATTTGCATTATTGCTTTTCGTGCTTGAATCAGTAATGTTGGTGTATCGCATACTTCAGTAATAAATGACTTGTTATGATTTGGAATTTAACATATGTATTGGAAATGTAATTCAGACTAGTCAGCCAGCAAATCTCATGTCGAAACTTTTATGTAAATGGTTTAGGGGTGCCAATTTTGTCTTTTTTTATATGTACCTTCTATTGTATTTATAATAACAAGCACATTCATGAGGTGAATACTGTTGATATAGTTCACTTACCAGTATTACCTGTGTTTGTACTCATTCTGTATCCTTGATTGTTATATTTCTTTTAAATCTTGTCAGAAATATATGTTGCTTTTCATTTACATTAAGAATTATTTCTTGTACTGAGGTCCTATCCTTTTTAACCTGGGAGACTATTTTGGAATTGTAAAAGTTGCTGAAAGTTCTAGCTCTGGAAAAGTCTTTTTCAGATAATTTTTTTTATTTTATGTTATGAGAGAGCTTGAAAACTTTAATTGTATAAACCAGTAGTTTATATTAGATTATTTCAAAATCAACAAATGCTAATCTTTTGCTTTCATTAATTTGATATCTCCACTGGGGATTATTGTGTCCCTATGATATGATGTACTTCTCTCATGAAATATACTCATTCTTTTCACTCAGATTATCATTCGAGGTTTTTAATGCTTGATACTGCTGAGTGAAAGCTATATTTTAGTCTTCTTCCAATTGTGTGGCACTGATATACCAATTTTTACTTTCTCACATATATAGTATATGGAGAAAGTATTGTAATTGTGAAAAAATCAACTAAGTTTTTGATGGAAATGTGCATCTCCAAGTAAAAGAAAGTGATTTATCAGCACCAAAAATTCAATATAAATGGAGCAGTTAACATTCATTGAAAATTATTCTACTTATCAGTAAGTTTTGGGCTCACCCAATGTATTTTATACAATCCAAGGTCTTTCTGTTCATCTTCTTATACCTATCCCCTTCTTCAAATGCATATATAATACTCCTCTTTCTATATCTTTGCCTATTTCCTAGTAATCTCCTGTGAGGAAAAATGCCAAATTTCTAGTATTCTTAGAAACCTCTTAAGTGAAGCATTCTTGCATATTGTATTATACAAAATAATGTAATTATTTTTCTAATGAAGAATAATTCTAAAAATTTTGCAAAATTGTATAATAAAATTAATGAGTTGTGCAGAATATATGACTAATATGTTTAAAATACGAATCAAAGAAAAATTGGTCCCACTTGGTATTCAAAACATTTTCTCTAAAAATATCCCTGGGAAATTGTTGAATTGTTTAAATAGAAAGTTGTGATGTTTAAATAAAAAAAGATCTTAGAAACTTAAAAAAATTATAGCTTTTTATTTACAGTTATGGTACATAATGCAAATACAATATTTTCTAATTATTCTAAAGAGAAAATTTCTCTATTTTAAACTTAACTGCATATTACTTTAAAATAATAGTTTTGTTTCACCAACGAAAGGCACAAGAAAGAGTATCATGAGATACTTATCAATAGTAAAAAAAATAGGCTTGTCAGTGCCAGCAATAAATCAGAATAATGGCAAAAAATGATCAATAGCTCTAAACAAAGCTCCATGCTACTATACCTAAACTACAAGACACCACAGTTAAGATTATTATAGGTATATTGGTGATTATTATACATAGATCCCCTAATAATTTCAACTTCTTCAATCATTTATCCAAACAGCCTCCCAATTCCTTATCTCCTTCAAATAATTCTAATAGTAATCTAATCATTCTTAGATCATTTTCTTATACCCTTGACAGGTATCAAAATTGTTAACCATCTTTTGTCTTAAATATAGTGTAGGCATGGATGAAATCCCAGCCATTATAGCATGATGCTTCAGTTTCATAAAGCAACCTCTTCTTCATTAATGAATCCCTTTGAATTAATGTCTATCCCTCATCCCTTAAAACTTCCAAACTGATTTATAATAATAAGGACCATAAATAATACAAACAATTACCATCCAGTAGCAGTTCAGAACCAGTTATAAAAAACTTGAAAACAGCTTCCAGAAGAACGAATCAACAACAACTGCATTATATCAGGCAATTGGCTGCATACTGTCATATCTAGACAACAGAAAAGAAACTATTGGATAAGACTTTTCTAAAGCTTTCTACAATGTCAGTCATCATCTACTGAATGAACTCAACAACTTTGGCACCAGAAGTGTGACTAACTGTTGGATAAAATCATATCTCAGTAATAGTAAGCAGATAGTGCTACTAACCAATAAAGGCAAAAAATATATTTCTCTCAACAGAACATCAGTACTTAGGGTCCCACAAGGTTCCATCCTGAGCCATATTCTCTTTTAGTTGCATTTTGCTTCCAGCATGAGCGGCTATTAGCTATTGTGGAAAGTTATTACAGTAAAAGCTGTGCTATCTGGCTATTTAGAAACTGGCCATCCTTGGGCACTGATAATTACACAAATACAATTCATTTTGTATTTTCCTATGAATAGCATTTGTGTAATACAACTTTCACTTTAAAATTTCTTAAAATATTATATGTACCTACATATATTACATATTTACTTTGTATACTTCTGGAGCTGCCGAGAGCATGGCATTTTTGTTTACGTAAGCCATTCCCACTGTCTATATGTTTTGGTGTACCTACTTCTACATTTCGTTTTATCGCTTTTTATTTTTTAAAAATTACCCCCAAGATAGCCAGATAACACAGCTTTTACTGTACTATGAAAAAAATAACTCATTATATTTAGTCTTAGAAATAAGCATAAGTAAATTATATGTAGCCTGTTGATCACCCTGCTGCGACCCAAAACCTCACATTTGGTTAAATTATACTTATAATATTATAAAATGGAGTGCTGATTGGTCTGTGTGCAATCAAAGGATATCCAGCCGCATGAAATACGTCCTCAAAATACAAAGGACTAAGAGATAGAAAAGAAAATGTTAATGGCTATTATATTATTTAAGAGAAATTTTTGTTTTTTATATCTTGCAGTAAATAAAAATAAATAAATAAAATAAACTTATATGTAAGATATTTATTGTTTGGACCAAAGATTTGTAAGTAATTAATTAAATATATTGTATTTTTTTCTTAAACAATGTCTAAAAAGAATTTTGAATGCATTACCATGGCATTACTTTTTACATCGCTCTATAACGAATCAAAATTTAGGATTGCAAAACAAAAGGTTCCAATAAATTTTATTTATTGCAAGTAATTTATAACATTTAAGCAAAATTTATTGATGCAATAATCAGTTAAATATTTCTTTTAAAATGACAAATCAAGATATAAAAAGCGAATGTTTTTGTGATCATTCAGTAAAAGTCGAAAATTGTTACGAAGAAATGTTGGCAAGACCGCATTACGTCATCGAAGAAACCAAAATGGCTGCATATCGTGATTCGTTGTCATAAGAGCACGTTTTCTTCTCGAAATTTCTTTTCCATCAGTATCTTTTAAAGGAAAAAATCAGAAATTTTTATTGTGTTCGAAATATAATGTTCTTAGTTTTGATCGTGACATAAGTTTGGCCGTTGATTCTTCGAAAAGTGTTTCACGTGGCAGGTGTTACAAGTGTTTTGACAGCAGTTTTTAAGTACTTTTAGGTATTTACTTTGTTCGTTTTTTAAGACACTTTAAAGGAGTGACTTTCATCATTTGTGAAGGTTTTATCGAATTTTTTTACTATTTGAATCTTTTGCTGTTGCTTGCGTACTGGACATTAAGTACCTTTGTTCATTCTTGTTCTGTGATATAATGAGATTATGAATTTGTATATGTAATTATTTACTATTCCCTGTTTTGTCACAATTGCAATGTATGGTTGATATTTTTATGTATTATTATTATATGTACATATTTTCTTTTGTGATTGTCTTATTGACGATTTTCCATGTAACTTTGACCTTTTGGAAAAATGTTATTATTATTATATGATACAGCCATCGTGCATACAAGACAATGATATACTCAAGAACATCACTTCAAAGGTAAGAAATCTTAAATAACTTCTCTTTTAGACGTTGATTCATAGTTGACATTGGAGCTATTGCAATTTGTAATTAAACGTACACAAATATACATTTATCTGTGGTCCGTATAAGAATCTACGAATTGTGCATTGCGTTAAGTAAACATCTTACTTATCCTTTTTCTGACGTTTTGATTTTTTATATGTAACAATTTTTTCGTATGAAAGTTCGTTAGTGGGCTCATTTGCTTGCTACACAGCAAGAAAAACTTCATGGTTGATATTTGGTATCATTGAGATTAATCTAGCCATATTAAATTAATGAAAGCAACAATATCAATATAGTCGGCTTTTTTATCTAAAATTCTTATGTTGGTTGAAATTCGTGTGATTGATACCTGTTCTAATTATTGCTTCTGTTTATTACCTTCTACCTTTTAAAAGTGATCGAATTCTCTACCATTTCCGAATTTTAATTACAAATTAATTTTCTCCTTATTGGTTAGACAAATATAAACAAATATACCGTTTCCTATAGTTTTATGTAGCAAGAAATGTGTTATTATAGATATTTGATTAAATGTTCTTGAATTGAACTTTCTTTACAATCTATGTAATAAATTAATGTTTATCATAATTTATGTATAATGGAATAATTATTCTTATAAATTTATTCTTATGTACAACTTTTTGCTACTGCATAACATGTTTAATGAATGGTATTACCATTGTAAAGTATCATTTTCTTTGAAGAGTTCATAAACTTTTTGGGAATAAAGGATTTGTTTATGGGCAACTATTAAATACAAAATGTATATTAATGAAGTTATACTGTTAGCTTAGTATTAAGTAAGATTAATTAATAATAATTAAGGTTATGTAGAATTTTTATCCTGGGTGCAAGATTTCTGATTTGGTTCTGTCATTGTTTCAGATGTGTGCCTCCGAGAAATGAACACAGCTAACATCCTGTCTCTGCCTTAGACCAGTTCTACTTTGTGATATCAAGAAAGAAGATGGGTGAGTGTCAATTTTGTCTTACAAATTAGAATGAATGAGCTTCCCACTTTAAATATTATATATCTGGCATCCTGGTATGGACGAAAAGTAGAATATTCATGCATACATGAAATAAAAATTATTTTGTTGCTCCATATTCTAGACTGAGCAAAACTCTTTATGAAATCAAAAGATTTTAGGAATGAAAATTTTTAATAATCTCCCTAATTATGCTCATAACGTATCATTAAATTAGCATCATTGGTAGTCACTAAGCCATTTTAAATAAGAAATAGAACCACATTTTTGTGCTATATCGCCTGAAATAGTATTTGATTTCCATTTAAAATTTACAAGGCCATCAAGGCAGATTTTATTATTAGTAGGGGCTCTGCCTCCCGCGCCCTACCCCGTGCCCGCTCCACACAGCGACTTCTCTTTAACTTTAAAAAATAATTACTTCTCTCCCCCCTTTCTCACCCTCTTTCTATCCCTATCTCTCTCACCTTCTCAGCTCAGCTATTTATTAAACAAACAATACATATTTTAGGTACAAAATAAGATGATGACTTTGTGATTAAATTATGTATCAGTATTAGTAAAACAATTTTGGCGTTGGTTTGCCAGCTATAAGTGTTACTTAGTATGCATCTGAAGATGATCATCTGTACAAAGATATTGAAAATTCATACGAAAGTGCTAGTCGTGATGACTGTAGCAGCAGTGATGACGATTTCCTTGGCTTTTACGAGGAATAACCTTGATTATTTTAATGTAGATCAACTTTGTTTTTTTCTTGCAAATTTGATAAGTTAAATCCATGCATATTTTTTCCGAAATTTCTGTCTTAAAATCTGGGTACATCTTATGGTCCAGGAAATATAGTGCATCTTTTTAGTAAATTCTTGATTTTATGTGTAAGTGAAAAAATGTAGAAGGATATGAAAGCAGTTCTATTAAACAAGAACCATCGTCAAAGTAAATCTGGGAATCTTTGCAGATGTTACATCTAAACAGTCTCTTCCTATGAAAAATTTAAAAGCAAATTCAGAAAAGAGAAATTACGAAATATATAAATGGTTAGTGGTCAGCTATACCAACTTTCTGCTTCATTAGTATATATGAACATTATTTTATGTCTGAGGCAGATTAAAATTGTCTTAGACCACACATTTACATATCAGGTTTTACACTGTTCAGGCACTTATTTACCTCAGTGACAATTTTCCTACTTTATTTAGTAGGAATTTAAAGCTAAAAATAACAAATCATTGGGTAATTTGTATTTTATCATCTACTGACAAGGAAAATGTGAACTTTCATTTGTCCATTCCTCAGGACTTACATAAAATATAATTATTATTTGTTTAAATATATTTTGTTTCCTTTGAAAAAACATTTTAATTTGATATTATTTGCTTAGAACTGAAATAACTTTAAAAAAATATATTTGATTTCTTAACAAGATACCATTTAAACCATAGGTACAGCTTTTTATCATCATTTAAAATACAGTAATACCCCATTTAACACTGTGCCGTACAATGCTGATTCGTTATAACGCTCTTTGTTCTTAGACCAATTTTTACTTTCTTCATACATTTTTGTGGGCGCTCTAATTCAAGAACTTATTACTGGATCATTACCAAATATCATATTTAACATTTTTATTATAGGAACAATAGCTGATTAGTTTTAGGTTAAAATCTGTCAAATGGAAGTGAAGATTTTCTCGTGTCATTTTTACTTTCTCCATACGTAGTAATGGGAAAGTATTGTGTTCACGAAAAAAATTGACTTCGAGATTTCAACAGAAATACATGTTTTGAGGTTTCTAGAACACGTTTAGACTATTTTCGGAATGATGTCTGTGTGCATGTGTGTATGTATGTGATTGTGGGTGCCCTAACTCAAAAAGTACATGCCATATTGTTACCAAACTTCATATATAACACTTTAACATGAACACAAAGAACTGATTAGCTTTTGGACAATAACGGTTAACCGGAAGTCGAGGTTTATTCGAAACCCAATTCGGTTTTTGTGATATTTCTCCATTAAAACATCAACACTGTATATACAATTCTATACAAAGGTTATAGAGAATGTAATTTCCTACAACTTTCATTTGAAACAATTTTCTATAGCAGTTATTGTTTACGAATTATTTATAAATAAATGGTGTTTTCAGTTTCCGTCAAATATCTCTTTAAAACGCCGTTATTGGTAATCTTCATGAGGACCAAAGTTGTAGAGAATAATATTTCTTCCAAGTTCTGTTTGAAACAAATTTTTGTAGAACCATCCATTTCGGAGATATTTAATTTTTTTTTCATAGTTTCCAGTATTCAGCGCCACCACTAACGGTGAATTCTGCAAACATATACAAAATATAATTTACTGCAATAAGGACGACTGTATTCTTTTATGATATGAAATAATAATTTTGGCCTATGATGCTATTCATAATAATTTAAATATCTATACCCCAAGTATGGAGAAAGTCATGTGTTGGCCACATCAGATTTTTTCATTTTCCTCTAATATCTCTTATAAGGCTTCATTAATGTAAATATTATTACAAAAGTTGTAGAGAATATTATTCTATACACCTTTTACTTTCTCCATATGTAGTAATGGAAAAGTATTGTGATCACAAAAAAATCGACTTTGAAATTTCAACGGAAATACACGTTTTGAGGTTCCTAGAACACGTTTAGACTATTTTGGGAATGATGTCTGTGTGGATGTATGTGATTGTGGGCGCTCTAACTCAAAAAGTACTTGTCATATTAATACCAAATTTCATATATAACACTTTAGCAAGAGCACAAAGAACTGATTAGTTTTTGGGCAATAACGGTTAACCGGAAGTCGAGGTTTATTTGAAACGCGATTCGGTTTTTGCAATATTTCTCCGTTAAAACATCATTATTGTATATACAATTCTATACAAATGTTATAGAGAATGTAATTTCCTACAACTTTCATTTGAAACAATTTTCCATAGCAGTTATTGTTGAGGAATTATTTATAAAAATAATCGGTTTTTTCGGTTTCTGTCAAATATCTCCTTAAAAACATCGTAATTGGTCATCTTCATGAGGACCAAAATTGTAGAGAATAATATTTCTTCCAAGTTTTGTTTGAAACAAATTTTCGTAGATCCATCCATTTCGGAGATATTTTGCTTTTAATTTCCAGTATATTGTGCCACAACCATGTAGCGGTGAATTCTGTAAACATATTCAGAATATACCTAATTTATGGCAATAAGGACGGCTGTATTCTTTTACGATACGAAATAATAATTTTGCCTTATAATGCTATTCATAATAATTTAAATATCTATACCCCAAATATGGAGAAAGTCGTGTTGGCCACATCAGATTTTTGTAAAATATATCTTTTAAACCTTCATAAATGAAAATTCAATTATTATAAAAGTGGTAGAGCATATTGTTTTCTACAACTTTTGTTTGAAACATTTTCCGTAGAGTGCATTATTAAAAAGAATTAATCGTAATTTACAACTATTGCAACTTACCGTTGGCTGTGCTGGTATCGCTATTGATATTTACTATAAGAAAATTTGGTTAAACATCTCCCGCTAGGTGGTGTCGAGATAATTTTTGGTCTGGTATGTATGGAGAAAGTCGTGCTGTCCACATCAGATTTTTCCATGAAAAAATAATAAATAGCCGATGCATGACGTGATGCCATTGGATGTTTACTAGCACAGCCATCGAGCATCGTTCACGTCATTTGAGCGGTGTGCGCCAAGACTTTTAGTCTTCAGTCGAAATAACTAAAACAACTGCCAAAATTATCAAAGGAACCACAGCAGAAAAACTATGTTCTCAGACTGAAGAGAAACGTATGGGTTTGTTTACATATCTTACGGAATTGGACACCTATTGGTGGTATTGGGCACTGATTATAAGGGGAGGGTATGAGGAATTTGTTACAGCGTGAGAAAATGACAAAATAGCTGCGACAGTTATTATATTGCAGAATTTCTGGTATATAGCAAGTCTGCTACATTGCACATTTAAGGATTAATTTTAGAGTACAGTTTTCGAGTATCAGAGAGAGGAGTGGCTACTCTAATATTTTGAAAATAGGTAACAAATTACGATTTTAGGAACGCATCTCCATAAGTACTATATTAACCTAACCCTGCATAATGCTGATTCAGTTAGCGCTCTCGTTTCTAGGAACGCATCCCCAGCATTAAACGGGGTATGACTGTAATTACTTTTGCTTGTGTTTATTCCAAAAAAATTGTCATTTTATAAATAATTCTGCAGTGTGAATAGATTGGAAAGTTTTTAGTTTGTAAAATTAAAGGAATAGCCAATTTATAAACAAAGAAAATAGCCTTCTAAACTCAGGAGAAATGCGCTATTGTTTTAATTTCCTTATTTGGTATTAAATTGGGCACGTACTTGGAAAATGTCACATCTATTATAAACAGGTGAAAGATTATTGGATACAAACGAAGGAAATAATCCAAAATCCCAATGAATTTTATTTTTAGAGTGGTTTTTCCGACTGCATTGTTTATCATTTCTAACCCCCTTTAATAAGAAAAGAATGGAAATAGGGTGCAGTGTTTTAATGAAATTTCATTTTTAAATTAGTTAAAATTCAGATAGAAACTTGGGAGGAGAACAGTATCATAGAATTAGGGTTTTTATTTTTTAGAAGACTAAACACATTTGTTCTGAATTATTGTGAAAAAATTTGTTTTTAATCAGAAAGAAAGGGCAGTTTTATAACGATGAAAAATATAAACTACCATCGCAACAAATGCAATGGTAGTTAATGGGAATTAATAATCTTTAGTGCAGTGGTGTCAATATAAAGCTTTTTAATGGGAATCAGTGGGCTAATGAAGTATACTTTAAAGTGTATCTGAAGTTGTTTTGTTTATTTGATGAGTTTCAAAATTTTGCTTAGCAAAAGTCATCAATATTTACAGTGCACCTTCAAAGTAGGCTGAAAGACTTACAGAATGCAAGCACCTTCTACCTGTATATCGAACAAATAAGTAACATTCCTTTTTCGTCATTAAAGAAAATTTTTGAAAATTATGTGAATCTTTAAATGTAATTCCATACAAGGTTATTTATTTGTTTTAAACTATCTCATTTTTTTATGAAAAATATTATTACTCTTTATTGCATAATTTCACAATATGGTTACATATATACTGACTTGGTCCTCCAAAGCCAGGGGCTTATCTGGAGATGCCAGTTACAAAAATAATAAACATTGTTTGTCATTAATTGTAAGAATTACAAAATTAACATAGCCAGTGGCAGTAATGTAAATGTAAATATTAGTATTATTTTAAACTTTGACAGAAGACCTGGTCATTTCTTCTTCAGAGCTGGTTTCAGACTGTTTTTTAGGATTGCTTAGTAATAAGCATGGCGTTGTTCCAGGAAATCCACATTAATAATACCTTGAGCATCCCAAAACAGTGGCAATCACCTTGTTTGCTGATGCCATCGTTTTGAATTTTTTCAGTGTAGGAGGATTTGTCTCTCCACTCCATACTGGAACAGTTGATTCTGAAGTAAAGTGATGGACCGGGAGAGATCAAATAATAAGAATTACCATTTATTTAAATTAAAATTTATTACTGGCACGTGAATTTAGCACGCCACTTGTGAAAAGTTGTCGACCCCTGCTCTAACAAGGGGAACGCCAATTTTGATGAAATAAAAATGGCGCATTCTTTGATTTAATATAACGGATACGTGTCCGCCACTTTTTCTGAATGCGCTGTTGTTTATGAGTAGTAAATATTTAAAAATCAATGTCTTCGATTACTCCGAATAGGAAGCTAAACATCTTCACATTGTTCATAATGGAGCAATGGATGGTTGGTAGCAACCTTCGATACGGAGTTGGGGGACACGGGTTCGTGACCTGGTTGGTGACTTTTTTCTTTTTTAATGATTTTTTATTTACGAGTTCCATTTAAAATTTTAAATGTTTTCTCAAGGAGATGCCGTTTTTCATTTTTCATAGTAAAATTTAATTCATTGTAAATATTAATTTCGTTACCGTTCATATACATTTATAATTTTTTAAGCGGTAGTTGCAATCGAGCTCCATTTAAATGATCGTACAGTGAAAGAAAGAAAGTTTATTTTGATTAAAGAGAGAATTCTAATCCATGCAGAGGATAGCTCAATATACAGTTTGAAAATGAAAAGCAGACCGTTCGTTATTAACGAGGAGTTTACTGTATTTTCATAAATAGTTCATTTTCTTATTTTTAATTAATTGTTACCTGTTTATTAAATTTTAAGTTGAAGTGCGGATAGTAAATTGATTTTACATGTAATGTCAAATAAATGTTTTCAAAACTTTTCCTGACTTAATTAATGTAAATGTAATGTAATTTAAAGGAAATTACAAAGTGGATGATAATAAACGGCTTACAGAGGATGTTTTTAATTTTAAATTACAGACATAAACTATACTTTAAAATTTTTTATTCATCAAACTTTTACGGGAATAACATAATTTTTCTTATATTATTTATCCAGGTCTTCTCATCGTATTCCTCCTCACGCCGTCGATTGGATCTCACCCCTACGCTGCGTGGAGAAGAAGAGTCCTCGCTCATTGAAGGAGCATGCAATCCTGCGGAGAGAGGAAGAATCCTCGATCATTGAGGGAAGCACTCTACTCAGCATGAAGAGGAGTCATTGCTCACGAGATAACACCCCCACTTCCCTCTTCCTGATTTCCTTCCCTCCATCAACACCTATTCCATTCACCTCTCCCAACTCTCTCCATCCTCCCTCTCCTGACTCCCTCACCTCCAACCACATTCCACTCCTTTTTCTCCTCTTCCGTCTCCTGCCTCGCATCCTATCTCCTGTCTGCACCACATCCTCTCCTTTCTCCCACTTCCCCTCTCTTCCTCCCATTCTATCCTACCCCCCCACTTTCTCCCACCACCTCTCCCTACCCCACCCAATTCTTCCATCCAATCCTTCCTCCCACCTATCCTCTTCTCCAACCCTTCCTCCTCTCAAGCCATCTCCATACACATCATCTTCCTCCTCTCCTCCCACCCATCCTCTCTCCCGCCCATCCTGTGTCCTCCTGCCCATCCTATCCCCTCCCACCCATCCTATCCCCTCCCACCATTCCTCTCCCCTCCGGCCCATCCTATCCCCTCCAGTCCATCATCTCCCCTCCCGTGTATCCATTCCCCTCCCTCTCTCCTACTCCCCTTCCTCTCCCCCTACTCCCCTTCCACCCTCCTACTCCCCTTCCTCTCCCCCAACTCCCCTTTAACTCCCCTTCCACCCTCCTCCCCTTTAACTCCCCTTCCACCCTCCTCCCCTTTAACTCCCCTTCCACCCTCCTCCCCTTTAACTCCCCTTCCACCCAGCTCCCCTTTAACTCCCCTCCCCCCCTTCCTCTCCTCCCTCTCCACTCTCCTCCCTTTACTCCCCTTCCTCTCCCCCTACTCCCCTTTAACTCCCCTTCCTCTCCCCCAACTCCCCTTTCACTCCCCCTCCTCCCCTTTAACTCCCCTTACACCCTCCCCCCCTTCCTCTCCTCCCTCTCCACTCTCTTCTCCCCTCCATCTTCTCCCCTTCCACCCTCCCCCCCTTCCTCTTCTCCTTCCTCTCCACTCTCCTCCCTTTCCTCTCTTCTCCCCCTCCTCTTTTGCCTACTCCCCTTCCTCTCTCCCAACTCCCCTTTCACTCCAACTCCCCTTTCACTCCCCCTCCTCCCCTTTAACTCCCCTTCCACCCTCCCCTCCTTCCTCTTCTCCCTCTCCTCCTTCCTCTCCACTCTCCTCCCTTCTCCCCTTCCTCCCCCTCTTCTTTTGCCTACTCCCCTTCCTCTCTCCCAACTCCCCTTTCACTCCCCCTCCTCCCCTTTAACTCCCCTTCCACCCTCCTCCCCTTTAACTCCCCTTCCACCCTCCCCCCCTTCCTCTTCTCCTTCCTCTCCACTCTCCTCCTTTTCCTCTCTTCTCTCCTTCTCTTCTCCCCTCCATCTTCTCCCCTTCCTCCCTCCCCCCCTTTCCTCTTCTCCTTCCTCTCCACTCTCCTCCCCTTCCTCCCTCCTCCCCCTCCTCTTTTGCCTACTCCCCTTCCTGTCCCCTTTCACTCCCCCTCCTCCCCTTTAACTCCCCTTTCATCCCTTCTCCCCTCCATCTTCTCCCCTTCCTCCCTCCTCTCCTACCTAAATCCCCTTCCACCTTCCTCTCCCCCAACTCCCCTTTCACTCCCCCTCCTCCCCTTTAACTCCCCTTCCACCCTCCTACTCCTCTTTCTCTCCCCCTTCCTCTCCCACAACTCCCCTTCCCCTTCCACTCCCCCTCCCCTTTAATTCCCCCTCCCCTTTAACTCTCCTTCCACCCTCCCCTCCGCTCCCCTTCCACCCTTCCTCTCCTCCCTCCTCTCCTTTCTCTCCACTCTCCTCTCTTCTCTCCTTCCCTTCTCCCCTCCATCTTCTCCTCTTCCTTCCTCCTCTTCTCCCCTTCCACCCTCCCCCTCTTCTCCCCTTCCACCCTCCCCCCTTCCTCTTCTCCCTCCTCTCCTTCTCTTCTCCCCTTCCTCCCTCCTCCCCCTCCTCTTTTGCCTACTCCCCTTCCTGTCCTCCTACTCCCCTTCCTCTCCCCTTTCACTCCCCCTCCTCCCCTTTAACTCCCCTTCCATCCTTTCTCCCCTTCCTCCCTCCTCTCCTACCTAACTCCCCTTCCACCTTCGTCTCCCCCAACTCCCCTTTCACTCCCCCTCCTCACCTTTAACTCCCCTTCCACCCTCCTCCCCTTCCACCCAGCTCCCCTTTAACTCCCCTCCACCCTCCCCCCATTCCTCTCCACTCTTCTCCCCTTCGTCCCTACTCCCCCTCCTCTTTTGCCTACTCCCCTTCCTCTCTCCCAACTCCCCTTTCACTCCCCCTCCTCCCCTTTAACTCCCCTTCCACCCTCCTCCCTTTTAACTCCCCTTCCACCCTCCTACTCCCCTTCCTCTCCCACAACTCCCCTTTCACTCCCCTTCCCCTTTAACTCCTTCCACCCTCCTACCCTTTAACTCCCCTTCCACCCTCCCCCCCGCTCCCCTTCCACCCTCCCCCCCTCCTCTCCTTTCTCTCCACTCTTCTCACCTTCCCTCCTCTCCTCCCCCTCCTCTTCGCCTTCCACCCTCCCCCCTTCCTCTTCTCCCTCCTCTCCACTCTCCTCCCTTTCCTCTCTTCTCCCCTTCCTCCCTCCTCCCCCTCCTCTTTTGCGTACTCCCCTTCCTGTCCCCCTACTCCCCTTCCTCTCTCCCAACTCCCCTTCCACCTTCCTCTCCCCCTCCTCCCCTTTAACTCCCCTTCCACCCTCCTCCTCTTTAACTCCCCTTCCACCCAGCTCCCCTTTAACTCCCCTTCCACTCTCCTCCCCTTTAACTCCCCTTCCTCCCTCCTCTCCTTCCTCTCCACTCTCCTCCCCTTCCTCCGTCCTCTCCTCCCCTTCCACCCTCCCCCTTTTCCTCTTCTCCTTCCTATCCACTCTCCTCCCTTTCCTCTCATCTCCCCTTTCTCCCTCCTCCCCCTCCTCTTTTGCCTACTCCCCTTTCCACCCTCCTCCTCTTTAACTCCCCTTCCACCCTCCCCCCTTCCTCCTCCTTCCTCTCCACTCTCCTCCCCTTCCTTCGTCCTCTCCTCCCCCTCCTCTCCTCCTTCCTATCCACTCTCCTCCCTTTCCTCTCATCTCCCCTTTCTCCCTCCTCCCCCTCGTCCCTTTTAACTCCCCTTCCACCCTCCTACTCCCCTTTCTCTCCCCCTTCCTCTCCCACAACTCCCCTTTCACTCCCCCTCCCCTTTAACTCCCTTTCCAACCTCCCCCCCGCTCCCTTCCACCCTCCCCCCCGCTCCCCTTCCAACCTCCCCCCCCTTCCTCTCCTTTCTCTCCACTCCCCCTCCTCCCCTTTAACTCCCCTTCCATCCCTTCTCCCCTCCATCTTCTCCCCTTCCTCCCTCCTCTCCTACCTAACTCCCCTTCCACCTTCCTCTCCCCCAACTCACTCTCCTCCCCTTCCTCCGTCCTCTCCTCCCCCTCCTCTTCTCCCCTTCCACCCTCCCCCTTTTCCTCTTCTCCTTCCTCTCCACTCTCCTCCCTTTCCTCTCATCTCCCCTTTCTCCCTCCTCCCCCTCCTCTTTTGCCTACTCCCCTTTCACTCCCCCTCCTCCCTTTTAACTCCCCTTCCTCTCCCACAACTCCCCTTTCACTCCCCCTCCCCTTTAACTCCCTTTCCAACCTCCCCCCCGCTCCCCTTTAACTCCCCTCCATCCCTTCTCCCCTCCATCTTCTCCCCTTCCTCCCTCCTCTCCTACCTAACTCCCCTTCCACCTTCCTCTCCCCCAATTCCCCTTTCACTCCCCCTCCTCCCCTTTAACTCCCCTTCCACCCTCCTCCCCTTTAACTTCCCTTCCTCTCCTCCCTCTCCACTCTCCTCCCTTTCCTCTCTTCTCCCCTCCATCTTCTCCCCTTCCTCCCTCCTCTCCTCCCCTCCTCCCCTTCCTCCGTCCTCTCCTCCCCCTCCTCTTCTCCCCTTCCACCCTCCCCCTTTTCCTCTTCTCCTTCCTCTCCACTCTCCTCCCTTTCCTCTCATCTCCCCTTTCTCCCTCCTCCCCCTCCTCTTTTGCCTACTCCCCTTTCACTCCCCCTCCTCCCTTTTAACTCCCCTTCCTCTCCCACAACTCCCCTTTCACTCCCCCTCCCCTTTAACTCCCTTTCCAACCTCCCCCCCGCTCCCCTTTAACTCCCCTCCATCCCTTCTCCCCTCCATCTTCTCCCCTTCCTCCCTCCTCTCCTACCTAACTCCCCTTCCACCTTCCTCTCCCCCAATTCCCCTTTCACTCCCCCTCCTCCCCTTTAACTCCCCTTCCACCCTCCTCCCCTTTAACTTCCCTTCCTCTCCTCCCTCTCCACTCTCCTCCCTTTCCTCTCTTCTCCCCTCCATCTTCTCCCCTTCCTCCCTCCTCTCCTCCCCTTCCTCTCCTCCCCTTCCACCCTCCCCCCCTTCCTCTTCTCCTTCCTCTCCACTCTCCCTTTCCTCTCTTCTCCCCTCCATCTTCCTCCCTCCTCTCCCCTCCATCTTCCTCCCTCCTCTCCTCCCCTTCCACCCTCCCCCCCTTCCTCTTCTCCTTCCTCTCCACTCTCCTCCCTTTCCTCTCTTCTCCCCTTCCTCCCTCCTCTTTTGCCTACTCCCCTTTCACTCCCCCTCCTCCCCTTTAACTCCCCTTCCACCCTCCAACTCCCCTTCCTCTCCCACAACTCCCCTTCCACCCTCCTCCCCTTTAACTCCCCTTCCACCCTCCCCCCCTCCTCTCCTTTCTCTCCATTCTCCTCCCTTTCCTCTCTTCTCTCCTTCCCTTCTCCCCTCCATCTTCTCAACTTCCTCCCTCCTCTCCTCCCCTTCCACCCTCCCCCCCTTCCTCTTCTCCCTCCCCCCTTCCTCTTCTCTCCACTCTCCTCCCTTTCCTCTCTTCTACCCTTCCTCCCTCCTCCCCCTCCTCCCCCTCCTCTTTTGCCTACTCCCCTTCCTCTCTCCCAACTCCCCTTTCACTCCCCCTCCTCCCCTTTAACTCCCCTTCCACCTTCCTCTCCCCCCAACTCCCCTTTCACTCCCCCTCCTCCCCTTTAACTCCCCTTCCACCCTCCTCCCCTTTAACACCCCTTCCACCCAGCTCCCCTATAACTCCCCATCCACCCTCCCCCCCTTTAACTCCCCTTCCACCCTCCCCCCTTCCTCTCCTCCCTTCTCCCTTTCCTCTCTTCTCTCCTTCCCTTCTCCCCTCCATCTTCTCCCCTTCCTCCCTCCTCTCCTCCCCCTCCCCTCCTATCCTTCCCCTCCCCCCCTTCCTCTTCTCCCTCCTCTCCACTCTCCTCCCTTTCCTCTCTTTTGCCTACTCCCCTTCCTCTCCCCCTACTCCCCCTTCCTCTCCCACAACTCCCCTTTCACTCCCCCCTCCCCTTTAACTCTCTTTCCACCCTCCCCCCCGCTCCCCTTCCACCCTCCCCCCTTCCTCTCCTCCCTCCTCTCCTTTCTCTCCACTCTCCTCCCTTTCCTCTCTTCTCTCCTTCCCTTCTCCCCTACATCTTCTCCCCTTCCTCCCTTCTCTCCTCCCCTTCCACCCTCCCCCCCTTCCTCTTCTCCTTCCTCTCTTCTCTCCTCCCCTTCCTCCCTCCTCCCCCTCCTCTTTTGCCTACTCCCCTTCCTCTCTCCCAACTCCCCTTTAACTCCCCTTCCACCCTTCCTCTCTCCCAACTCCCCTTTCACTCCCCCTCCTCCCCTTTAACTCCCCTTCCACCCTCCTACTCCCCCTTCCTCTCCCACAACTCCCCTTTCACTCCCCCTCCCCTTTAACTCCCCTTCCACCCTCCCCCCCCGCTCCCCTTCCACCCTCCCCCTTTTCCTCTCCTCCCTCCTCTCCTTTCTCTCCACTCTCCTCCCTTTCCTCTCTTCTCCCCTCCATCTCCCCTTCCTCCCCTCCATCTTCTCCCCTTCCTTTCCTCCTCTCCTTCCTTCCTCCCCTTACCCTCTTCCTTCCTCCCTCCCCCTCTCCTTCCTCTCTTCCTCCCTTCCCTCCTCCCTCCCTCCCCTTACTCTCTTCCTTCTCCTCTCTTCCTCCCTCCCCCTCTCCTTCCTCTCTTTCTCCCTCCCCTTTCTCTTCCTCCCTTCCATCCTCCTTCCCCTTTCTCTTCCTCCCTTCCCTCCCCTTCCTCCAGATAAGGAATGTGGTTGGAGGTGAGGGAGGCAGGAGAGAAGGGAGGATGGAGAGAGTTGGGAGAGGTGAATGGAATAGGTGTTGATGGAGGGAATCGGGAATGGAGGGAAGTGGGGAGGACTCCTCTTCACGCTGAGCAGGGTGCTTCCCTCAATGATCGAGGATTCTTCTTCTGAAATAAGGGTGCGTCTAACGCGGCAGTGTGTCTTAGATGACGGAAAATATGGTAATTTTAAAATGCTAATTAAAAATATGCTATGTCATGCAAATGGAAGAAAATAAAACTTTTAAATCTATTCAATGAAAACTGGCTTACTAAAATATCTTTTACCACCGTATGATAACAAATTTAAATACGTTATGTTGATTTATAGAATTACACATGCATGCAAGCTAAACCACATTTTCCATTATCATTAGCTTATCCTGTCAAGAAGTTCCTTTGATTTGAGTCTTCAATGACTAATTTTACACACTAACTGAAGTTGTTTTTGCTATTACCTTTTCCGAAGTAAAACTTTTCTTAATGAATCCTAAAGTAATAAATATAAAAGTTTTAAGGGAAACAATATCTACTTACTATTTAATATACGTGTTAAAAAGGAACTTGTCTTAACTTAGGCCATAAAGATGGCTAAAACAATTTTTGAAAAAATGGAGTAAATGTGAGGAGAGAGCAGAAAATTGCAAAACTTTTACAAACAAGTGAGGAAAGAAATCCACAGCAAATTACATAAGGCATTTTTTTAAGAATACTAAAAAAACCAAAAAAGTATAACTTGGAAAGACATTTTAAGCAGACACATGCAAAGTTCAACAAAGACTATCCCGCCGGCTCCTCTCAGAACAGATTACATTCTGAAGAAGAAAAAAATACATCCCAGCAAAAGTTTTTTCTTAAAAAGAACGAAGAATGAAAAACATGCTTCGTATCAAATATCACTCCTCCTTGCACGGAAGAATAAACCATTTTCTGATGGCAAAATAGTAAAAGAATGCTTATCAATATTTGCTGATAAGAACCTAGTGTCAATAAAATGTCCGAAATTCATGAAATACAGTGATGAGACGAGTGGAAGAAATGGCCAAAGATGTGTTAGACCAAATTGAGGTTTGTGCTGGCCTTGGCAAATATTATTCATTCATACGTGTTATCTTATGGAAAAATGTTAGTCCCGTATATTGGCAGCACTGATTAATCCCGGTTGACCAAACCTTGACCATTCACTAAGTTAGGATGTAAGGAAGAATCGTACCAAATTTGGTTATTCTAGCTTTTATCATTTAGGAGGACTTCCATGAACAAACACGCTTCAAAATATATTATAGTAGATTTGGTATTATTAAAGTCGTAAATGAAATAACGCACTTTCCAGCGAAAATTCATTTAGAAATACAAAATCACACTGGATTAAATGCTAAATTTCGAGAACTTTGTGAGTCACTTCACCTGATTCTATAAATTTTTGGAAACGTTCTCCTAAGCAAAAACTTCCCGGAACCTCACGATCTTGATATGAGATTTGTTTGCTGATTCAGATCAACTTATATTTGTGAACAGACATTTACGGCGATGAACTTTCAAAAATAAATTCCGATCTACGCTGACAAACGCTCATGTTGAAAATTTCCTGTGTTATCAACTTCGAGACCGATGCAAAAATAAATCGCTGCTGAAAATTGATTGGCAGCCAAAAGAATAATTCAATGCCGCAAAATAATTTCCGCGACAGGTAAAAATCGTGAATGCAAAGAAATGAATGAATGAACAACCCGTGACTATCTAAAAAAATGGGTTGAACCCTTACTGAAATTGAAGTATATGGAATGGATGCTATTAAAAAGTTCCCCAGTTTAACTTTCTGTTTGCCATTCCGGCACACAATGGAAATGTGGAAAGAATATTTTCACAAATAGACATTCAATGGTCTGATGAATGAAACCGTTTGGATATAAAAACCATCAATTCCATATGATGTGTAAATTCAACTTCAATATGACCTGTAAAAGTTTTTATGACATGATTAAAGATGATGAAAGTTTGTCAAGGCATGCAGAAGTATGTACTTTAAAATATGACTGAAAACACCATTTTCACCTAATATGTTTAATTGTTATACTGCTTAATTAATCATGAAATATATAATTTAACTGTTATTTCAATAAATTACAGTTTATATATTCTTTTGTAAACATATTTACTTGATTTTTAGAATATTCAAGAAAAAAAATCAAAATACCCATTGTCCCGGTTTTTTTAGAAAATGTCCCGGTTTTTCCCTTACAAAACTTGTTTCGTCCCGGTTGTTACCAAAAGCATCTGGTCACCCTACTCTAGTGTAGGTAAGATGCATATTGGAGGTGGCCGAGAATAAGGGCACCGAAGGATGTAGGGGCACTACCCTGCTAATTGCCATTCGTCCTCCATTTGGTCCCTGCTTTCATTTCATATCAATTTATTGATATACAGAAGATAATTTTTAGAATAATATTGTGAAAGATTCATTCCATAATAAAGAGGGTCGGCAGCAGCAAAGACATTAACCTAAGCCATAGCAATGGATAAATAATAGACGTTTTCTTTTCTTTAAAAAACCGTATCTGACAGTGCTAGTAAATCGAAAGAAGTACATGAAATGCGATGGGAAGCTACAAATGAGGCATTGTGGAATTTTAATCACATATGTAGCGAGTTTCATGGTTTCTATGCGCAAATATGTTACAGGTTATACATTGACCCCGCTATGCGACCGATCTATCAGCCTACGCTGCATCTACGACAACTGTCACTGGCAGATCTATCGGTTAAGCTTCTTAATAAAGATCAGATGGCTTGGTCAACCAGTCCTACCTTATCTTGTGCTTTTGAATCATGATGAAATCATTAAGGAAAGCTTGACTTGCGATTTTTTTCGACTTCAACAATAAGATCCTAGTCTGTCTGTAGCTTGTTGGGTGTACTGGAGTGCACATTGGAGCGGTGATTTATAGTTCCTTTTTTGCGATTGATCTGTAGTGTTTGGATATAAAAAAGCAGTCTTCTCATCTCCTATCATATTAGGTATTGTAAAACTTTATTTTTCATAAAATTTATCATAACTTCCTCTAAGAAAATAATAGTAGTTGGAATATTTTGACTACACAAACCGAAATGCTCATTATGGTTTCGGATTAATATTGAATTGATGTTAAATATTTGTGGTTTACTTTTTGTTGCAGATTTTAGAAGTTTTATTTTAAAACCCACCATTTATTATTGTTAGCATCAATGGATAATAAAAATAAATTGTCCGGTTTTAAAATAAGAAAAGGAGAGCTGTGAAAGAATTATAAATAGAAAAACAGAAAGGCGGATTAAATAAATATTTTAAATCTGCTAGTTAAACTCCTGTTTCTAAATTAGAAAATGAAGAGTCAGAATAATATAAGGAAGATGGTTCCTGCCTTAATAGCTTTGATCAAAGTTTGAAGCTTTAGTACGAGGCAAGACATTTATTTGCCAGTGATAATCACTCTCAGTTTACTCCAAGCGATCCAGAAACCTGGCCTAAAATTGAGGATAAAATTTAAAAAATTATTATTGAGCAAGGTCCTGAACAGATTGAGATCAAGGTGGCAGAAAATATAGCAGTAATTATTATTTTTGGAAACTTATTAACAAGGTAACAATACCAAGGCATTGCGTTTTGTTTTTGTTGTAAACTTTTCTATGGGAAATAAGAATACTATTAGTCAAATAATTTTTTTAAGGCTATTCTAACTGGCAAAACTTGTCAAAGACGTTAAGCACTCACGAAGTTTCCTCTGCTCAACTGACAAATTTTAGAAAATGGTTTGATCTTACAAGAAACTCAGATTTAAAGTGTACAATTGAACGTGAAACAGAGAAAATGTTTGAGAAGCATCACTGGCATTATTAAATACCGAGGCACACAATGTTTAGCTCCATGAGGCTTTTCAGATAAGTTGATTGAACGAAACAGTAGCAATTTTTTAAAGTATGACATAGTGACGGAAAACCACGTGCAAAGACCTTAAAAGGAAAATAATATGGTAAATTATTTGGGTACAAATATATAAAATGAAATTGTAAATTTTTATTTCAAAAAACATTTTATTTCAGCACAAATTAAAAAAGATAAATATCTCTCTATAATTCTACGATTGCACACCTGATATCAGTGGCAATGATGATTACAGCACGTTTTGTTAATGTAAACCCAGAAGCAACAGCTCTGAAATTTATTAGCATTGAATATTTCTTAGGTTTCATTGAAGTTTTCGGCACAACTGTAGAAGGATTATCCAAATATTTAGTACAAAAGCTGCAAAGTTTTCAACTAGAGGTAAAAAATTTACGTGATCAAGGATACGGCAATGGAGCCAATATGCGAGGCAAAAAATGGCATGCAAAAACATTTCATGATCTGAACCCCAGAGAATTTTTTCTTCTGTGTTCAGCGCATACCTTATATTTAACGATCAATGATGCCACCAAAATTAAATAACGAGATAATGTTACCAAATATGAGGTCCAGGTTTTAGCTTCTAAAATTCGAGAGCATCAATTTTTGTGTTCATTAGTTTATTATATTAGGTTTTTAATCTACCCTTATTTGGTTATAGAAACAGTTATCAATTATAGCTTATACATAAAATTCATTATCCTGAAAATATGAATTTCTTCCCTTATTTGGGAAAAAAATGGGATGGGGCACTTCCAAATGACTTTGCATTGGGGCATCAATGTAACTAGAGCTGGCCCTGGTAGTATAGTACAGGCAACCCCCTACGTTCGACTTTCGTACAACTCTGTCTTTCATACATTATACATTCTCACACCTAAACCACCTTTTGTACGCTGAATTCGAACTTTCGTACGTCAGCTGACGATGAAACATTTCAAGCTATCTCATAGCTAACACTTTTAATAAATTACCAAATGAAGCAAAATGCATAAATATAATAGAATTCAAAACAGCAATGGCTTCATGGCTGAAATCTAAATCATTCTACTCAATTGATGAGTTTCTAGAAAGTGACCTAGCAGATTTCAATTTCTGAAGACAAAACTAACCTTAAAGTATGCTGTGTAATAATATATGTAATGTAAGATTTGTGTGTAATTTGACAAGATTAATACAACTGTAAAGTCGGTTAATAATCAATAAATTATTATTATTATTCAGTCTCGGCAACGTTGCCGTCTTTGTTTGTACGTACAGCAGTGTTTCTTTGTTTGTGCATTTTACACGTATTATTTTATACACATGAGTGATAAACTGAAAACTGAAAATTCTAATACAAGTGTAAATAAACATAGGGGTCATAAAGTGAACACGATTGGGACAAAGATGGAAATAATTAGGCGTGCCGAAAGTGGTGAATCTTTAGCTTCAGTCGGATGCTCATTGGACTTAAGCCAGTCGAGTGTGTGTTCAATTGTGATGGAGAAGAACAAATATAATAATACAACACGTACTGTGGCTTTCTGAATATATGCCACATTTTTTTTAAAGAGCAAGGAACCGATCTACACACACTTCGATGACATTGGCGATATCCCGTTAGCAGACCGCGAAACAATTTGAGACATAATGATTGTGCAGTTGCTTGGCTTTCTCACGAATGCCAAGTGAACTCAGCGAGATTTTCTTGCAAGTTTGGGTCTCGATTCACAGGTTTAAAGCCTTCTCTGTCTTCTCTACATACGGATTCCTAGATACAAAAGACTTTTATACTCGTTTAAGTACCACTTGTAACGCTAGCTCTAATCACTTCTTCACTTTCCTTATCGATTTTATTGTGGACTTGGTCACAAGTAATTTACCAACTGATGAAGCGTATCTAAAACTTCAATTTTCTTCTCCAAACTAATCACTTTTTTCACCCTTTTTACTGACTTTTCTTTCATTTCAATCATCACTCTCTTTGAGGCCATGATTAGGCAATATTACAAAAAAACTATGAAAATAGCAAAATGCTTTAATGAAAAAAACTCGCACTTTCGTTCATTATACATTATACAGTCATGCCTCGTTTACCGCAAAGGATATGTTCCGAACGGTCTTTGCGCTAAACAAACCGATTATAACATGTACTTAGTAGTGATCAGTTCGCGAAATTGCAAGGTTTGCTAGTGTTACTTTTTTATTTATTTAAAATAATTATCATTAAAAATCAATATTAATACAATTTTAAATCTTTCGCAGCGGTGCTCGCATTTATGCATAGATCGCTAGGTTCTGCGAGTTATCATTTTCGTCACTGCAACGCTCAAATCTACTCGTAAATTACTTATTGTATGTAATTGTGAGAGTTTTCACCATTTTCAATAATTGTTTGAAATTCGTCAGGAAACTTTATAGATGCATCTTTACCAGTACTTGCTGATTCATCTGTAAAATGAATGCTATGTATATTAGCGCGGCGTTTAAAATTTTGAAACCAGCCGGAACTGGCATGAAATGTTTCTGAAGAATCTCCACCCTCTTCTTGCTTTACACATTCAAACAGGGAAAGTGCTTTACTGCAAATTATTGCTTGATTAAGGGGCATGTGTTCATTAGAACGCTTAGAATCAATCCACAACACTAGCAGTTTCTCCATTTTTTCAAGCATAAGTATTACTAACAATAAGTGATCGTGTGAGTTCTTCGCAGTTACTGCACTGACTGCTTCAATGGAACTTTTTATTTTTTGAGACATTTTCATCATTACCTTAAAATATGTTAATCGAGCATTACTGCCAAATTTCGAGATTCTATCTCGATTCTTTCTTGAGTTAATACCATAATTCGCTTCCAGAAGAGGCATGGCCTATGGAATAGTGTAACCAACCAACCAACAGACCTGGGCTATTACATTAAAAAATGTTGTGTGAAATGCAAAAATATAAAATATTCACGAATAATAAAATTTCATCTGGAAATTTTAGGAAATATGATATGATAAAAATCATTAACAGTTATACAACCCACCCCCATTATCCGAGGCTAATGGAGACCGGAGAAACGACTCTTAAAGTAGGGAATTTATTATAAGAAATAATGGTATTATGAAAAAATGGGACTGTCCAGGCACTGTTTAAGAAGGAATAATGTCCCAACAATCCAGACTACAAACGATAAAGTATTTTTTAAATAGTGCTGATATAAAATAACTCAAAATTAATTGTTTTCAATATTTTACCATTTATTCAGTACCTCAGAAGCATGAATCAAACACTTGAAACCTGTACCCTATCTGTACCCTGTTGACATTTTTAAACGAATTTTAACTTATGCATGTAGCCTCCCACGGTTTCCGACTGAAGACCAGAAGGACCTCGCTGAGGCTCAGATTCTTCCGTGACTGGTCTCCGTGCAAAGAATGAGTCTAATGTTGTTTGTTTGTTCAGCTCATGTTCAGACTTGGCAGCACGATGCTTAACATAATCCACCATTTCTTTGGCTTTTTTTTAAAGAGCTCTCTGATACCTTTAACTAATAAGATCTTTTCTTCTACAATAGCACTACCTTCATCATCATCAGTCTCTGCTTCTTCCAATGTTTTTTGGTTCAATTCTTCATTGGTCAATGGTAAAGAATGTGATTCCAAAAAATCTGTGACGTCATCCTCGTTGAAACCCACCTCCTTAGCAAGATCGAGGATTTCCTTTTGAATTTGGGAAATTTGAAAGCCTTCAAACGTATGAATAGCTTCAGGCAAAGCATTCTTCTAGCAACCATTCATCTGGTGATGAGACACTTCTTTCCAAGACTCACAATTTTTACGCAGTCCAAAATATCAACATTCTTCCAAAAATAGTGAATGGTCACTTCATCACTTGCATCCATCACCATTAATTGCCTAAATATATGCCGTAAATAATACGACTTTAAAATCCTTATCACACCCTGATCCATGGGTGACATTATCGCTGTTATCCGCAGTGGCGTAAACACTACCTTAATATTTTCAGACAAAGATCCAAAATCAAGCAAATGAGCAGGGGCACTGTCAAGGATTAAAACAATCTTGAAATCTTAAAACCAGGCACCGTTTTTTCTTTCGTGGAGTTGTAGGTGCGAAAGGGCATACGTTTCTAGTAGAGGCCTGTCTCATCTGCATTGAAGACTTGCTTTAGTAGATATTTGCCACTTTTAATTATTTTTGTAATTCAGCTGGAAATTCACCAGCAGCCTCCCCCACAAACTTCACATTTTTGACTTCTAAAATCTGTGAAACCAACCCCTTGACGCAGCGAAGGTCTTGACTTCAGCACCTCCCTCTCCCAACTCCATCATCACGGCCTCGTACAAGATTAAAGTTTTTTCTTGAATTAGGACCAAGCTTATCGGAGTGTGTTGGTGGTGCAAGTCTTCAATCCACATTGGTAGATGTCTCTCAATTATTTCCATAACATCACTTCCTTTGCCATGTAATCTTCACTTCAGTAGTAGTACGGACTAGTGGCACTCAGTCGCACTGCATGTATCCTTTGTGAACCAGTGTGCGATGTGGCTTCATGCTGAGTGCATGCATTCTTTTGTTCTACGCATTTTTATAACGTCGTGTTTGGGTCGTTTTGCGATTTTTTTTTCATTGAAATGGTGGATGTGAAGGAGCAGCGTGTGTGCATCTGGTTTTGCTTCAAACTTGGCAAGAGTGGGCAGAAACTCATAAAATGCTTAAACAAGCATTTGGTGATGACGCTTTGGGTCAGACACAAACCTACGACTGGTTTAACCTGTTTAAAAATGGCCGAACGTGAGCTGATGATGACACGTTCTGGACGACCTTCAACCGGCACAACACTGGAAAATGTTTAAAAAGTGCATCAGGCTATCCTCGAGGACCGTAGGTGAACAATTTTGAACAAGAACTATGAAACGGGAGCCCAACTGCATCGGAAACATCTCTAGTGGGCTGTGTGTAAACAGATACGAGACCTTTTCTTTTTATGACTCAAGAGGAAGACCATTCTTGCAAGGCTCCACAAGAAAAAAAAATCGGTACAACATACATTGTACAAAATTTCTCATATACTGATGCATCATTTAATTATCGTTAGAAAATGAAAATCGTATGAGCCTGTTTTTAGAAAATCCAATTTTTGTTCAAGTTGTCCAAGAATAAACTAGTCTTATATTCATTCATTGAGAAAAATTAAATGCGTAGTATTATTGTAGATGTATACTCAAGTAACTACAAAATTTGATCAAAATCGTTAAAGCCATTTCTGAGAAAATCGAATCGTTATTAATGTTGCCTAGAATAAACTAGCCTTATATTCATTCACTGAGAAAAATAAAATACGTAGTATTATTGTAGATGTATACTCAAGTAACTGTACGAAATTTGATCAAAATCGTTAGAGCCGTTTTTGAGAAAATTGAATTATTGTTAAAGCTGCCTAGAATAAACTAGCCTTATATTTATTTTTTGAGAAATATGACCTATACAGTATTATTGAAGACGTAAACTGAAGTAACTGTACGAAATTTGATCAAAATCGTTAGAGCCGTTTTTGAGAAAATCGGATTGTTGTTAAAAATGCATAGAATAAACTACTCTTAATTATTGATCAATGTCGACCATTTCTATGTATACTCTGCTCATGATCATAAAATGCCTAATTAAAAGAAAACTAGACCTTGGTAAATTCTGATGTATAAAAGTGGTAATGGGCACAGGTCTAGTTTTATCGATCGTTAAAACATTAATATCTACACACTCAATAGAGGTATTAAAATAAAATCTTCACTAAAATTAATTTCATCATTCCTTATGTAATTCATATGCATGATGTTGGGGTGTAACACCTACAGTACGGGACTTTGTCGCATGCTACATTTTTCAATACAGCGATGCAAAAAATGTGTCATTCACTTCATATAAAATTATACCACTCAATTGGTAACTTACACATGCAAATAATAATACTCATTATGCAGTACAATGTATGGCAAATGTTCATTAAAATTTTTGCAGTAACAGAATAGACCATCACTTCAACATTACATCGGGAAAAAAATGGCAAAATGACGTGATTTTTTGATTAAATGTAGATATCATCGTTTTGCTCATTATTTTAAAAGACTTTTCAAAAACAAATTGCATAAAATGATTATAAGTGAATAGCTTTACTAAGGTACTTATTTTGTTTGGCAGAATTTCAAAGTTTTATTTTCTGCTTTGTTCATAAATAGGTAATGGGCATGGGCTATAAGCATAAATCCGACAACGAAGCTCCCCTTCTACTTTGTGGGCATAAACATCTGGCGTGCAACTTATTTCTCGTGCAGTACATATAAAATAGGATAACGATATTGTTCAAATTCAACTAATATCTTTCATAAACAGTTTTTGGCATCGAAGTAAGGAAATAATGCTGCAAGTAGTAGTGGCAACTAACATTTTTTTCATTGTTAAGGTGTTAAAATGTGTATTCTTTTCAATTCCTAATAGATTTTTATTATAAATCTGAACTGATTCAATTCAATTTTGAGTGGAAAAATAAACTTCACTTTTTTTTATGTCTGTATGGGTAATGCCCGAGTTCATGTCTCCATTTTAATTAATTTTAAAATGTATATTTTCGTCCACTCAAAATGCCGGAACACGAAATCTGTGGAGAAAAATGTTTCATGTGACAGCTGTAACAAGAGCGAGAGAGAAGGCGAAGGAGGGAGAAAGAAAGAACCCTTTACCCCTTCCTCAAGCAGCAGCGTGTTATTGGCCGATCCGAGCTTGTAGTTCACTAAAATGCCTGTAGGGTGGTTGTATGGTGTTGCAGTTTTATGTCCCGGACTGTACCCTAAAGCTTCTCCCTCCAACTCAAATAGTAATAAAACTATAATTTTTGCTAAACAAGTATGACTTATTCTCAAATTAAAATCTCTTTAAGCAAGAGTTGTCTTACTAATGTAGTCCCACACAGTTTTCTAGAAGTTGAACACCAAGTACAGTAGAACTCCCTGATGTCGATATATGCTTTCCAATCTCCAACTCCCTCAAGTTGGCTTATCGCATTCCCAGCTGTGCTGCTAATGCAGGACTGTAGTTGTAAACTGGGCTTGGTTTTGTTTGCCTATCCAGGCATCAGTTTACTCAACCCTCGGCCGCTTGGGAAAAATCTCACTTTCAAAAGTAATCCCATAATGCTTAACAATAACTTTCAACCCAGGTTAAAGGCAGAAAATGTGTAAATGTTGCATCAAGAAATTCACAACTGCATGTTTTAAATAATTTATATGCTAAACCATTTATATCAACACAAAATTGTTATCCATAAACACTAAACAATGATACACTTCATTTTTCAAAATTTCTACACAAACTTTCATCATTGAAAAACTGAACTAAAGCCACTTAAAAATTTTTTTTTTACTTTAATAAATATGGAGTTTTTGGATTTTTCCCTTTGATGAATTTCAGAAAGGTACCCACATGCAAAATTTCAACCTTCTATGTACAGCAGAAGTGCTCTAGACTTTACTGGACATACAAACTTTCTGCTTTATTAGTATAGATTTAAAAACATGCCAAGCATAATAGTATGTCCTATTAATAACTAGATATGTGATAATTTGATCATTCCACATTAACTTCATAGCAGGCAAAAACCACCTCGATAAACCCATTACTTCAAATGTTGTCACAGGGAAAGTACTTCAAGAAATTTTTATAAAAGTATTACTTTATTTAAAAAACAAGTTTTTGCCCTTAAATTCCAGAAAAATATATTATTGCAAACAGCACTACCAAAGGATTACATGAGATGATATTATTTTCTTTGTATCTATTACTGGCAGATAAAGTGATTGCAGAAGAGATATTTGGCCATCTTCTACAATAGAATAGATAATGGTTTAAAGAACATAATAGACATGAATAAATGAAGAAAACAATTTTTGGATGTAACTTGGAATGAATGCCGAGTATACTAAGTTATGCAATATTTAATGATTGCCACTACATTACCTTGACCAAGTCCATAACAGAATTATCAAGCCTCCCTTCTTCAATTGATGTTTCAGAATAGCTTTAATACAGGAGACTTGCATGTCAGCCCCAAGAAGCCACCCACGATGGAATTTTATCATATCTTCATTCTGGAAAAAGGTTACTTTTGTAAGTTTTCAGCTTTTAGGCATTCCTTACAGGTGAAGTGATAGTGACAATGGTTTATGGGTAATTTTCATCTATTGAACTGAGTTTGGATTAAATTCAATATCAGAATTTATGATTTTGAACTGCATCCCTCAATAAGAGCCTTCACTTTACATAAGCACTTAAACTAATGTATAGTTAAATGAAGAAAAACACTAGAACTGTCTTTCAATACAGTTTTGTACATAAATTCTGTAAAGTATGTATTTGCAATTTCTGTGTATTCCATTAATGGAATATGTTTTTTCTTCTTGTTCCAGTTCATTAGCTAGAGGGTAATGATGAACAATCAAGTTTTCCAAGCAAAACAGAATATCTCAGTAGATTTTTTGCACAAAAGATTATTATTAAATTTAATGCAAGACATTATTTAAAAAGAAATATGATTTTGGAAGAGAAAATAATAATCTTGCCACTTTTAACCACTAATATGATTTAATGAGTTCAAGTTCAAGCTATTTCAATTAAAATGTTCTTATGCATAAAAAAAATCTGATGTGGCCAACACATGACTTTCTCCATATTTGGGATATAGATATTTAAATTATTATGAATAGCATTATAAGGCAAAATTATTATTTCGTATCGTAGAAGAATAGTCGTCCTTATTGCCATAAATTATATGTTGAATACGTTTACAGAATTCACCGCTACATGGTGGTGGCACTGTATACTGGAAATTACGAATAAGTTAAATATCTCCGAAATGGATGGATCTACGAAAATTTGTTTCAAACAAAACTTGGGAAAATATTATTCTCTACAACTTTGGTTCTGACTAAGATTACCAATAACGACATTTTTAAGGATATATTTCACGAAAACCGAAAAAACCGATGTTTTATAAATGATTCCTAAACAATAACTGCTATGGAAAATTGTTTGAAATAAAAGATGTAGTAAATTATACTTTCTACATTTTTTGGTAATGGTCAATGTATACAATAATGACGTATTATCGCAGAAATATTGAAAAACCGAATCGGGTTTCGAATAAACCTCGACTTCCCGTTAACCTGTATTGTCCAAAAACTAATCAGTTCTTTGTGCTCATGTTAAAGTGTTATACTATATGTAATTTGGTGTTAATATGACAAGTACTTTTTGAGTTAGAGCGCCCACAATCACATACGCACACACACACAGACATCATTCCGAAAATAGTCTAAACGTGTTCTAGGGACCTCAAAACGTGTATTTCCGTTGAAATCTCGAAGTCGATTTTTTTCGTGATCACAATACTTTCCCATTACTACGTATGGAGAAAGTAATAACACTGCAATTTTGAGTATAACAAGCAATTTTTGCACAAAAATTGACCAAGAGGTGCATACTATACATGGTAAAAAAGCAAGCAAGCATTTTTTGCAGCTGTCCAACAATAGTAATTTATTTACAAATTCTCACTCATGAAACAGTAGTTGTTCTATGGAATTTCATCTTTTAATCTTCTACTTTTCTTTATAAAAGCAGTTTTTATATGCAATAATGATGATAAATTTAATAATTCTTTATTTCTTACACATGCACAGTAAAAATCAGTAGATATTTGAAAAATTAGATAAACTGTTGTTAATTTATATTAATGTTATTCATCACATTCACAAATGCATACCTGTGAACTCTTATGGTTTCACTGTACTCGAGTAGTTCACGATAGATACACTCACAATATTGCAACAGCTAATAACTTCTCTCCCTTCCATTACTGCATCGATCTTATTAATACAAATTTAGATTCTTAACTCGATATTTGTATTTTTCGAGAATTCTAACTCTGGCAAATAGAAGAAAGGGAGGAGGTCACCTATTCACATGCATGAAGAGTTCAATTTAGACTAGCGAACTTTTTCCCTGAACATGCAAGTGTATTGGCTGATTGATATTTGAGGACCGTCAAATGAATGCAGTCTGAAAGGCATTTCAAAGAGAATAGTCAATCGTGCAACAGCATAAGCAGACTTTGAAAAGACCTAACAGATTTACGAAGCCATTACGTGAATGCAAGAGGACTTAGTGAATTACACCATTTCTATCTCCAAAGCAGCTCAAAGAAAATTAATCATTTATATATGGTGAAATAGTATTTTTGGGTCAAGAAGTTACATGTGATCCAAAAGCTGTAAGTCAAGTATGACTTAAAATAGCACGAAAGTTGCATGTGGCAAATTATTAACAAACCAAAAATTGTGCAAATAAAAATAAAAGAAATAATCGGCTATCAAACCGTTACATAAAACTGATCAACAAATGAAAAAAAGTGTGTAGAGGATCTTCAACCCTGCAAGCATGCATTGCTCTGGATAATGCCAATCGCCTGTCCTTACACCTCACTCTGTTAGCAAATACTCTCATTTCATTTTTACGCATTTGTGCTTACTATTTGTTTTATTTTATACAATAAAATCGTTTTTTGAAGTATGCATAGCATATTTTTGAATACTTTCAGTGTACTTTATAGGATTTTAAGTATAAATTTTCTAATACAAGCATCAAATTATGTTGCCAGAATTGACTACATGAATGCATTTATAAAGACACGAGAATAATATTCTAATATTGAAAAGAGAGCTATACGACAACAGTGCGATGCAGTGACATAGTTACCTACATTTAGGAAGGAATTTTGGTTGCTTATACGTCACGAGAAACTTCGAAACTACAATATTTATTAGCGGTGTCACGACTCCTGCTTACCCTACCATCTCCCTTGCATTTCCCCTCTTCCACCTACTCCAGGGGAAACCTCCCCTCTCTTCCCTCTCCCCTGTGCCTTCCCTCTTCTGTCCACTCCCCTCCGAAAGTCTGCTGAAGGGAAAGTGACCTCAAGTTATTTCCTAGTCTTCTACATATCCTCTGTAGCACATTGGGCAAGGGACTCGCCCCCCAATGCCGAGGAAGCGGATTCGATACCTGCGGTGGCATCATGCGCAGAATTGGAGCTAGCCTGAAAAGAACTTCTGTCATGAAGTTCACATCCACTCCAAAGGAGAGGGTTTTTTTTCACCCTATCGATTCCGCCACTGTTATCAAATCCACTTCTGCATTGTTTGGGGCAGTACCTTGCCCAATGTGGTGCTGTAGTCTGCCTCTGGGGCAGGCTTTTGTACTCGTTTACATGGTTATTTATTTTTCTTACTACTTTTATAAATGTCACTGCACTGTAATGATATACGAGGAAAATCGGAAAATGGAAAAAATTAATCGCTGGAGAGAATAAGAAATTCGCCGCAGAAAAAATATTAATGGAAAAAATATTAGCCACCGGAAAAAACATTAATCATTGGAAAAATATATTAATCATCGGAAAAAATTGACCCATGGGAACAATATTAGCTATCACAAGTATTAGCCATTGGAAAAAATATCAGCTATAGGAAGAAAAAGTAACTGCCGAAATAAAAAGTAGCCAACAAAAAAAAGTGGCAGACAAAAAATAACTCACTACGTTAACTCTTAATAAAATGTTATACAAAATAACTATGGAACAAGTAAATTTATATGATTGAATTTTAAAACCATGTATTTTGTCTTTTGGTCATGATTCTGATCTGTAGAAAGTTCAAATAAGGCATCAAAAATCAGGTTGGAGAATGTGGACACCAGCAGAGTAAGTATCGGTAGAGGAGTAAGACAGGTCTGTTGTCTATCACCGATCCTATTCAGTATATGTATATGGAGAGAGGCTAATACAAGAAGCATTAGAAGGCATGGGAGATTTCAAATTTGGAGGAAGGATTATAAGAATAGTAAAATATGCGAATGATCAGTACTTCTAGCAAGAAAGTGAAAGGAACTCCAGAAAATGATTAATAGACTAGTGATAATAGGTAGAAAATACGCTATGGAAATACAGAAAAATCCACGGTCATGCTAATATCAAGCAAAGAAGAAGAAAATTTGAACATAAGTATGGGAGGAAGGCCAACAGAACAAGTTTCACATTATAAATACCTTGGAAGCATCATAACGACAGAAGCAAAATGTACCAATGAAATCACAACTAGAATAACAAAAGCAAAAGCTGCTTTCAGAAGAAAGAAACTCATACTAACAGGGAATATAGAGGAGGATATCAGCAAGAAGTTGATAAATGCTATGTATGGAGTAGAGTTTTGCATGGGGAGAAACATGGACACTAAGGAAAAATGTGGACATGGAGAATAATGCTGAAGATAAAATATAGGGTGAAAAACGAGGAAGTACTATGAAGAATAGGAGAGAAGCGAATGATTATACAGACTATCAAAAAGAGGAAGGTGAACTGGATTGGGCATTACCTGAGGAGAGAGAGAGCATGATTAAAGAAGTGCTATATGAAAAACTGGATGGAAAAAGAGAAAGAGGTAGGAAAAGGTTTCAGCTGATAGGCGACTTGAAAGGGAAAGAGAGCTACCAAGACATGAAGAAGACTGCAGAAAATAGGAGTATATGGAGAACCAAGTTTAACCATGAATAATCATGGACCTGTCTATGGACAGACTACATATGATGATGATGAGAAGTAATTAGGTGATTTATATGTATAATTAATATATGTATAACCTGGATTACTGATAATTAGTATGGGTTTCCCCTTAATTCACCCAAAAGTGAGAATCTGGTACTCTTTAATTTCTGATTTTAAGTTCACATAAGTGTTACCATGTATAACATGCACCCCTGCTTTATGACCTACAAATTTTGTCTTCAAATTGTGCGTTATACACGGTATATATGGTGTATGCTATAATTTTAGAACTGCTTTAAAACTAAGAAAATGTCACCTCTAAATTATGTTTCATAAAATTCTGGGAAAATTAGATACATGGTAAATAAAGATATGCTATGATACTGCATCCATCCCATATCATTCTCTTAATACTAAGCTAAGGGTATGATCCTGTTAATATTCATCTCGGGTTTAATATCTTTGTGGAATCATGTCTTTTAATCCAAATATACAAATACTTGTTCATGATAAAACTTAATGAAATGGAAGGGAAAATAAAAAATGTTCTTTCAAAAACAGTCCTAACAAACATGTTTTAATCAGATTAATCTGATAAGTATTGGTTTGGAAACATTATTCTACTTGACATTTCCATTTAAATATAATCACTGCATCTTTATGGACTTTTGGTATAATTTTCCTAAATTGTAAATGTGAAATCAATTCCTTAATCAAATGTTGCCTTTTATTTTTATATTTTACTAGCTGAAAGTACCCGGCGATGCCCGGGTTATGCCAGACGTCTTTGGCGAATAAAATTATGCGATAGTTTTCTGGTATAACACATTAATATTTACATATTGTTTCATTGTAAATACGACTATTATTCCCAGACTAATTTCTATAACAGCCTTTAAGTAGTAATTAAAAGATTCCACCTTTTGGTAATTATTCCTTTAAGCAACAATTGTCTATAACAGATATCCTTTAAGTATAATTAAAAGATTCCACCTTTTGGTAATTATTCCTTTAAGCAAAAATTATATTTGTTTATACGTGTTAATTTGGTATGTATTGTACCATAAATTATTATATTATATGAAACTGAAATGTATATTAATAGAAATTTTAATGTGAACTGACACCAATAAACTTGATTCAACTTACGTATTCCGATTTATCTGATAGGTACTAGATTTCATTAAAAGACATTCCTTACAGTATCTTATTGATAAACATACGAAAGAAACAAACATGTCAGTTGCCATGGCAACGTGACGTGAAATCATGTTCTAGATAATAAGGCTGAAATTAACGATTATAATATAAAATGAGGTGTCAAACGCACTATATAAAACATAAAATCAAAAAAGTTAAAACATGATTATGAAAAACTTAAACGATGTTAATTATGTTTAGAATTTTATCTAAAAATATTCTTTACGTAATTATGATAGAATCACGTTTTTTGAACGTGAGAGTAATAGGATTTCGAGTTTAACAATGTAATCGGTTGGCAAGGCAACTTCACGTTAAAAACGCTAAATTTTGTCAAAATATTATATTAAAACGTTCAATTCGAAAGATTTAGATTCGAAAGCGATAAAAGACGATAAGAATAAGAAACTGCATTTATTTTTCTTTAATACAGTCTAAGTCCGAAAATCGTAGGTCAAATATGCTATTTTAATAAGCAAAATAAAATAAGCTTGCAGGTCGAAATATCGAGTTTTCCATGTTATCTTATGAGGAATGGAAATCATTCTCGGGAATCGAACCCGGGTCGATTTTGGAGTTTTTTCGTAAATGGCTTATACTCTAAGAACCGAACACTCCTAACAAATGTCAATCTTCCAGCTACTCGGAAAGTTTGTTAAAAATAGCATTACAGTTTCCCACCGACGACGACGAAGTCAATTTTATATATTAGATTATAATATGCAGTGACAAAAATAATAAATTCAAAGTCTTCTATTTTTTGGCTAAGGAAAACTCACTTCATCAATTCCTACATTAACATTAATTTGTTGAACATGTGAAAATTATAAAACTAGCATTACGTTCCAAAAATTGACACATCTGTTTGAATATAAAGGCTATACTGATCACATAGGATACATAATGGCTGTGATGTATGAGGTTATCTTACATTAAACAAAAGTTTCAGAATAGAGAGAACAATGTCCACCACAGCAGCCAACCTGTTTAATGCAATAGTAATAGTGGGAAGCTCATTCTCTCTACTTTGTAAAATATCTAGCTGAAACTAACCATTATACTTTCTTGTTATTCCAAGGAAGAACCGACCCCAACATAGCAACCAAAACATCCACTTTAAAACTGCAAGTTCAGAATGGCCTGGTACCAACGATTTCTTCAAGTCATGCCTAAGGAAAAAAACAAATTCAATTCGATAAGTTGCACAACATAAAATTATGTTGCCCCTATTAAACCTTAATTGTATATTGTTTATCTTTAATTATTCAACCGTCAATCAAATTAATTTAAACACACATACAGATATTCTTCTTAGCTTTGACAGTACCAATGAGAAGAATTAAAACGTGAGTTCAAAAGTGTGTAAAACTTTTCGCCTGATGATATTCGACAAAGATACCATCAAGCTTTATTAAACTGATGTTTAACCTTCTAACTGCAACATGATACAAAGTTGAGTCGCTTCTAATTTCGAAAAACATACAAAACTCGATTCATGTTCCTTAATATATGGATTAACAACCTATTTCAATTACACTAAAAACTCACGCCGCTAAATAAATGCCAACAGGCATTCTAAGTAATTTGAATGTACGTCATTTAATACTCTATATAAACCATAAATACGAGCATAAAAACTCCAACAATTTTCATTGCTTCAAAATACATTATAAATAATCGAATTTCATAAAATTCAAATTATTACTGACCAGCGCTAGAAATTTTTTATCCTCCTCGAAGTTGATATTACCAGTTGTCCATGACTTTTTCATTTCCATGTGATTCTATCGACAAAATACATCAAAACCTTTGTACCTTCAACATATAGCGCCTTTTGACAACTCGTATTCCCTGCACACTTTCGATAACAAAAGACAAACGAAAAGATTCGTTTCTCCGGCTTCTCCCTAAAGAGAGCAGTATATTCGCTGCACGATTTCCGTTTGTTATTATTTAATTTCTCAATACTCCAGACCCAGGGCTTTGATTATATAGTAATTGTTAACTTTTTTATACTTCTTTTCTTCATTACCCCTAAGTATGATAAAATTGTCAGCGTATTCATTAATTAATACCAGTGTCCTTCATCTCGTTCTTTCTTGTCGCCTTTGTGACTAATGAAGACAAAATATGGAAATTCAGACCCATTGGTACAAATGCATACCGTTTACAGTGTGATCCTTATTTAAGTAAACCGGGGGAGATTAAATAATAAAAATCATTTACGTAAATTAAAATTTATTACTGGCATGCAAGACCATACATTGACGTGAATTTGACACGCCACTTGTGAAAGGTTGCCGACCACTGGACCATAGACTGGAAAATTTCAGAATATAGTACAAAAAATTTCAAAGACTATATATAGTCTTTGAAAAAAGTTAAAACACTGATGTCTTTCAAAATTCCTTGGCTATAGTCTATGAAAAATTTCATGGAATGTACTCCTTAAAGAAAAATTCAGAATAGTCAGAAAAATGAAGTATAGTCTTAGAAAAAAGTTTAAAGACTCAAGTTCTTAAAAATTTCGTCGGTTATACTCTAAGAAAAATTTCGTAGACTATAGTGTTTGAAAAAAATTCAGAATAAAGTCATAAATTTTTCACTCTAGTCTTAGAAATGTTTTCTGACCTTAGTCCATGAAGTTTTTTCAAATACTACAGTCTTTATTATAATAACAATAAACTGTTAACGGACAACATAAATTTGCTTATGTCCAACAGAAGTCCAATTTAAACAGATTGGTGTTAAAACTATTTAATTATGACTGAAAGTAATGCCAATAAGTCAGCAGTGGTCAGTTCGATCTTAATCAGTTTTGGAAGCACGTATTTGATTGCAGGAGCATCTTTCCTTCCAATGATGTAAATGAACATGAAATATTATCATCTGCCTTTTAACAGGTAACAAATAAACTGGAAGGGAATTAGAGATTGTGCTTTTCTTTAACTGATTCATTTTCCTTTTGTTAGAAAATTGTTTGATGACATAGTTAAATTATTATAATTATCAGTAAAAGGGATAATAATTTATATGGTAAAAGCATAATATATGAAAATTTATATTATGAAAGGAATCATTGCTGTAATTATAATAAAATATCAACTATTTGAATGATTTAGCTTCTTTTAATTACTAATTAAGATGCCATTCGTTTCTACCTGTCATTTCTGATAAACAATTATAAACATTTGTGAAAATTTCATTAAACGTTGATGATAAACCTTGTCTATTTTATTTGTTGCTATTTTGAACGGGCACTTTAAAGCTAATTTACCGTAATTTTCCGATTATAATACTCATTTTTTCTCGAAATAGTTGACAAAAACTTAGGGTGCGTATTATATATGGTTATAAATGCATATAACTTATTTCAGTATGGAAATAATTTATATTTTCGAACATGTTTTTACAAATAAATCGTACATTTCAATGCATTTCGATAACATTCCTTTAAATATTGTTTTTCAAAACAAAAATAATATTTATTTATTTACTTTAGCTGTAAGAATTACTAAAGCCTAGGAATTCATTATCACTCCCTTCACTGTCCTCAATCAGTTCCTCAGCGATCTTGTGTTCTCTCTCATCGCCTACGTAAATTGTGTCGCCGAGAACATTTTACACACCTCAATCGGCTTGTATGAACTGGACTTGATGTTCATATAAATGATGTCGCTGGGTGGCAAAGGACGAACTGTTTTTCCAACCGACCAGGTTAATACAAAAGGCAACATTGAGACCAGAGGCGTATCCTGAGTTCAAGACGTGGGCTATCTCACCCTAACCCTCAACAAGGAATATTTTTAAAAACTGAATTAGCAAACTTTCTGAGTTGTTAAGAAAATTGTGTCTTTTCCAACAGTTCTTTAATTATATCACTCATTTTAATTCACAAAGACTGAGCACTCATTATGCAGCACACATAATATCACTCATTTTAATTCAATAAGACGCAATAATTACACACAGGCCACAATTAAAATAACTCGTGCAGAATTTGTATTTACCCTCGCGAGAGTAAGCCACCACACAAGTCTATCTCAACGCTCAGCGAAGACTTTGGAACGTATGACTCATGCCCCCCCCCCCCTCCCCTCCATCACCTTTCCCTTTGCAGTGGGTACGCGACGATGGTGCCTCTGGTGAAGACATGGTTGAGCGGGTTGCGTCAGCGGCCCTGGAGGAGCCGTTGTTTGCTAGACTTAATTCTCTTACAATCAGTCAAAGCGAATGAATTCACACACGCTCCTAAATATATTTATTTGTTTGAATTCTCTGGGCTTCGCAGCTAGCCTAGAATACACGCCCCTGATTGAGACTGAGGTTTTTATACATTGTATCGATCTTTAACGGGAGTCAGAACATAACCTGATATTTTCATAAACTCTCTCACACATATCTAGTTTGGCAGCAAAGCGTGAACTCGTATTCCAACCGACCAGATTAATACAAAAGGCCACATTGAGACAAAATGCTTTTATACAGCGTAGCGATCTTTAATGGGAGAGTCAGAACGTAACGTGATATTCTTGTAAACTCTCTCACACATATCTCATTTGGTGGCAAGGCAAGAACTGTCCCGATACTGCACATAGTCAAGTAAAATTACGTTGATCTCTTACAAAAAAATAGGTGCATATTATACATAGTGATGAGAATTTTCACATTTCACTCGTGAAATCATGGGTGCGTATTATATAGATTGCGTATTATAATTGGAAAATTATGGTAATATTACATTCATGCACTCGCAATTTTCAATATGAAATCAGACTAGAAAACATACTAAAAATATGGAGAAAATTGGACAGGGACTTGTGTGAATGAAATGCCTCTTATCATCATTTTCCAAGTTTTATTTACAAATTTGAAACTTTACAGAAAATAAGACTAGACCTTAGAGAACATGCACCTATGTTTTCAAATCTTCCCCATCCTTTTATATTCATTTACTTTAATAATTTACACAACTACGTATGCTGTAGCTTCAATATCATATCATGTCTTGGGAGCATAGTCTGTCATCTTTTTAATTCTGTATGAGACACATTCAAGGTGCAGTGCGCCAGGGAATCGGTAAAATTTGGTTTGGTCATTTTGGATTTTGTAAATGCACTATTAAGAAATGATGAGAGAACAGCAAACTATCCTAAGATTTGATTACATTGTGTTATTATTATTTGGCATGCTTCTGGAAAGTATGAAAGAAAATCTTCTGTAAAATTTTGATTTGCATGCATGTGATTACATCTGCAATAAGTTAAAATTTTACAAAAATCTCAAAATGATTACATTTCATAAAAAACAACCATATAAGTGCATTTACTACCATTTTTTGTAAATCTCACATAGCTACATTTATTATTATTATTAGTTATGCATATTGTATTTTGTTTTTTTTCAGTAATACTGTTGATATTTCAATTTATATCTATATTTGTATATCAATGACTTTAACATTCAAAGTTGAACATAAATCTCAAACTACTGGAGTTAAGATTTTATGAGTGCCTTTTTTCAATTTATGCATCTAATGCTTGTTTTTTGAAAGAAAAGTTAGTGTGAAAATGGAATAGACAGACATACTCTTAAAATGAAGACATACACTCATGTATTCCTTAGAATTACACAAATATCACATAGTTACATTTTTTGTAAATGGACTTAACCCTAAGTTTACTACATGAAAGCAGAAATGGGTTTCCAAGTGTTGATAAATAGTGGTTTCAAAAATTTGATCTACACAAAATAAGTAAAAAATCCTAAGGCTAGCATTATTGGTAAATTTGATAAAAATGAATAAAATTAAAAACTATAATACACAAATTTTATGAATGAGTATATTACATATAAATTCAGTTGAAAACTTCCGTCGATAAGACATGACATAAATAAATGAGTATGACCTATCGGTCCTTTGTTATAACTTAAAAAAATACCACAAGCATGCTATTGTGCTTTGGTCCAATCAACATTAAAGTTATATAAACCTTCCTTTCTATCTTTTGAGATGAGCACCTCTAATCACCTTCCAACCATTGCAAAATATTCAAAAGCTCTCCTAGGAAAAATTATCACTTTCTCAAGTGGCCTTTGATTATCTAAATATGAACAATCACAATCTTTTTTTACAAAAGAGAGGAAAACATCACAAAGATAAGTAGGGAATTGTTTTAAACTTGAGTTGCACGTCCAGTGAGATAGCTCCCTCTGCGTCCAACCTCTCCTCTCGATTTCCGTCCCATTCTCTCCAGCTTGTGGGCGTCACTATAACTTCTCTCTGTAACAAGAAACAAGTTTTTTTTTTCAATTTGCTGAACTATACATACTACAAGACATATTCTTAGTAAAAGTCTAATTGAAATTGTTACTAAATTTACCGAAATAATACAGTAAAACCTCTATATAAAGAAATTTGCAGGACAAAAAAAAGGGGGGTTCACTGTACAGAAGTTTGTTATAGGAAGGCTACAAAGGTAGGGTCAAACCAGCTATGCACTAGTACGTCAGGCTTGATCACGGGGCTCATCTGATCAAATGACACACTGCCAAACCATTGAATATATGAATAACAATACGTAAAGATTCTTTGTTAAATTAATACATTCATTGTCATAATAGTGCATTCTATGAAAATAATAAATCAATATTAATGCCTCACTATGAATAAAAGTGCAAGATGAGATGAATGACTTTACCTTAATATGCATTTGATTCGTTTATGTACCCGGTCTGATAATGGAGCAGAGTATTTGTGAACGAGAGCACATAAAATATCTCACATTATTAATTCACTATAAAATGTATTGCACATATTACAATTTCTCATGCAATATAGACAAAAAATTTAGTGTGTATTATATTTTTGGGAATAACAGTCACTCCATTTAGCTATAAATAATTGCTGATTTCAGAGGCATTCTTGCTGACAGAACATGAGTGTCGTTAGCGTAAAATATGAATATAATTTAATATTATTAACTATAACTACAACGAGGTTATAGAAAAATTCATTGGAAAATTGCTAACAGAATTACCTTATAATTCAAGATGAAAAAACTATTGTACACCAAAGTAGGCATAATAAACTCGACGGAAAAATAAAAAACTACACAAAGAAAATCCACAAGTTTTTGGATTCACGAGCTACTGCTAGCACCAATGACAATTCCTGAACTGATAATTCGCAAAAGAATAGGAAAGAGAAAGAGTGGGAAGGGAAAGGAGAAGGGAAAGGAGAAGGGAAGGCGACGAAAAGATCCCCAAACAGTTACCTACTGCAGCAAAAAGTAACACTTTGTCGAACTCCACCCTCCCATTTGTATCACGAAATTTGTGAGCAGTCCCTGGTTCAGCAGTTTCCGAATTTACCGCACCCCCATTCGCTCGAGAATCCCTGCTGCGACCCCATCCCTCGACCTAGGTAATATGACGCCACGCTACGTGTTCAATGAGTTTTGAAACTTTTTCAAATCTTAATTGCAACAACGCAATATAGGTATTTTAACATAAAAATAGTGAGAACAATAGCTCAGAAATGGTCAATTTTAAGATACTTTAAGCCACAGAAGCGATAAAGCACTTTGTTCTGAGGTATCGAGTTTGTTCATTCCCCATTCCCCTTAGTTTTTCTTACGATAACACGTCCATACACCTCATTCTAATTTTCCCAGTTAAGACAATTGTTATTCATTTGAGTAACAATAGCAAGGAAGAACTTTACGCGTAAGTGATGGCGATATTCGTATGAGCATTTTAAGTACAATAATAATCCGATTGCATTTTGCGTTGGCGACACCTTAAAGAGTAATCAGTGAGCATGATACATTCCTTCATTCAGCCATTCCCAACTAGGGATGGTGATTCGGAGGGAGTTGGGAGATAGTTAGGCATGTCTGGCACGGTGTTACAACGATGCTGCTTTTGCACAGAGACGATCCAGCGAAAGCCAATGTTTACGATTTTGTTTTTGGCAAAAATTCATTACACGGAGAAGGATTTAATTTTGGGGACCAGGTTCAACAATCGCACTACGAGAGTTTCCTAGTTGTGGAGGTTCGTTATAGGGAGGCTTCTTATATGCATTTTATATGTTCTGGAGGCAGGACCAAGATTAGAGTTCATTATATGGAGGTTTTCATTATAGGGAGGTTCATAAGATAGAGGTTTCACTGTAGCTGTATTCTGCTTACATACTGGTTTCTACATGTCTCCAAGCATACTTTTAAAAATGTCTACTACATGCAGTAATGTGCTGAGTTCAATAGAATTTATTATTTATAATTTATTATTATTTAAATTACACTAAAATTTTCTAATAGCATGTGCAGATAATGCATAACTCAATAAAATCACATCTTTAACAGGCTGATAATGATAATAATAGTTTTAACTATTTATAAAAACCTATGATAATTTTAAGGCCAACTTCTGTGATAATGATATTTACTGTAATGATAAAATGGTCAATTAAACCAGATGTATGTACAAAGTATCCATCCTAAGTAATAATTTATAGATTGTTAATTCTAAAAAGAATTACGTTACATATATTTTATGCACAAAGAGAGAGCAGGAAAAGCTGGATGTGATTCATTTCCTGAAAATCATTGCTTAGAGCTAGATAAATTTTATGCATGACAGAGTAAAGTAAATGTGTGATAGGACCCATGTTATAAGCCAGTAACTTCACTTTTCTGTTTTCTCTCATAATTATTTTCAAAATCCCACAGATAAGCAATTAAGATATAAAGTTTGCCTGTATGGATTTGGCAGAAGTCCATGTAGCTGTGAATTTGAGATTAGTTTCATGACATGAATAAATTACGTGCATTGAAATGCCTTTTTTGACTTGAGGGGAGGTACAGTCCTGGACAAAAAAAACTGCACCACCTTACGACCGCTCTACAGGCATTTTAGTGAACTACAAGCTCGGATCGGCCAGTCACACGAATTGACAACGCTGCTGCTTGAGGAAGGGGTAAAGGGTCCTTTCTTTCTCCCCCCTCCCCTTCTCTCTTGCTCTCTCTCTCACTCTTGTTACGGCTGTCACACGAAACATTTTCCTCCACAGATTTTGTGTTCGGGCGTTTTGAGTGGACGAAAATATACATTTTAAAATTAATTAAAATGGAGACACGAACTCGGGCATTACCCATACAGATATAAAAAAGAATGAAGTTTATTTTTCCACTCAAAATTGAATTGAATAAATTCCGATTTAGAATAAAAATCTATTAGGAATCGAAAAGAATACACATTTTAACACCTTAACAATGAAAAAAAATGTTAGTTGCCACTACTACTTCAAGTATTATTTCCTAGCTTCAATGCCAAATATGTTTATGAAAGATATTAGTTGAATTTGAACAATATCTTTATCCTATTTAACATAGCAGCATTTATTTTTCTGTATCCGAAAGAGCTTGTGAGGATTCTTCTCAGTTATATGTCGGGATTACAATCACACAGATTGGCAAAATTAAAAAATAATGACGAAGAACAAAAAAAAATGAAAAATGTTGCATTTCAGGAATTAAGTGAAACTATTAAATTTAAGTTTATGAATTACATATAACCAAAAGTTAAGTAAATAAATTTAAAAAACGAAACTAATATTATAATCTGTACCCTTTCCTAAAACGAGCAAATTACTAGTTTTCTTAAATAGGAATTATAGTCGAGCCGGTGAAAGAAGTCAGATGACAAGTTCGAGGGCTGGGGGAGGGGGAAGCGCACCAACCAATGACAAGGGCCTGACGGCATACCCTCTCCTTCTAAACTACACGCTGTTGTCTGATCGCCTCTCTCCACCTTCTCTGAGCTCTCATCCTTTGAGTCCGGTGTTGACATTTAAATTGTGTGGTTGTTTTGGAATTTCTTGCACTCGTTTTTGTTTAGCTGAGTTTGTTGCACAGCGTAAGAAGTCCTCTAGTGATTTTTTAAATCAGAATGAGTTCTACAAGAGGCGTTCGTGGATCAACATTGCATTCGCAAACTCACGAAACTGTAGTGAAGGTTTACGAATACTTAACATGTGCGGTTTCGAACTGTAGGTGGAAAAAGATGTACAGAATAAGAAAGACAAAAACTGTGTATTATTATTATAGACTGTCCATAAATTGTATTTATTACTATTGTAATCAATAAAAAAAGTATATTTGTGTCAAAAATTGATTTTAATGCTTTGTTTTATTTAGTTTTTCCTAATGTTAAACATCGTTAAACATACTTATTTGTTCACTAAAATATCAGTCATGTTATGGTTTTGAGTTAGCCTTTTATTTTAACTTGTCGTTTCGTGTTTCTGGGGGACGGAAGGAATTTACAGGGAAACATTGCAAACAATACAAACAGCAGAACAAGCCCCCTTCCCTTTGTCTTCGTGTGGTCTCGGTCCCACTTGGCAACAGTACACCCTCCCTCCCCCTCCACCCCTTTAACTGCCATCGGACTTCTTTCTCCGGCTCGAGTATAGCAATTCTGTTCTTTCATTCCTGTGCAGAATATATTTTGTTTTGTTTAAATAGCAGTAAATTAGGTGTTGATTTTATTCCAATGGGTGAGGTAAATCTAGGATAGGGGAGTGGTTAATAAAATTATACTCGTTTGTTAACCTAGTATTTCTTTTTCTGTGGCAGATTATTTTAATCACTTCCAAGGCGTCCAGTTTGAGTCCTTTATCTGCGAAATGTAGAATGGTTGGAGAGAAGGAACTGCTGTGGTTGTTATCTAAGAGATGTTTAGGGATGATGGATCACTCTTGAGGTAGCACTTATGATGTTCTTCGGCGCATATTTTGAAATTTCTGCCTGTTTGGCCTATATACTCGGCACTGCAGTCGTCACATTCAAGTAGACCCCGGATTTCTTGGAATTTTCTATTTTGTCTTTACTGTTGATGAGACACTTGCTGATGGTGTGGGGGATGTAGAAGGCAGTTTTGTATTCTTCCTTTGGGAGCAGATTGGCCAGTTTGTGCGGTAGAGCGCCAATAAAACGAAGTTTAGGAGATTTTTTGTTGGTTTGTTGGGAGAGAAGGCCGGCGAATAAATTTTTTTTGAATTTTTTGTTGAAGAGGTTGTTTGTGAGGTGGTGGTCATAACCATTATTGTGTGCGATTAGTTTAATTGTGCTTAGTTCTTTTCTGAATTTGTCGGCAGAGAGTGGAACATTGAATAACCGATGGAGAAGTGAGTGGAAAATTCTGTTTATGGGAGATGTGATGTAGAGAGGTAATGTGTATAGCATGGTCTGCGTAAGAAGGTTTCTTATAGATGGCGAAAGTATGTCTTAGGTTCTCAATAGAAATGGAGAGGTCTAGGAAATTTAGGAAATTAAGGGAATTAGAATTAGAATTGAGTAGGAAATTGAGGGGGGTAAGGAAGGAATTTAATTGGCGGGTAGTGGGTGGTTAGAGTCGAAGTTTGGCTTCTAAGTCGCCCATGAAAATGTCAGCTAGTAGAGGGGAGAGAGGGAAACCCATAGCAAGTCCTGTCTGTTGGTAGAAGTTTCCATTGAAGAGGAAATAATTTTGTGCGAGGCACACTTCCACGGTATTGACTATATCGTGAGTGATGAAGGGGTTGTTGTTTATTCCCAAAAATGGATCAATTCCAAAAGAAAACGCCAAAAACAATGGATTTTAAATCACAATCAGTTTCATACAAAATTGTAGAGACCGCATTACCAGAAACTATCAGTGATTCACAACCTATTTTATCAAAGGGCCGCTGTACCAATTTCCCTGAGTCTGTGGGCCACATCATGAAAACTTAAAATACGTAAATTACAAAAGAAAAACCAAATTATATATATTTTATATTTAAAAACGTTTTAATGGAAATAATATCAAAACGCCATATCACAACGAGCCAAAACTCTTTTTGTTTAAAATTCACAATATTCTTCACATTTCCTTTAATAGCCATGGGCCGCTCAAAAAGCAGTGGCAGGCCACAGGTTGTGCACCACAGACTTAGATTCTCCATCTGAAAATGACTTTGTTGCAGTTTCAAGCGAATGAAACAATGTAACATTCGACCATCGAGTATCATTTTTTATTAAAAATTCTTTTTGTCATCCTAGTTTGAGAATAATAAAAGTGATATTCTTCTCTTTCCTAATCAATCATCAGCTGAGAAATTAAAGAGAGTGTAAAGCATTATATAAATATATGAAAAGAATTGGTGTAATGTTAATTCAATTTCTAATACGATTCTTAAGATTGTGTTTATTATAAAGACCTGAGAACTGGATGGGTAAATATTTTTAAGGGTCAATCATACAAAGCTATTTTCAGAAAAAGTTTAGTTAGGTTGTTATAATTCCATTTCGAACACAAAGTGAAGTAAATATTCAAGGTTTTGACAGTGCTGTAGTCGCAAAAAAGCAGAGGGTATACTGTATACTAAAATAAAGCTTTGAGGGAGGGCTCTTACCCAGTTATTTTAGAGTAAATTACACAACTGTAATGTTACTATGCCAAGAGAAAACTTATGAGCTGTTTTTATTCAATTGACCTGTATAATTTTTCCATAAAGCATGGGTATAGGCTATTACTTCGATAAAGCAGAGGGTATACCCTATTCGTTCGAAAAAAGCAGAGGGTATATGGCGTATACCACCATATACCCTCCACTACAGCACTGGGTTTTGATTGTTTAACGACACAAAAGCATCAGTAGTGTTCTATTTAACCGCTTCCCTGATTACCCCGAGTATACTCGGATCGAGACTAGGGTCAAATTCTGACAACCCCGAGTATACTCGGGCTACTGTATTTTTTCCGTTCCTTTCGCGACGCAACCGAGTTTTTTCGGACCTTCGTATTAGTTTTCGTTCCGACCGTCAGAGGTCACTCAGAGAGACAGTTTAGATTTCTCGGAGCGGGTTTTTCGAAATATCGGGGTACTGAACTCACGCGGTCATTTGTACCGCTGACGGCAAAATTTTCTCTTTACAACCCAGTTGCTTCGATTGCTACCAAGGAGACCATCCATTGCTAGGTCATTCGCCCTGAGAGGGTTTTTCCCATGCATTCTTTCTTTCCTCAATTCCTGGAAGGTCCTTCGCCTCACCCCCTGGAGATAAGTATGCACCCTTTGGGATCGGCCTTTCGAATACCTTTTTGCGGCAGTTATTCGTAGAGCTTTCGAGTGAATACGTCTAGCAGTTTTCCTTCCGTTTGTGCTCCCTAGCATTTTTATTATACCGTTGTTTTTGTTATATTCTGTTATATTGTTATATTCTGTTATTTTGTTATATTCTGTTACATTTTTACGTTTTGTTATTTTGTGATTTTATATCACTTTACTTATCCCTAATGGAGCGTGAGGAGTATTCCGATAGTGATATTGACGCTGAGGAGATTTCCATTGAGGAAAGAAATGTTAGTTTTGAAACATAAATCGAGTTCAAAAACTTCGTATTTATCATAATATGAAAATTTTAAAGTTAAATAAAATTTTTAATAAAATTTATTGTTAAAAAATAATGCATTTCTTTTATTGTCTAACTGTGATTTTTCCGAAACTGAAATAAAAAAATATGACTTTTTTAGATCCTAAAGTGTAAAAAAAATCGTCAGGGAAGCAGTTAATGCAACACAAAAATATGATTAAAATCGTATATTCATTTGATTTTTTAAAACAATAACTATTTCACTGTTATGTAAACACAGCAATGGGAGAACAGAATTGCTATTACTGTATCTGCCCGAATAGAAGCCGACCCCAGATTTAAGTCGACCCGCCAAAAATTTTCACAATTTTTTGACAAAAACATAAATTCCGTAGATTTTATGCTGAAGTGTGCCGTGCATTTATGCACATCTTAGAATACATTATTCAAGATCGAAGAAATGTGTGGGAAATGGTTTAGTTGCTTATATTTTGAAATATTACTCCAATTAATAATTTTGCGTTGCTGAATAATGTTCCACATTCAGTGACAATAATTTCATTCATCTTCATTTTTACAAAAGGTCAAATATAGTAACCGCGATCTCGCCAAGATATTTTTTCATCCAAGTCTATTTCCAATGAAATTAGCATTTACATTGCCTTAAGAAACTGCATTTTTATAATTATACACGTTCCATGTAAAGTTTTACCGAAATTCAAACAGCTGAGCATTCAAAGCCGTCAACGCATTTTGCATAATCGTCAATTTACACAAGCTATCTCGCCAAGATATTTTTTCATCCAAGTCTATTTCCAATGAAATTAACATATACATTGCCTTAAGAAACTAAATTTTTATAATTATACACGTTCCATGTAAACTTTTACCGAAATTCAAACAGCTGAGCATTCAAAGCCGTCAACGCATTTTGTGTAATCGTCAATTTACACAAGTGATCTTGCCAAGATATTTTTATATATATTCATCATAGGTCAACTATTTACTTTATGAAAAATATAGTACTATCATTTGAATGCGAAGGCAATGAGAGACTTCAAGATTTAACCATAACCCAAATTTTCCTCAGACTTGCATTTAAGCCGAGGGTGATTTTTTCATGATAGGTTTTGACAAAAAACATCGGCTTGTATTCGGGCAGATACGGTAACTAATTCCTATTTAAGAATGCTAGTAATTTTATCATTAAAAAAAATAGTTTTGTTTATTAAAGTTATTTAGTTAACTTTTGGTTACATATAATTCATAAACTTAAATTTAACAGTTTTTCACTTAATTCCTGAAATGTAATATTTCTTGCGGTTTCTTATACTTCTTTGTTATTTTTTAAATTTGCTTATCTAAGTGCTTGCCATCCCATCATATAACTGACAAAAATCCTCCTCCTATGTAAAAATGAATAAAGATATTGTTCAAATTCAACTTATAGCAATCATAAACAGATATCTGGCATCAAAGCAAGGAAATAATACGTGAAGTATTCGTTGCAACTAAACATTTTTCATTGTTAAGGCACTGAAATCTGTATTCCTTTCAATTCCTAATAAATATTTATGCTAACTCGAAATTTAATTAATTTAATCTTGACTTGAAAAAAAAACTTTGCTCTTTTTGACGTCCGTATGTTAAACTCTGGAGTTCATGTCTCGATTACACCTGATGTTGAATTGCAAAGAATTATATCCTACATTCATTCACGTGTTACCGTCATGGCAAAAGTAAGTGCTACTGAATTTGAAACCATTATCTTGAAGGAAAATATTCGATCCCTAAGAGCTGAGAGAGAGCCATAAACCCTTCTCTAAGGGGAGGGAGGGAGAGGAAAAAGAGCCTTCACCCCCTCCTCTACTATCACTGTTGCCATTTCGCTTGACAGCTCGTTTGAGACTAGTAGTTCATTGAAATTCCAGTAGAGCAGTTGTAAGTTGGTGCAGTTCTTTTGTCCAGGACTGTATATGTACCAAAATCTCTACTGCAGCCACTTATATTCTCTAATCAGCCTCCCTATTCCTGAATAAACTCAATAAATGACAATGGAAACTGTTGAAAGTAATACTGCTACTCTCTCTAAAAAGAATGTAGCTCACTCTAGAAAGAGTAAATTCATTTTTTTTTGTCGACAGATGCTATGGTATGGTATGGTGGTATTTCATGCTAAAGTCTCAAAAGTATTCTAAAGTAAAAAAATAAAAAATAACTAGCATACAAAAAAATCTCAAACAAAAAATTATTCGAATTCAACTTTTATCTTACCTATTTTTTTAAATGCTTCTGTGTGACTGCAAGAGAAACAATTATGGTAAATTTCTTGTAATCACAATTGCAGCACAAAATTTAGTTTGTTCACATACCTTCCACTTATAAGTACTTAACCAATAAATTTAAATAATGAACACTGCACAAAAATTATGCTTAATGTTGTACATTTCTCATAATGTATATTTTTCTAAGACCTACTAATAATCTCTTGAAACAATTTCAGCACCAAAATACATCGGTAAACTGTTATATGATGAAGGTATGGTTCTTAACTTTACCAAGAACAAAAAAAAATCTAAAACTACTTTTTCAGGTTTTAAGAATTAACTAATTATTGGCCAAGAGTGTTGACTAAAATTACTCACAGTAATTAATTATAATAAACCATAGTGGGTTTAAAATTAACAAGGCCTTACCACGGTATCGGAGAAGCTGAGGATCTCGGTGATCTGGCCCTCCGACCATAGATGCCATGGACCAGCGATCACCAGGGGGCATAGGCTGTTCAAATGCGAAGCGACCATTGCTCAAGAATGGTGAACAAGGACCGGTTGGTAGGGCTAATGAAGTTTGCCTTGTCTGACATTTATATTCTCCTGTCACTTTGCCATACCTCTCCATAGAGGCAGGAAAATGTCCAGATGTATCCACTGTTGAATTAATTCAAATATTAGCAAAAAAGACTTTTAAAAACATCATTCATTTAAAATGCTTACAAATGTATAAATTGTTTATTTTAAATTACTATAGTTTTCAGAATACACCTTTCTAGGAAAATCTAAACTTTAATAACTTCAGAATAATTTTTCTGTCACAAGTGAACGAGTATAGTAACTTTAATTTTTAATTATTTTATTTGAGTAGTCATATAAAGATTGTACAGAGGATAACGTTATTCAACATTTCAATATTGTTTCAAATGAATTGTGACAGAATTTGATACAGAAAGAAAATGAAACTATTTGTATAGTTATGTTAATTCAGGATAACACTTACTGTTAGACACGAGGAAAACATTGTCATTAAGCCTTAGGCTCTCCTTTGGATGTACATGGGCCATTTGGCTACGTCCTCCTGCCTCCCAGTGAGGCTGTGATGTAACAGGGGAAGGGTGAGAATCAGTTGATAGAGATTCTTCCATTACACTGCCACAATGACTTCCATCAAGGTCTGTTAGCAATGAACAAGAAATTAATTTATTAGAAAATTATCCATATTAATATCATAAAAATTAAATGAATTAGAAAAGTCTTAATTACACAACACAGAAAAATCTACTTAGTAACTATATTTAAAAACCACCAGTCCATCCCATATTGTCCTGGCATTTTTTATAACGAAAATAAACAATTCATGATTACTGATATGGGATCATGTATAATTGGAGTATCGTCAATAGTTTCCAACAAATTATTATGGACACTTAAGCATAAATTTTGTAAGATAAATGGAATGTTTGAGTTTAAATGTATTAACAGTATTATAAAGTTTGAAAATTATTTTATACTGATATTTATGCACACTTGGTAATATGCTCTTTAACACTAGGACGGCGGGACCGGACGACGCCCCGTGAATGGCGGAGGCGGTCATTTTGACCGCTCGTTATTTCTCCGTAGTTTTTAAGCGGGAAAATTTACACAAAGATTCAAATCGACTTAATTAATTAACGATTGGTTATTTGTTTGCCTTTTTGCCTCAGCTTCAGTGCATTTCTTTATGTGCGCGATCATGGAATTATCAATAAGGAGTCGCAGAGCACTAACTGGTGAGCATACTAATATTCGTCAGCATCATTAGTGTGGAATCAGATAATAAGTTAGATACAATGTAGATATGACGAACATAGCTGCCGATGACACAAAATGAGAGGCAAATGAAGATCTGCTGTAATAATCTAAAGACGGGTGAGGAAAAACGCACCGCGGTCAAAATGACCGCTGCCGCCAGGTAAGATAAGGCTTGTAAATAAAAAAGTATTACAGGGATCAGCGTAAAAAACAGGTGAATTGTGCTTGACATTATTATAATAAAAGTCAGCAAAAGGGAAAGAGATCGGAGAAAAAACAAGAACACATCGAGATAAAATGTCCGCCGTTCGTGTTAAACTTATCAGTGTTGAATAACATATAATAAAATAAAAGTGTTTTATTTTAAAGTAAACTGGTTTTGCTTACAACTATTGAAGCCATATTTCATGAAATCCTATTCACATAGAACAGAGGTAGTCAGACTTTACATGCTTGGGAGTTACTTATCATTTCCCATGGCCATCCATCCATCCATCTTCACTGTTAAACATTATTTCGAGGGGGGAAGGGGGGAGGGGTTAAAATCGATCACAGGAAGCTAGATCTGGTGGTTATTTTAATTCCATATACAGGTGGTCCTCGACTTTCTTACGTTCGATATTCGTACAACTCGCACTTTCTTACATTATACATTGACACAGGGGCGGATTGGGACAAAAATCGGACTGGGCTAATACTCGGATATTGGCCCACCTAACAACTAAAATAATGTTGCGGCCCTCTAGGAGACTGTGGCCCATACTTTGAGAAAAACTACTTTAGAATATGGAAAAGCAACAGCTCCTGGCCAAGGCAGCAACCACTCAGGCAGCCCCGGCCCAGGAGCAGCTTTGGTCCACCGGGACTTTGCCCAGTGTCCCGGCCACCCAATCCGTCCTTACACTGACATCCCTGAATCACCTTTCGTACGCCGAATTCGGACTTTCTTACATCAGCAAAATGACGAACGAATATTTTGAGTTACCCCATGGTGGTGCTGCCTACCAACCAACAGTTTCGGCAGTGTCACCATCTTTGTCTGTACAGCAGTGTTTATTTGTGCAATTATTTAAATATTTTATTGCATTTTGCCCTATCTCTCTATATTATAAAATCGTAATGGTCATCATCATGGTCATGTGTAACGCTCCAATTTTGTGAATAACTTGATTAGAAATAAACTTAGAAGCCTGAAATTTCTCAGGATTTCAGTGTTAATGAATCCTTACATCATGACTAAAAATATTTTGAAATAGGTCATGGGTTTGACTCCAGAGGATGAATGTTTTTTCCCTTAAGATAACACGTAAAAATCACTAAACATTTATACCATAATTAAGGATTTTATAAATTTTTTGGCTCTCTGGGAATGGAACCCCCATTATAACATGTAAGTCTATTGTTCAACTTTCGTACATTCGACTTTCATACACATTTTCAGGAACACATCATGTACGAAAGTAGGGGACTGCCTGTAATCAACCCAAGTGAATCGAATTCGACCTCAAAGGTAGTATTTAATTAAATGTCATTTGGGCTTAAGGAGTTAAACCTTGAAGCTACTTATCGATAGCCACTTTCCTGATGATCAACAGTCCATTTTCACTCCTAAAAATTCTTTTGAACAGGCAAAAAATGTTTCAGAGATCTACCTAAAACAAGTTGGTGATCAACGTCTTGAGCACCTCTGACATAGAAAGTAGCTTAAAAGTAGATGGAGTCAGAAGTTTAAGTAACACAGTCTAATACAATTAAAGATCAGTTAGAGACTTAACATGAGGTAATCATATAATAAAAAATAATTTCAAAAGTACTCAACGGCAGACTAAATAACTTTACATGCAAAAAAAACAAAGAACTAATTGGAAGCACACAAATAATTATGAAAACATAATCTTCTAAGGCTAACTTAATTGCTATGATACCAATTCTCTATATTATTAGACTTTCAAACTTTTTGTCTCGCAAAACAGCGCAGCAAAATCAACGATAATTGAATGAGAGAGTAACTTACTAGATATACGATGTGACCGAGCATCTGATCTTAGAGAGAGATTCGAGTTGAGAGAAGGTGCTGCTAGGGCCAAGGGGACCCTCGGGAGAACCCATTCGGGCCATTCATCCTCGTCTTCAGTACCCTTCTTCCCTTTCTTCTCATCTCCTCTCCTCTCGTTCGTCCCCTTCTCTCCCTTCTTCCCTCGGAATCGTATCTTCGTTATGTCTGGCACCGATTCCCATGCCATGTGATGAATCTCCCTTGAGCCATGAATCAAGTTTCCTGGAATAGACATTCGATTAATGAGCTAGTTAATATGGCGTAAAATCAAATATAAATACTAATTTTTGTACAAAAATGATTTCACTTTTGGAAGTTGCATTTCCTCAACATTTAACTGCATGAACAAAAGTTGCAATCAGAAATAACCAGTTTCTAAATTTTCTCGTTAAAATCATAGCTGTTTAGTGAGTTACCAGAGAAAAGGATGTTGAATTATAGAGAGCTGAAATAATGAACTTTATTATGAGTCAAAAAAAAAAAGAAAGTCAACATTTGATGGATATTTCTGAGATCAATGTAATGTGCACATTTATTTTTAACTGCTAATAATTTTCTAATACTATTTTGCACATAAGTTTTAATATAAACAATTGGATTAGATAATTAAAAACGCGTCAATTAAAATATTTAAGAACAGATATTTATGCATAAATGAAATAACTGTTAGAGAATTCTAATTTATCAGTTACATAAGATTGCTTGGTCATAAGATGACGTTGACAACTTTTTGAATTAAGGAAAATTTGTTTACTAATGACTTATGGGAAGGGAAATCTTTGTATGCGTGGGGGAAATGTAATCACAATGAAACAATTTGTCTCTCCACTACGCTCCGTAAAAGATGCGATGTATTATAATCGGCAGTAAAAGAGCATGATATCATTTTAGGTCGCTTTACCTTAAAAAAACCTTATCTACAATATTTTTTACACAATATGTCCTCTTCGCACAAGTAACCGAGCGAAAAGTATTACGCGACTCCGTATGCATCAATGCATGAATAGTGCAAAGCGCAATTTTCATAAATAAAAATTCATGAGAAATACGGAAAAATCATGCACGGATAACACACAAAACAGATAATCCACCCACGGTTAATCGAGAGTACACTGTATGAAAAAATACCAAGTAAATGAACAAAACCAGAAAAAATATTCAACAGTTTTTTAACAATACAAAAATATAATCTAAAATCTCAAGGAACTCACCAGTATTAAGCCTGGCTCTAAACCGCTCATCGCTGTTACTACCGTCACTGCAGCTCCCTCCACTACTGTTCAAGCCTTCCTCAACCCTACAGAGAGATTCAGAAATATCCCTGCACTGAGAGTGCAAGTGCGCTCTATGTGGCCCAAGATGCATCACTCTCAGGGCCCTCCTTCGTTCCTTACTGCTCAGCGTACATTCCTGAAAAAGTCAACAATGTCTGCTCACATTTTGAAAACAATGAAGAAAATTAAGGATGCACGTATACTTTGAATTATTTACCAGTAAAAATTTAATGGAAGCTTATAGTAAACATTAACTTGAAATGTATGAATTACAATATCAAAAACACAAGCTAAACGTTATTGTCTTTTAACATCTCGGTAACCAATTAGCAATTATTCATTAGAATCTATTTTAATTGGACCATCTCATGTAGAGACAACACAACGAATATTGTCAACAAACTTTTAAAACTCCACAAGAAATTACATATGTATGGAATAATTACCATGCTCATACTGCAAAAAAATTATAATAACTTTTACATAACTTCGGAGTAAATTACCTCGAGCAACTCAAACCAATCCTCAAGTCCGTCTTCAGCCCTGAGGAGAATGACCCTATGGCTGGCATTTTCTTGACCTTTCTGATCCAAGCTAAGGTGGGAATTCTGTTGACAACCAAGGTCTAGAGATACTGTGCTGTAACGCTTCTTGTTAGCCCATTCCACCTTCTCAACTTCGACCAATTTGACCTGAAAACAAGTATTTAAAAAGTGAATATATTTAATATGTTACATAATATGATTCAAATAATTTCCATGTACATTTTTAAAATAAAATAATAATTAAAACCAGGTAATACAGATAAAACCACATCAACTGCATATATCGAACACAATGTTATAAGCAACTGAATACTCAGATAATTGTCAAATTTTTATGAGGCATTTTATATACAAAAATTGCTAACCAAAAAATGGTAAATTAAGAATTTTGAAATTTATGTTTTATTTGGATTAACTGATGAAATCATAACTGTACATCATAGTCGACGTTTCAGAACCTTCGCCATTTATTTTTGTTAATTGTCAATATTATGAATAAATTTCGAACCAACCAACCTTGAAAAGAAACTGCCCCATTTCCGATATTTTCCCTGCGTCCCTCTTGAAACAATGTAGATAGTCGTGTGTTAAAAGGAAATAGCGATGTTTCCATCGAGATATCAGATGAAGGTGATGAAGGAGCCACGGAGAGCCACCCCTGTGCTGTTCCAACTCCCAAAGGGCACCACGCTTCACTATACTAGAGGAAAGCGCTGGTGAAAGGGATGTGGACGAAGCTGATGAGGTGGTGTTTGTGGTTATCGTGGTAGTTGAGTATGACATGGCACCGGACTCCTGGAAACACAAAACATTCGATAAAATTAAAAACGGGCTTTAACGCATCGTCGGCATTACAAAAACAGTTTTACATTATTTCTTTAAGACGAAAAGTTACTTGCGGTAAAAAGTGTAATTGTGTTTATAAAACATACGTGACAGAAAACTAGGCCTATACTTTCTAAGGTTTGAGAGATTAATTTCTGTCAATGATTATTTGATTATTTCGTAATCGGTGGCGGATTTGGAAACTTCCCGCCCATAGACCAAATTACTTTTTCCGCCCCATTTTTTGGTGCTTTTTTTTCCTCTAAAAGTCGCATGTGTATTCAGTTAGTCCGTCCGTCCATTTGCGGATCATAATAGCATAATTCATCAAAAGTCCGTGTAATATTAGTTTTTTTCGTTCCCTCCCTCAAATATCGTTTTTACTGCCGCCCTTAGGCAATTACCTACTTTGGCCTTATTTCAGATCCGCTAATGTTCATAATATAATGTTTTCTACGTAACGTGTTGTGATATTCAAATTCATTTATAGATATTTATAACCGCTATCCTGTACCAAAAGTTGTAAACTAAACATATTAAAATCAACTTTACGATTTTTCAATATATGTGCTCATTAATTGTTCAGAAATTATTTATAATCTTTTTCTTTGTCTACTTCAATGTTACCCAATTGAAAACACCGCGAGTGGTTTACATTCTGAAAGTATTTTTTTTTGAAAGAAAAATGTCTCATAATTCCATCCACAGATTTTTTAAATTCAGGAAATAACGACCTCTGCGTTCTAAATTGCCCACGCGTTGCGAAAAATCCGCTATTTCGAAAGAAAAATTTACAGACCGAATCCAACCGTTTTCTAAAGACCATTATCTAGCGTGATCTCATGTAGAACGTCAATAACTGTACTGTCAACAGAAATAATTGCTATATCCCTGAAAGCCCTTAATAAACGATGCCCTAAATTCCAGATTGTAACATGTTTTTATTTATAAAATCTTACCAATTATCCTAGCGTTTTATATTCATTATTTCGGCAAGTTTTGAAGCAGTTCCGTGGAAAATTACAAGCGACAGTTATTACTAAAGGGCCATAGATATTAAATTCATTTAATCTCTAATTGCGTAATATTATATTCCGTATTACTCCCCGTTAATTTCGCGTCCGTTTTTTCTATGCTTTATATTTTCACCGTGACAACACGAAACTAACATTTTTTTCCTTCCTCTCGAATGTCGTACCGGGAAAGAAGTGTTGTCATACAAAAACAACTCGACCAAGTTATAATGAAAGAATCGATCGAGATTTTATAAAGTAAAAATTCGGCCCTAAAAATATCGGGTGAAAAATAAACGCGTAATTTCGTATTCGGCGCATTCCCGAATTGTGCCTAACATCTGAAGGAGTTCAAAGAGAATAAAATGTCCGCGTGTTACAAAGCAGTCTTGAAGGAGCGAATAGCAAACGAAGCATCACTTCAAAAACTGAAATCCGTTTTATCAACAATTAATAAATGCTGAGATCTAGCGCTTGAGAAGAATATTTAGGTCATCGCTGTTAGTTTTGGCAATGAACCGAGAGTATTAATACGCGATCTTTTGATGAAAAAAACACTCATCTCGGCTCAAAATTGGGTTGGATGAGCTCAAAATGATTCTTCCACTTGACATCGCTGGAAACCTTGCTCCAAAAATTAATAAAAGAAAAAACGAATAACTGTGTAAAGTTCAACAACTGTCTTTTATTTTTGCTTCTTAATTTTTATATTAGAAACAAATATATCAATAATGTCCCAAAGGTTACATTTAAAAAATGGGAGTTGCGCAGTTTCCGTAATTTGAGATAAAGAATATCCATAAAAAAGCTGTGCGTTAAGCCTAAATGAAAATTGTTATCTAAAAATTTTCAATTCAACTCAACACTCTTAAGAACCATTGGATCATCGCTAGCTTCATCGCTTCGACATATCACGCAAAAGAAAGACAATAAAAGTGACCGAGAAAACGGTAATATGTATAACATTAACATGAAAATTTTAAAACTCCTTTGAAATAAATAACAATCCTCCGAAAACCCCAGAGAAACCCAATGAGTACATCTAGGCTTTTATTTACTTATTTGCAAATAAGCATTTTTAACAGCTGCCATTTAAAAAATCAACATCCAAATTTTCATAATTTTTAAAAATTTTATTTTAACATATTACAGGAATAACTCGTACATTTACATTTGCACTTATACCTATATTTGCACGCACACCTATATTTAATGGAACTTGGTTTCTTTGACATAAAATACAAGCATTAATAAACACAATAAGAACTTGTTATGAACAAGAAGCAAATCAAATGTCTGCGAAATTCCAGCGAACGTGCAAATTTCAAAATTAATCACTACCACATCAAAATCTAAATTGCGAAAAATGTTCCCATAATTTTGAATTCTTGCTTTAAAGTCTATTGCCAAGTCGATTTGTTTCGCTTAGCCTCCTTGACTATCCAGACTATTTTAATTGATCGGTTTTCGCTAGGAATTGCTAAATAGACTCCGAATTTTTTCCCGCGCAAAATGCCCAGAGTTGACAAATGGCGTCTCTCTCTCTCTATATAAAACCACCTCGTTTCCGGCTCCATGGGCACGGTAAAGAGCAGGTTTGCGCCAGGCCTCCTTCAGATATTATCTCAATTTACTCTCCCCCTCGGCCATTGGAGTGAGGAAAAGAGGTCATTGAGAACCGTTAACTGTATACGCTCGCTTTCGCATTCGATTCCTGTCTCCAAAACAGATAAACGGCTTCGAAGCAGCTGAAGGAATCGCGCACGCCGCTTCCCCGAAAGGGAAAAACACGGCGACACACGTGAGCGAGTTTGCCGTCGAAACATCGAGAATCTTAAGGACTGTCTAAAAGTTAAAACCTGAGATAACGCCGACTCGTCTTGCAAGGAAGTTTTTTTTACTCCAAAAAGGAAGGACGAGAAAAACCGAAAAATAAAATCGAAAGTGTTTGTTAACGTTGTATCGCAAAAGCATTGATAAGAAAATATACTGAATCATACGAAAATATAATTGGAGAACCTTGAACATAGCTGGTGCTAAAAATGTTGTTGTTATAATTATAAAATCCTCGGGTGAAGATTGCAACAAAAAAACCAAGATTTTGAAAAAAAAACCTAATTCGTGAAGAAATAATAATTGAAGTTTAAAGTTGATCGTCGAACTTATAAAGATCCTCACATGCTCACGTATCAGAAAACGTGTTTAAGTGACTTAAATATATTAAAAATGTTTGTAACAACGCTAAAAAAACGAAGTGTTACCAGGCCTCACGGTTTCCATCGCTATGCCCCGGTGTCCGGAATCACTTTTAAGGGAAAGAGTATTTTCTTTCATTAATCACTGATTCTATTTTAATTGAATTCTTTGCGTGATAGCATTATCCCAGTAACCATTATTGAATTGGCTCTAAATTACGACTACCTATTAATTTTCTGATAAATTTCCCAATAATTTTATGGGCGTATTTTTTGTTTTTGTAAAATCATTTGTTACCTTTTGAGGGAAATTATAACTAACAATAAGTCACGTGGAATTTGTTTATGTAGCATATCAACTATTATAATGACTAAAAATCACATTATGTTCCCATCATATCCCGGGTTGGCTACCTCAGAATCTGGTCACCCTAACAGCGAAATAATCTGATTTCTATCATTATGTTTTTCAAACTCTTAACAAGTAAGAATTTAAGCGCCGGAATTTGCGATAACACCAAAGAAAAAATTTCAATGCCAGCTCAGTACATAACTTCCTCAGTTTCTATGTCAACATCCTGTTGTTTTTTCGAGGAAAGCGAGGTTTTCATTGAAGAGTATCCTTCAAAACATAACAAACAAAGACGGCTTATAAACTCAGATTCCTCATGAACCACGCTGAATTTATCCAACAATTCACTCCTTTTTAATGAGGCACATTATCATCATATGCAGGCGTGTATCACTCACTTAACACGCACAAATGATAATTTGAAGTAAAACTTTGATACGTGTTGCGCTTATCAACGCATAAGAAATAAATAATATCTATGACAACTGCCTGAAGGAAAATATTTTTTCCTTCCAAATACAGTAAAAGGAAGTGTAATTAAGTTCCATATCGTAGTTAGGCGATATATAAATATATACGTCACACGCTTAATGCATCACCTCATAATTATAGTGAAATGATGAGCAGTATGATTTATTGTAATATGTAACATAATGCAACGCAAGATTTGTTCAAAATCTAACAAAAACAAGCCGCGCTATGTTGGTGAGCGCCCTCTACGTGGTTTGTACGAATAAAAAAGTTTGTTATATTTAAACAATAAATTCGTTCATTCTACGTTTTTAAACCCTCAAGATTAAAAACCTCCATTAAAAACAAGCATTAAAAATAAATAAAAACTACATCCCTTGGGCTGCTTATGGAATCTCCAATCTTCAACCGTGGAAAGCACTTATGGCCATGAACAATCCCTCAAAATTTGGTTGCCCTAACGTGAGTTGTTTAGAAGAATCTCACCGGACACAGAAGTGTGACGGACGAACTGACGGACAAAACGATTGCGTTAGCGGACTTTCTTTTTTAAACCGCTAAAAATACCGACCAATCCTTCAAATTTTCCGGAAGCCCCATACAAATCCCAACCGAGGACGTATTTAACAAAAAATAAAAAAGGTGATAATATCTAGTCCTTCGCCGAAACAAGCAAACAAGTTACCACGGGAAACCAACGCTTCGAAACGACGGCGGATGAATTGAACAATTTCCCAAATCCATCATAGCCGAACAAAAGACCCGTGTATTAATATCTCGAGGAAATCGTAAGAATGCAATGGAGGAAGAGGGGCTGTCGGGCTTCTTTTTATGCGGATGCCAAGGATTTCGCACTATCCTGGGTATCGCGAAGTAGAGGGGGGGGGGGGGGGGGGGGAGATTAAAAAAATAAAGAAAGCGAACGGCTGACTCCTCTTGGGGGATCGCCGCTTTGTCTTAACGGAAATGGGAAGTCACCTCGTTCTTATCATTCGGATATGAGGACGGAGGATGGTTATGGCGAGTTGAGGGAGGGAGAGAGAGAAAAGGGGGAGGATATTACACGAGAAAGAACAAATGACTGTTCAGAGCGGAGAAGAGATTTCTGAGGAAACCCTTTAAGCGGATGGAGAGAGAGAGGGAGAGAAGGGTGAAAGGTTCTTTTTTTTTGACGATAGAGCTAAGCTTCACACAAACCGCCGGGCGGAAACAGCCTCTGCCTCACAGATTACGAAGGATACGCTTCAATGCACAATCCAGAGCCCAACTGCTCCCAGCGGCTGCATATTATGTATGTATATATATATGTGTGTGTGTATTTATATATATACATAGATATATATATATATATATATATATATACACACACATACATATATATACACACATACATATATATATATATATACATATATATATACACACACGTATATATACGCGCATATATATATATATATATATATATATAAGCTTAAAGAAAAGGAAAGGTAATAATAAAGGTGGCAACAAGGTGTTGGAGGAAGCCCAGTGGACACTTACCTAGATTGGAGAGCCGCTGGGGGTGCTGAGGACACACGAAAAACATATATATATATATATATATATATATATATATATATATATATATATATATATATATATATATATATATAATAAATATATATATATAAATATATATATATATATAAATATATATATATAAATATATATATATTTATATATAGGGAAACTAGGTGTTGAAGGAAACCCAGTGACCACTTACCGGAAGGAGAGCCACTAGGGTGTTGGAGAGAGAGAGAGAGACATACACAGATATATACTATATATATATATATATATATATATATATATGTTGACGAAGGGACCATCCCGAAAGTTGTTCAATCTAGGTGTATAAATGCAGTCCCTCTCCGACACCCCATCGGCTCCCCTAACGGTGTCCACTGGGCTTCCTTCTCTCAACACGTATTGTTAGTTGCGGGGTTCCGCTAATTAAAATATATTAAGACTTGCCGATATTTTCCATCAATTTTATTGACGTTTTACACAAAAAATCATTATTTGCCGGTATGATATATTCATTGTACATATCACGCAAAAAAGATCCAAGTTTAATAAAAATACATTTTAAAACCTGACGATATCTGTCATGCATCAATTCACGTCGTCAGGAGAATTAATATGCAAGAGGGAATATTTCCTAACTAAAAAAAGACCTCTGAAAAACAGAAAAATTAACGTTTGATATTTTAATTTGGCACACAAAAACTAGACAATTTTGCAGAGAAAAACGGTTTAATCGAATTTCGCGATGAAACCCAACTCAGAAGTTTTTATAGGGATAAAATTATTAATTATGCTTGATGGATACTTAAGCCAGACGACAATTTAAAAGTCACGCGCAACGGAATGTGCCATCTCTCGGGGTAAAATCCAGAAGTACACGACATCATCGATTTACGCAAGTTATGAAACGGTCGAATCGGAATTATAGGATATCATCCTCTCATAGCCTAAGCAGATAGTTGAAAAATTCGACTTATCGCAATGTAACACGCGCGTAGTCGTATGTACTAAGCCATAGATGTCGACAACGGCGAGGAAAACCGCAACAGGAAGTGACTATAACTGCCATTCGTCGTTAACCTATCAGGGCGATAGGGGAGAAGAGATCCTGATAGAAGTTAAGGGCAGCGACCTTTTGAGGCTAGTCAAAACACAAAACCTTAAGAAACCGGATTAAAACGAATGTCTCACTTCCGGATTACTTAAAAAAAAGTTCGCGGAATAAAAAAAATATAAAACCTATCGTGACCTATTAAGATACTTTTTTACGTCCAGTAAAAAATGTTATCGGCTTGATGGCGGAAATGACTTTATAAAAATCTTATCTGTGTTAATTTTATATAAATTTTTTTTTATTTCGGCACTATCTCCAAAAATTGAGAGGGATAAAAAAGAACGATTCGTGTCATAATTAAAACATCCACTTCCGATTGGATAATACACTAAGGATGATACTTTATATTTTTTTAAACAGTCGTTTGAAATAAAACGGGCTTTTAAATACAAAATCGTTGATTTAATGACTCGCAAGGAACTGTAAAAAATTTAATTCCGCTAAAATTTCAGTTAATTGGTGAACGTAAGTATGAGGCCCTTCTTGTGGCGATTATATCCATAATATACACGCCGCAAGGTGTTTTAATGGCAGGTGCACAGGTGAAAACAAAACTCAACTTCTTGAAATCTAACTTCGCTCCGCCCGTGTCACAAGGTCTGGCAGATGTCCAGAACAAGAGGATATCTAGTCGTTGAAAGCCGTTAATCTTACTCCTGAAAGAACACCCCGCGGTTTTATCGATTTTAACTGTACATTTTTCGCAATTCTTCATCTGTTCCTATTTATAGCTTAAAAATTGATCGAGTTCTGTTCTTACGCGTGCCTCCAAAAGGTATCCGTTTTAATAAGAAGGCATTAACAGTCAGAGCCGGGACTAGGAATTTTGTCGCCCGGGGCAAAGAACGTGAATCGCGCCCCTAGACCAAACCCTGTATTTTATGACGTAAAAAATAATAATTATAATTAACGTCTGCCCGTCGCCGCCAATCTCGCTTTATCACGTCATTTCAATAAATTTTATGGTTGTAAATATATGTTTATATAAAAAATATATACATATAATCACAATTTTGGCGCCCCCTAGAATGATGTATCCGGGGCAAGAGCCCCGCTCGCCCCACCCTCGTCCGGGCCCTGTTAACAGACGTCACGGATAAAACGTTTAATTCGCATCATTTTCTACTCATTCACAATAATTTTAAGTAAAAACACTGCGCTAACGAGGCTATAATAGGTACAAATACTACAAATATATCCTCCGTGGTTCAAAGAAAACGCGTCTCCATGTAACTCCCATCAACGGACGCCGGGATTCGTTATGGAAACCGTCTAATTGGCCAAAAGACGACGGGAAAAAAATAACGCCATTAAAAAATCCGGGGGCATTAACGTCCCTCACTTTTTTATGTAGACCTTTGGAGTCATTTCAGCGAAGACTTGTGAGAGGAAGAGGCATCTTTAGCGAGAAAACAACGGTTCATCCGTATATCTCTCCCTCCTTCCATCTCCTCCTCTACCCCCTCCCACTTCGCCCCCACCCGCGCACCCCACGACCCCTACACCCTACTCGCCCCTTGTGTTTGTAGATGTGTGCTTGCGTGTCTTTTGTGTTGAGCTGAGATGGGTTCTCTAATGATCTTATGCGTCATCTCTCCCGCCTAGTGCTTATTGACGCCCTTCCTCTCGGAATGCGGAGAGGGGGCGGGGGATGGAGGGTCTGGGAGGGGAGGGGGCAAGGGAGATGGAGATGGAAAGGGTGGGGGGCGATGGGCCGGAAGGGAGAAAAGAAAAGAGGGAAAGCAAAGTAAAGATATGAGGAAATAAACGGAAGGGGGAAAGTGACAAATGAAGTATAAGAGATTGGATAACGCAAGGGTGAGAAAAAGAGAAAAGGAGAACGGAAGTAATAGAAAGGAAAAAGGCAACGAAAAGGGAGCGAAAGAAAGACCGAAGGACTTAAAATTAAAAAAAAAAACTTCCCGATAAAATTCAAGAAATCTTTATATTATGTATTACTCCGAATTTCTTGTAAAAACTGGACCTTTTAAATTTCGGAATCCGAGTTTCGTTTGTAGCAGATTTCATCCAACTTTTTTTAAATGGAGAGAATTTTAAGATGCATCACAGAGGCATGGGCCCCACACACATCACGTTTAAGGCCCCACCCAAATCGTAAAGTTGTAAAAAAAAAGTAGCATATTGTAAGCTTTGTGATCTGGGCGGAAACACTTGGAAGAGGTTTCAGCGATATGAGAAGAGACAGGATCGGCCCACTGTGGGCTCCCCTTGTCTTCTGGGCCCCCGTGTTTTGGGTATTTTGGTTACCGCTTAATCCGAGCCTGACACCACATTTTTTTGTGCCAAATATAAAAGTTGGCCGCACCGAAAAAAAGAAAAAATGATTAGTCCGTTAATTATCACCACGGGCGACGGATCTATTACCACTGCAAAATGTAGATGTAGAAAATTCGAAACGCATCTTCTCGCATGAGTTGTCCTTGAAACGTCTTTAAAATTCAACGCGACTTGACATGCACACAATTCCCGCGGTAAAAGTAAATAAATTTTCCGTTATGGCGTGAGTTAGAGATGTTTGAAAAGATGAGAAGAGGGACGGCTTAGAGAGAACAAAAGAGAACTGAATAAAGGGAAAGGCTCTATTCGCGTATGCGACCGCAGCCATTAAGGTGAGACAACGGGGACTTGGAAAACTCTTCCGAGCCTTTTCGTAGCAGGAGCTTGGATGACTATTACGTCCTCGGCTGAAGGATTGCTCGAGAGAAAAAGATGCCCACCCCTCTTCCCTCCCCCCTGACACCCTCCCCCCCACGTATTTCAAGCCCTATGAGGAGTTCCTGCCCTTGGCGCATGCATAAGGAATAAAGCGATCGTGAATATTTCACGCGTTCCTGCGAATATTCGATGAAGAAAGGATCGGAGAAAATATTTCCCGCGCCGCTTTCGCGCGGGAAGGGAAAAAATGGCCGTTGCGAGGCATAAATAAACCGGGTTTCGATACATCGAAAGACTTCATGGGGGAAAGGATGTAATTTTCTCTCTTAATAGACGAAACCCAAATACCAAAAACGACAAAACTGAAATCGAATCTGTAAAGAAAATGGTAGAAGATAGAATGAGTGACGTCGCGTTACCGTTTTAAAAGCAAATTTCGGGCGCGAATTACGTACCAATCGGTTAGAAATGAAGCGAAAACAAAAAAACCAAAGTACGTAATTTTAAAAGATGGCTCTATTTAGAATAATCAATAAACACTTCTTAACTTAAAATTTTACTTTGAGTTTAATTTTTTTTGTTAACATCATTACAACCTATTGGGACTAATGGTCCACCCTGTAGATGAAATTAACCAGTTAACAAACGTATGGCCGAGGTGGGACTAAACGGGCCGCGGGTGTGCCAGGATCCCGTGATCACAGAGGCTCCGAGTCGGCCAAGCACTGAATATCAATGGTGGCCCCACAATATTAATATTTATAGTAATAACGAACGATTTATGGAGCCCCAGTTTAATGCTATAACTTTTACGGAGTTTCTTTATTGGAAATAAGTTTGCAAGTGATTTTTTGTACAATTGATTTTGCAAAATTTACGCTCTATATTTGAATAATTGAGAACTTCTGGGGGACCCCATTATTCGGGTCCCGGAGGCCTCACATCCGCCCCATTCCCCCCTTTGGCTGGCTCTTTGGAGGCTCGAACAAATGTTAGGGGTATTGGCTGCGAAAAATTGTCTAGCAAGGCCCCATCGAGTTCCTAAATCAGGCCTTGTACATGGCTATAAATTTAGTTTCATCTAGTTAAACCGTTAATCAAAACAATAAAACGAATGCCTCTGATTCGCACGTGTTACTAAATAACATAGCTAAATAACATAGAAATCGCTTTTTATTTTAACTAGTGTCTTTAATTAACATTGTTCTAATTCCCAACACAGTTAAGGATTGAAGCAGTTGCTTCCGAGAGAAGAGGAACTCGTATAGTGGCAGGTTTCAATGGACGGGGAGAAAGAGAGAGCGGGAAGGAGGCATTATGGCCTAAGGAGGAATTTCTCATCTCTTAACAATATATACACCGAGAGTCGGCTGACAGCTGAGCGAGATTAAAGATTTTTTACTTTCTTCTTTTAAGGCTAAAGCGAAAGCAATTACTGGTTTAGTGCGTAGAATTAATCGTCAATTAAATTGTTATTTTTTACGATAAAGTGTTTTTAAAACTTCAAAATACGTATATATTCACGCATGACGCAAATTAATGACGCGATATATACTGCGATAGATTTTGGTGTTAAACCCAAACTTCTATAAAATTACCACTGAGAAAAGTCATGGAACAATCGGGATAGTCTTAAGCAATAATATATTCAAATGATGTAATTCCATTGCATAATACATTTTAAGTAGCACCTATTCTACCATAAATTACCAAAACCTATACATGGGAAAACGAATATAAACAAAAAATTAATCACTACATTCTTTTGCTACAGCATCCTTGGAAGCTTAGGAACACAGCAATACCTTTAAAACGAAGGTATTTTTAAAAAAACTCCCGTGACACAAAGGGAAAAAATCGCCCCGAGTAAAAACAAATCTTTTTTGATAAAATCCAGTTAATTTCTGCGTAAATTGGTTGCAATAGAAACAATAAAACATTGAGGGGGCACCCGGGTTTGAACCGGGGACCTCTCGATCTGCAGTCGAATGCTCTACCACTGAGCTATACCCCCACACCTATCTTTTCTACTACTTCCTGAACCAACATTGCGAATCGATGTGAGCAAATGCAGGCGAAACAACTGTAACAGAATAGAACGAATACACGAAGCATAAAAACTTATTTTACGTTAGCGATAATAACAAAAGTCTTTTCTTTGGACGGGCATGGAATACTTAGCGCGGAAATGTTACTTTAGCAACGATTTCTTTATAGATTTTGCCTTGTTTCGACTGTTAAATTTCGATACAGCACATATTTTTATTCGAGCTATCATCGCATTCCGTCGGTGCCAGTGAACCACGATCCTATTCTTATAACAAGCGGTTAAACTGTTAAAATGTTTGCAAAATTCTGAAATATTCTCGGTTTTTTTAGAACAATTGACTTGTAGAGCTTAAACAAGACAATGTTGGAATTCAGTGAAATTATGTTCAGAGGCGCTAATTCACAACTTAATTTCACGATGCTGTTTCGCCTTCCGCCCGGCTTGAAATTCCAGGAATGGAATTAAAAGATTTATAAAATTTGCTTTCTTTTAACCGCCAATACACCAAAACAATTCTACCGTAGGCCACCGCTATAGACATTCCGAAAAGTTGGAGACAAACCTGCCGAATGCGAACGAAGTCGGGAAGAGACAACTTTTCGCTAATTGAACACTTTCTCCGCAAAACAAGAAGTGAAAACTAGTACGAACAGCAAATTGAAAAGTTGCGTCACACTGACGACATACTGAAAATCTCCGTCGAACATGCCGAAATTTCCAGAAAACTTAAATAATAAATAAACAAGGAAGTGGGGGAATCTCGCGTATTTCCATTTTCGGGAAATTCTGCTGGTGGTTAAAAGCCAGCTTATACAAACATCGTGATGCATGCGAAACGAAATTCTTCCCGACATACCGCTTTATGACGTTGACTAAAAAAACATTGCCGCAATCTCTGCGCATTCATGCTAATGTCGATGTATTCCGTAAAAAAATGCATGCTCCACGTTTTTCGAAAATTGGCAAAGTGACCTATTCAATTTACTAATTGACCAACCAAAAAAGTTCTTCATCGTTACTTTCTATTTCAAGGACCAATTTAAGAAGGTGCTAGATTAAATTTCCGTAAAAAATGACAAGATATGAATTTAAATGTTTTCCAGTTATATCACAATGTACTCTTTCTTTTACGAATATTTTGATTGAGACAACAATACAAACTCGAGTTTCCGCTACAACATGGTTGCCAAGGCTGCAACCGGTTGCAATACAATTTTTTTCCAAAATATGCGTTTAAATTTGAACGACTGAGAACATTCAACGATAAGAATAAGAAACTTATTCATTCTTCCTGAAAATGGTCCCAATCCGAAGATCTGAGGTCAATTTATCTTATTTTAATTTGCAAATTAATTAAACCCTGCACGTCGTTTTTAGGTGTTATCTTACGGATTTTTGTTCATCGTTGATTTTGGATCCACTGTTTAAGTATTCCTGCCACATGTCAATCTTTGTTTCTGTTAGAATACGTTAAGTTAAAATAACGTCACACACAAGGCGACAAAAGGATTGAGACATTTGTATTTGTACGCTTACATTTATCTTCACGCGAAATTCACAAATGAAAAAGCGATAATAACAATAGCCCTACTGTCGAAATAGCGCAAAGGAATGCGAGTGATCCAAAAGGTGACGGCAGGATATGCAAACAGATATTACAAAGATTAGAAATTTTTCCTAAGAAATAATCATGTCCTTGTCCTTCCGACTCTTCCAAACATTCCTTCTCCATGAGTGTGTGGCTATGGGTGCCTAACCTAAATACCTTCATGAGTTCCTCAAACAATTGAGAGCTTATATTGCGCCATCGAAAACGCAAATAATGCTTCCGCGAAAGAAAAAATCACCAACTGCAGCGTTTGATTCGTCGCTTCCGACGATCCCAAAATTGTGCCAGCAATACCGTTTAGTGAAGTGTCATTAATACGCATAAATTGCCAACGACATCGTTTACAGTGTGTTTACCCTATATAATGATTCACTACTGTTCTACTATGGCTTCTGAGTGTTCAATACGACGAAGCCACTAATATCTCGGCTCGAGTGCGAATGAGACTTTGTCTTCTATGGTTTAACGAGAGTTGAGATTGTTTCTCAAGTGTTTATTAGCATGAACTGTACCTTCGTACGAGCCAACTTTATAGAAGATGACGACGCTAAAACGTATAATGCGATATGAAAAGAAACTCTTCGAATAGTCCATTAAAATTAATCATAAAAACACTTCGGTTCATTAAAGTCGAGAGTCGCCGGATAAAAAAAACTTCAGCCGTTAAGGCTGATGAATCAATGTAAAGAAAAACGATGATGAGGGCCATTTTATTTGATCAGTTTTCACACTATTTAATTCTTTTAAAATAAATTAGAAAAGCGTATAAATTGTTTAAAAAGTGAGAAGTTTTACTTCTGAATTTGCTATGAAAAAATACCCGTAGTAAGCTCAATTCAGAATATCTATTTACCGCAATATTACAACACGGAGAAATATCCTGAAAAACGACCAGTTGATCTGAAATAACGAATTATTGAGATTGCATTAAGCAGGCCTTAAACCAAATTAATGTATTAGTTAACTCAAATATCCCTTAAAATGTCGAGAAAACAACACGCTTATTTCGACTACAGAGCAACCATAAGTAGCGAATCACCGATAATGGACTGTAGAATCAGTTAACAATTTCATTTCTCGTCTTTGCATTTATTTCCTCTCGACAAACCCTTGAAACCTCAAGCAATCGCCTCACACTATATACTAGCGCACACATTCACGGAAAACACCGCCACGGTGAAGAGATTATCGCTAAACCTTCCATAGATGAGCTCTTTCAGGAACCATTACTGGAAAATAGGTCAACACGCCACGAAACGGATTTTAGGTATAAACTGCGCACCGACGGATTCATTAAAGGGATTCGATCAGGACTCTTGATCATATATAGGTCATCACGCGATCATAACGGATAATAGGAAAACTAATTTCAAACAAAAGTCGCTAAAAATTTTTTCAACGAAACCACGCATTACAACGTCGAGTAGTCTATCGTACGAAAGATGCGAACAGTATAAATTTCACGTTTTAATTTTTATCGCGAGCTGACAAAACGGAATGCGCTCGTTAACAGTAACGGTTGCGAGCATACATTTACATACTTGAAGCAACTAACGGCCTGCGGGCCGCAGCAGGCCCACGAGGCTTTTTTATGAGACCCAGGATGTTTTGATGAAAAAGCGACATGTGATCACAGAAAATTTTATATATATTTTTTTTAAATTATGGTCATAAAACCTCTGGGGTGTAATTTTGTCGCTAAAAAAATACTGAATATATTCCAGTTACGTTTTTATAATAACAAGATCGCTTGATTGTCAGTTCCGAGGTTAACTCTTATCCGACACGCCGGAGCCCTCCCAATTTCCAAAGCATTTGTAACTGAAAATTCGCATTTATAGGTTTTTAGTTTGTTTTTTCTATCTACTCAGCCTCTTAGACTATTATAGCCAACGCAAATAAGGAAATCTTTCCACGTGGAGGGCCGCATTAACATCTGCGGTTTCTTAGTTGGGCTGCATTTAGGGATGAAATGCTTCCGCGGGCCACATAGGATTCACAACGGAAAGTACTTGAGCTAATCAGAAGTATCCTATTGATCAAAATCAATAATTTATAATATATTATCCTCATAACGGAAAAGGTTTTCCGGCCATAATTTCGACCAACAAATGTGAAATGATCTGTACTGTATGCCACGGCTCGTTTTAATAATTGCATCGAGGACACATTAAACGCCCCCGTGGGCCGCAGTTTGATCATCCCTCCTCTAGCACGGTGCTCCGCAACCGGCGTGCCGCGGCACACTGTTTTGATGCGATAAAGTCTTCGGTGTGCCACGGTACATTTGGCAGAATTACAGGGAAGGAAAAAACACTTTTATTATTCTAAAACCAAGACCACGGACACCTCATAAAGAGCGATACTTTATAGCAGGATTGGTGACTCTTGTTTCATTTACTTGAAATCGAAACCAAATTGCTTCTTAAATATAAAAGTATATCAGCTATTTATTGTTTCGTTATTGTGTTGCAATAAAAATTTCCGTGTAAGATACATCGTTAATTTGCTTTGGTATCATGAGTAAATTCCACAAAGTTAATGAGAAGTTGCTTCGTAATTGAAGACTATATTTATCATAGAATTATTTCGCAGAGATTTGGAAATTGAAGTAGATATTAGCAATAATTTTATTCACCTTTGTGGGAGAGGAGATATTTTTATATACGTAATTTTTGTCATCTATAAAGGGCGATAAAAATTTTCTAAAAAAATATCTCGTGAAGTTTGCTTCGTCGTGGCACGGAGTTCGAGCGAACGCACGAAAAACTGGGCCGTAAAATCGAAATAGCTGCGGAGAACTTCTCCATAGCAGGTTCTTAAACCACTTCAACGCAGACATTCTTACCTATGTATCTCTCCACCAAGGCCAATCTATACCTACCATAACAAGACGAGACCGAGCGAAGATCACCGTGGAAACGCCAAGGCATCGATCCACTCAAGATTTCAAACTCCTAATAACCGTGACGAGTTTGAAAAATATTTATCTCCGCCATCGCTCATCAGAAGGCGAGGAGTGAGTGAGTGAGAGAGAAGAAAAAACTCCGAAAGAGTGCGGAGAAAGCTGGAAAAGAGGAGGGAATAATCGAAGCGGATTCCGATGGAGTGAATCACCAAAACGTTTCGCAAGCGTTAGCCGCGAGATCGGTCGCGAGAAAGGAAAGACCGGGCCTCCCACATCGCGAGAAAAATGCCATCGCCAAAATCGGAGCAGTTTCAAGAGTACGAAATACGGACGCGCGGAAAATATTTCGTCATGAAGAAGTAAATCTCTTTTCCCGTCGCCGTTACTTATTTACCGAGGTAGAAAATAAGCTTCCGAATTTATAGATCGCCTTGATTTTCACATAAGGCTGTTTTGTCTATACAGTCAAACTTCCGTAAGTCGAACGTCTATAACTCGAAGTGAATTCATTTTACGGAGAAAAACCGTTATCGTGTAACTTTTCTTCTATAAATCGAATTTTTTACGTCGAATATTTTTTCGTTTCCCTTCAGGTTCGACTTATAAAAGTTCCACTGCATTTACATTTTTTTTAAACGTGTTAATACGATCTATCAATGGCAAGTTGCTAAATTAAACGAAAAAATAGTTAAGAACGTACGTGGGAATGTTTCGTCACGAATAAAGGCTATTAGGAAGATGAAAAAATGAGGGAATATGCTTTTGGACGGGAGAGTCGGAAAAGGTCACGGACAGGTCCCGTCAACCGAGAGAGAGAGAATGACTAATACACACCAGATCTCACACGTACTACACACACACATACACACACACACTCGAAAAACCGAAATGGACGGCCTTTGCCCGATGCCTGCCTCCTATATAGCGTGCTCGAATCCTGCCTAGAGTAAAAGAATTTCGAGCTTGTCAAACGTCATCTTGCCTTTACAGCGACTTATAAACCAGGAATATAAAAAATATATGGCAGAACCCCTATAATTAGAAACTTCGGAAATATAAATTTAAAACAATTTAAACGTTAATAAACTCTTAACGAGAAAAATATTTCTGTGCTTACGTATCAACGGGTGACTCAAACAATTTTGTAGTAAAATTTTAAAGTTACTTGAGTTGCAGTTGCGTTGGCGTTGAGCTAGTTTTGAGTTGGGTTTGGATGGTGTTGAGTTGATGTTCGGTTGGAATGGTTTGGCGTTGGGTTGAGTTGGTGAACCCAAGTTACTTTAAAATTTACTACAAAATTGTTTGGGTTAGTACGTAAGTACCAAAATTTCTCTTTCTTCGAGTAACCTAAAATCCGGGTTAAAAGACATGGTCGAGTTCTAAAATTCTCCATAGTATCATTGCAAAAAAAATAGGCGAAAACTATTTCCCTGGCAACGTACATACATACATCCCTTCTTCAACACCTTGACGCTTTCATTTATTATATAAGGAAGCTAGAATTGCTGAAAAAAAAACAAAGTTGACATATTTGAAGCTGAATCCGCAGTCGGTCGTTACGGTTCACATTTCGCTGCTTTGCTCTCCAGAAACGGACGCGAGAAATCGATTCCAGAGCCGGGGAATCTCGCGTCCCCGTAACTCGGTCCACACATCTCTCGAGTAGACCCGCGAGATGAAACCCGAAAAAAACAGTAAGTAAAAGGAGACGATCACGAAATTATTTCGGGCGACGGGAATGGAGAGGAAGTGCGTCAATGACCCGCGATGGAAAACCCCTGGAAACAGATCTCGCACGCCGAGACGGTGATGACACGATACTCACTCGCGTACCGAGCGATTCACGAGGGAAAAAAAAGGGGGCCACGACCCACGACACATCCAGACGTATTCGCCCACGTACAACCACCCACAGTTATCATATCCCACATCACCCCACCCCTTTGAAACCGTTGCGTCTCCGCGCAATTACGTCCTATGATGCATAGCCTTTCCCCAGTGGATCCAACTCAGGAAGCCAACCCAACCTAATTTTGAGTCACACACACCATCCACTTTTGCTCTCATATCCATCTCCTCTCTCCTCCCTCCATTCCTCTCTCTCTCTCTCTCCCTCCCTCCCTTCACTCCTCTATTCTTCCTCCTCTCTCCCCCTCCCTCTCTCCCTCCCTTCACCCCCTCTACCTCCATCTCCCCCTCATTTCACTCCCTTCTCATCTCCATCTCCATTTCACTCTCCTCTCTTCTCTCCCTCCTTCCTTCACTCCCTCTCTCCTTCACCCCCTCCCTCACCCCTCCTCTTTCTCCCCTTTCTTTTACTCTCTCTCTCCTCCCTCCTACCACTCCTTCTCTCCTCCATTCTCCCTTCACTCTCTCTCTCCTCCCCCCTCTTCCTCCTCTCACTCCCCCTCTCCCTCCTCTCACTCCCCCTCTCCCTCCTCTCACTCCCCCTCTCCTCCATTCTCCCTTCACTCTCTCTCTCCTCCCCCCTCTCCCTTCCCTCACTCTCTCTCCTCCCCCCTCTCCCTCCCCTCACTCCCTCTCTCCTCCATTCTCCCTTCACTCCCTCTCTGCCCCTCCCTTCTCCCTCTCTCCTTCACCCCCTCTCCCCCCTACCTCTCCCCTTCCTTCACACTCTCTCTCCTCCCCCCTCTCCCTCCCCTCACTCCCCCTCTCCTCCATTCTCCCTTCACTCCCTCTCTCCCCCTCCGTTCGCCCACTCTCCGTAACCCTTTCCCGCTTGGAAAATACGAGTAGAGGAAGTGATCAAGAGATGGAGGAATTTGTCGTTCGTCGAGAGAAAGGGAAATGCCTCATGCCGAAACTGTTCCATGCAGAAAGTTTTTTTTTTTTAATCGCTTCCAACAAGTGTTTCTAAAGGGAAAGAGGAAAAATGTGTCGCAAGCTTTGGATGTGTTGCATTATACGTATGCTAATGGATGAGGAACCGTTTCCGTGGTTACGGAAGGCGGATGTTGTAACACGCGTATATTACTCATGAAAAAATTTGCGTAAGGAAATGATTTCTAACGCTGTTTTGCCGTTCGGGAAGATTTCCGAGATCCTTTGAGACGGAACTAATGGTGCTCTAAAATTTTATCTAGCAAAATAAAATATTATGGCGTGATCAAGGTCTTCAAAAGAATTAAATCTAGCGGTAAATGATGACTCGATGAAATTATAATCATTCATTTTGTTGCCGGAGTTACCTTGAACATCCATCGCCTAATAGCAACAACGTGTCCAATGAAAATGAACGGTCATTTCCGTGATTTCCACATCCACTCCTGGCAAACTCCGTTAGTTAATTTTAAAAATTAATCTCTAAAACTGTTTTTAATAAAATAAACCGTACCACCTTTTACGCAATCAGAAAATTCAGACAAGGCTGGTTGAAATCAATGTCGTCAAGAAGTAGAGGCAACCGTGGTAGCCATCTCGAGCGAAAACACTCTTTTGGGATACAATTTTAATATTTTAAACATTTTAAATTATAAAATTATTCACCCAAAATTAAATTTACAAAGACTAACATATTACTGTAAATAAATAAATTTTAAGACAATGATGGAGCACAGGCATCGCTGGGAGGCATGATATCTTCGATGCAACCCGATTTTCGTGAAATAATGACTGTTCACTCTCAGGGTTTTATTCAAATATTCGTATCGCGTTAGGCATTTTTCTGTCTTATATCGTTACTGGCATAACTAGATATAAAGATATTTAGTAAACGGAATGTAAAAAAATCTATGACAACGCGATTGATGTGTCTTGTAATGTAATTGCAATGTAATTCGTCTGTGTGTGTACATAATTCTGCTGCAATATAAATGTCTATATGCATGTGGGTATATACCCCTACACACACACAAGCACTGACACACACACACACACATATATATATATATATAAACCTTTACGTTCAAAAATATCTCAGTCCAGCGCTGGTTCCAATATTTGTTAAATTGACGTTTAATTGAAGTCCAGTCACCCAGATTGCTGTTGTTTATTATTATTATTTTTTCGCTAACTATATCTATAATTGGATTAATAACCTGTCATGAGAATTAAGAGCTAATTACAAGACGAAAATCTTCGTAAAATATAAACTAGTAGAAAGTGAAGTAATCTGACACTACAACTCTGTTGGTGTCTTACGGACCGCAACTCGGCATTCAAAATGGTTAATCGTATTAAATTAATACCGCGTACTATTACGAATCACCACACGATAACGCGACTCAAGACGCCAAAAAAAAATGCATCGATGATTCAGCGCTTAACGCGAGGAAAGTCTTTAGCGATAAATGACCGCTCTCGTGCTAATGCACACCCGACTGACAACCTACGTGTTACGAATATTAATGTACGGAATTATTTTTAGCATCTCGGATCCGTCCTTGCGAGAAAGATCGAAGCCGCTTCGCAAAGGGCGAAAGTATGAGTCTCTCTCTCTCTAGATAGCGAGTGAACGCTAAAACCAAACGCCGGCTCGAAATGAGACGTCTTTTCCTTCAATTTTTTAATCCCTGAAGTTAAAAATAAAACAGGGACGTGGAAAGGTACGTCCGTCTCACGTTCGAATCGCGTTTAATTTCCTGAAACGCAAAGATAATGAACCGATGCGAAGTAATAAAAAAATTCTAAAGTGACGAAATGAAGGCAGCAGTCGACCAAAGAGGTCGAAGCATGATTGGTCGACACACCTCCATAGTTACCTCAAGGGAAATTAATCAACACTTCGTTTAGAACAATACGTTAACGAAATACACAGAATGTCGGCGAATTGGGTCGGTTGTTTATCATCACTTTCCACCGCGGCCTAGCGACCTGACTTGATATCAAGTCACATTCCACTCGAGAACAAGGTAGAAGAAATCAAAACCCATGAATTACGCAGCGCTTTTGCGTATCGGGAACACCTTTACTTAATAAATTCGGTACGTAATGTACAAAATAATTACGTCTTCGAGATGTAACACGACGCAACGTTTCTCTGCAGGAAGCAGTTCGAATCACAAAAATACACGAACGGTTTGCCAAAAAAAGCAGCCAGTCAATTTTCATTCGTAAACAGCGACCCCATTGCGGTCTAATGCCAAATTCCTTTGATCTCAAAACACAACAATTATCCGCAAATAAATTTTTTAAATTCATTCGGTCACTGAAACAATTGATTGATGAAAACAACGGAACAACGTTCTAACATTTCAATCGCGATGAGGGAAATGTCAGTTTATACCAAAACAAATTTAATTCCTCTCGAGACACGATTGAAACGTCGTGGAGCGCGGAATCTAAATTATCCCTCTTGGCACAAATCGAAGAAACGCGAGAGGTTCATGTTGTACTGAATCTCGCCGCATAAATATTCTCTTCCAAGGTAACGATCCATTGGGCGACCTCGCTCAAAAGAAGTCGCCACACAATCTCTCTCTATCTCCCGGGTTACCGAGGTCGACAGAAACAAACCCTTGATCTCGCTGAACCTAAAGTTAACAAAACAAACACACACACACACACTCGGATACAACTTCGTATAAACAAATGAGAATCGATTTAAAAAAAAGAAGAAGACGCGCGTACCCTTCCTCATTCGTGTCACGACTCGAACGGTGACATTGGAACGTTTCCGTAGATACGACGACTAGTGAAAGTTCCGATGGAATGGGACTCGGGAGACGCGGCTTCGAACCTCCTCTGGGGCCGTTCGCGCAACTTGCGAACTATGTCGTCCCTCCGACACGCCTCGTCCTTCGCATGGGACGTGCGACACGCGCGTGCTCAAAGTCCTTGTTTCGCGTAGTAAGGGTTTAATTCTAGACGTGCGTCTATTGGTGAAGACCCTTCTTCATCAGGGCACTAATATCAAAGCAAACACAATTTACTTCCTACGTTTAAACGATGCTGCACCTTCTTCTGTTCATTAATAGCCAAAGCGACGGAAGGAATATCTCACCATATCCTATATATGTAGATTATCTTTATTACTGAGGTCGACATCTGGAAATATTTATTTAACTGTAAACCTCTTAACGTTAGAGATTCGTGACGCCTCGCGTTATCATTCGAATAATGTACATAACTAATTTTATTCGATTCAACAGTAGAATTATCGAGCTTGTCTTACGGCTGAAAAAAATTCAAGAACAAGTAGTAAAAAAAAGTACTTATCCCCAATGGCCACAAGGTTATTGGAGATGTCTCAGATAAGTACTTTTTCTAATGCGCTTGCCATTGAATTTTCTCTGAGACTAGTATAATATTTTGTAGGAGTAAGATTCGCGACTGCCCCCTCCTTTGTCCAACTCTTTGGATTGAATTAGGTCTGTTTTTCTTTCCTTCGTCACATATTTGGAAAACAATCATTTTTTAATCTTAATGACGGACAATTTATAAACCGTTCATTATGTCATTCAAATTTTGTCTATTTTTCAATTTCAAGCAAACTTTCACTATTTAGTTAAAAGTTGTCGCAAAATCCTTCATGTTTGTCTTAGATATTAGTTCTTCAAGTACATTACTGTAGTTTAAAATAAGTCGAGTTGTTTGCAGGCACTTAAAATTAAAATAAATCCAAGGTTTTTATATGACAATATAAATATCTATACCGTGTATATACTGAACGAATGACTGTTTTAAACTCAATGCCAATCACAGAAAGTTATTCATAGAATTTTTTTAAAAACTGTTGCTTTAGAAAGACACGTATCTCAATAGTAAGTGTTATGTAATCATTCATGTGACTCAAACTCGTTTGTTTGTTAAATTAATTGAGAGTGTAATTGCTGATAACAAGAATCAAAGTATCACTGACAACAAAGATATATTATAATTTTATTACATTTGTTCACCCATGGCTTATTAAGACTGTTACAGAATAGTTTACACACATAGCGAAGCATTATTGCACATTTTGATATGCTTGTATTAGGTGATTACGTATTTTACTGAAATAAAATTAATTTAGAATTCTGTCTGCTTAATACCTCAATATAAAATTGCGCTGGTATAGCTAAAAGGATATGGACCGAAGAAAGGCACTAAACGTTATGGATCGTTTGATCTAGCCACCGACTGACAGCTGCAAATGAATTTCTCGCAATTTTCAGAGAAACTTTTCGAAACGAAAGCACCTGACACGGTTTCCTTCTCGGTCGAAGTGCGGCGGTGAAATCACGAATGCGTTCGTCGGAGAAATGGCGCTCAAAAGGCCATTTTCTCTTCCCACCGTTTGATTAAACGCACCAATTAAGAATTTTCCGCGCGAAGAATTATAATTATATATATATATATATATATATATATATATATATATATATATATATATATATATATAAACCTCGCAATCAATTATGCAAGGAAAAAAAATGTTGGGACATCTTCGCTCGGACACAGGAATGGATGCTGTCCTAACGGTTCGCGGATGACGCATCAGTAAGATTTAATAGCAGTAAGTAAAAGAAACGTGGGAATAATGAAGCTATTCTTTTTTTAATCGAGATTTTTTCAAATCCGTTAAACCTTCAATTGCGAGTGCTATTCTGGTTCGATTTATGAGCTATAAATCTTCCGATACCCGCATTACAATTAAATTAAATGTTTTTAAATGTATCCTTCTTTTTCGCGAGTTTTTAAAGAAAAATTCCGCTAATGTAGTCGTTTTGTCCGTCTATCCGTACGTCCGTCCGTCACACTTCCGTGACCTGTGAGCTACTTCTACACCGTTCAAGTTAAAGCAACCAAATTTTGAGAGATCGTTCATTGGTCATAAACTCTTCCAGATTTTGAAATTTGGAGACTCCAGGTGCCGCCTAATGTGTGTAATTTTTTTTTACCCGCCCTTAACATATGATTCATCGGTCCTTTCCTTTACTTGTCCTTAATAAGATCGATTTATAATTCTTCAAGTCCAAAAATATTGAAGTGGTGATTTTCTGAAAGCGTTGCTCAATGTGTGTCAACTCCTTTGTCTAATAACAAACTAATTAATAAAGGACATTTCGAATCTAATATTCCAAATAAGCATACCTATTCCATTTCGGAAAAATGTAAATAAGTGAAAATTATACGCAATACTGAAATGTTTCTAAATACCTAAATAAAAATTCATAACAACAATCTTCGTAAACGATTTTAAACAAAAAAAGTATACATACACATAATACCAAGTTTTAAGACGATTACGTATGCATCCACTCCAGATAAACGTACAGAACACTACCTTCCCATTTCAAATTCATCATCCTATAATCATATTTCAAAATACTTTCAGAGACTTCCACGGCCGGGACAAATTACGAGTTTATACATTTTATCAGCCATTTTTTTTTCGTGAAGCGCCAGTTGGCGTTACGAGCCCTAACACTTGATCAACGCATGATCCTTACAACATAACGGAAACAGGAAAATTATAAATAGCATATCATTTTCCCAGAGACATGCTAGATTGGCCAACGACCTACTAGCTGCCACATGACAGAAAAACGCATTAAAGCGATTTATGACCGCTCGTTCGTTATCTCGCCATGGAGACCGCTGAAGATAACCTGGTTTAATGCGGTAACGTACGCTCCGCTCGAATGAAGTTCGATAAAAAAAAACTCGCTGCTTTACTCCCGATGGGGAAAAGTAAAAGGGAATCGATTTTTCGCAGCAGTGATTGACTTTTTGAAAAACGTTTTTTTTTTAAACGACCGAAATTTTTCACGGAAATCCGGTTTTGATTGGAAAGATTAGATTTCACGCGAATGCGGTGGTCTCCCTCCATTTGGGCTCAGGAACGACGCTAAAGAATTGCTACTTAAGACCATTCATATATCTCTGCGCGAATAAATTAACCGACACGCGCGAAAGGAATGGAGAGATAAAAGGCAAATTAAATTTGCCTTGCGTCTCGTTTGTGGTATTAACTCGTATTTTCAAAAGATACTTAAAATCATTCCGCTAAAAGTCCCGACAAGTTGATAAAAACCTCAATACAAGCACAACTCATTTAATGAAACATTTTGTGCTAATTCTGTATAAAAAAATCCCAGGTTCGAAAACCTCGTTCACACTTCTTTTCCTCTCCAAACGATAGGACTTAAATTCTTACCTCATTTTTTTGTAAGAACGGGAGGAAGTCTAATGAAATTCCGCAGCCAGTAATTAAGTAAACTGCGTAAAATGCCGGCACATAATTAGCACCGCCTCTGGGTTTCAGACGAAAAAAATTTCGAGTTTTTGTCAAATAAGAAAAACGACAAAGTTTCGACAATCACTCATGCACGTTACTGTAACATTAACATAAAAACCATTACGATCGAAAAAAACTTTAATTTTTACCATTCGCAAACGAAAAATTATTCCGCCGCCGGCGTCACTTGAGATGAGCAAGAAAAAAGCCTCAAAGCGCGTGTGGAAGTCGTTTTATTATATTACTCAAAATAAAAGAGAAGAAGAAAGCTCGATTTTTCTCTCCCTCCTTGACATTAATATATCCGGAGGAATAAGCTCTTTTTTTTTTAGGTAGCGGAATATTCAACAAAATAATTTTTTAAGCGAAAACAAAATTTAAACTACTAGGTACCTACTGAAAAACTCCATCGGTGCGGCGCTTCCTAAGTTGTTTATCTCGAGGAAAAAGCTACGTCTGTTCCCTTAAGAATAAAAGGGGAATTTTTCGCTACGCTCGAAAAAAAAAGAAAACTATTTCTAAGGTAAAAATGTCCCCTCTGGGTTGAGCTTTTGTTTTCGCCCGTCTCATACCCCAGAGGGAGAAATGGAGACAGGAAGAGAGACAGGGAGAGAGAGGGAGGAAATGAGGAGGGAAATAGGGAGATGAGGTGGAGAGAGGGGAGAGAGAGAAGGGGGAGAGAGGGGAGAGAGAGAACGGGGAGAGAGGGGAGAGAGAGAAGGGGGAGAGAGAGGGAGGAAAAGAGGGAGTGAAGGAGGGAGAGAGGGGGGAGAGTGAAGGAGGGAGAGTGAAGGAGGGAGAGTGAAGGAGGGAGAGTGAAGGAGGGAGAGTGAAGGAGGGAGAGTGAAGGAGGGAGAGTGAAGGAGGGAGAGTGAAGGAGGGAGAGTGAAGGAGGGAGAGTGAAGGAGGGAGAGAGTGAAGGGGGGGTGAAGGAGGAGGAAGGAGGGAGAGGGAGTGGAGGAGGGAGAGAGGGAAGAATGAAGAGAGAGGGAGAAAGGATGAGAAAATAGATGAAAATGTATAGCGAGTAATAAGGATAAGAGAGAGGAAGAGGAAAGGAGAGAGGAGACGATGGAGAGAAAATAAGAGGGCAAAAGAGAAAGCGAAGAGGGAGGTTGAGAGGTTGCGAAATGGAGAGGGACAAAGTGAAGGAGAAAGGAATAAGAGGATGAAAGGCGATGAAGTAAGAAAAAGGGGAAGTGAGGTATGAGAAAGAACATAGAGAAAATTCGAAGAGACAGGGGATAGTAGAGATGGGAAAGGAAAGAAAATAGGCATGAAAGGGAAGAGAATGGAGGAAAGAAAGGTAGAACGGAGGAAGGAGAGAATTGAGAGGAAGGAAAGAACGGAGGAAGGAAAGCGACAACGGAAGGAAAGATAAAATGGAGGATGGAAAGATAGAACGGGAGGAGAGGAGAAAGGAGGAAAGAGAGTGAAGGAAAGAAAAAGAGAATTGGAGGATAGAGAAAGGATGGGGAGAGGATGAAGGAGATAAGAGGATGAAGGAGAGAGGATGGAGAAGATGAAGTACAGAGAGGATGAAGGAGAGAGGATGAAGGAGAGAGGATGAAGGAGAGAGGATGAAGGAGAGAGGATGAAGGAGAGAGGATGAAGAAGGGAGGATGAAGAAGGGGGGATGAAGAAGGGGGGATGAAGAAGGGGGGATGAAGATGGGGGGATGAAGATGGGGGGATGAAGATGGGGGGATGAAGATGGGGGGATGAAGATGGGGGGATGAAGAAGGGGGGATGAAGAAGGGGGGATGAAGAAGGGGGGATGAAGGAGAGATGACGAAAGACAGGATGAAGGGAGGGACGATGAAGGAGATAGAAAGGAGGAAGGAAGAAAGGAAATGAGATGGAGTTGAAGTCAGGGGGAAAGATGCACCAAGGCAAATCTCACAGCCGGAGGCGGATAGATCCGGGGCGAGTCTACTGGGAGTTGTAGGAGGTATGTAGGAGGAAGGAGGGAGGAAGAGGAGGAGGAAGGAGGAGGAAGGAGGGAGGAAGAGGAGCCGGGGGGAGGGAGGGAGGGAAGGATGGAGCAGCGAAAGCAAGGCCCTGACCTGGAGAAGTCCGCATGACCAGTCGTCCGAGAGAAGAAAAACCAGTTTCCTACAATGCCTTTTCCACGAGTTCATCAAAAATAACTCCAAATAGGACCCGGGTTGGGAATTCCTCCGCGTGCTTGGCGAATACGAGGCGCCGTGCGACTAAAAAAAAAATAAATATAAAAACAACGAAGCGCGTACACACGACGCGTTATTGCGGGGATTGGGATTACACGCGCAAAACGACAAGGAAAAAATCGCACGTAAGGCAGTTTAGTCGAACGTGTTTCAGCTGAAGGACCAAAAGTAAGGATGCGAAGAAATAAAAAAAAAAAACAGGACGACGGCAGAGCGTAATCGAAAGATTGCGCGATTCACCGCTAGGTAATGCTCGCTACCAAAAGGCACTACTGCACCGCATGCGTTCGACTGCGGCGGTCAGGGAAGCGAAATCGATTCACCCAAAAAGCTTTATATATGAGCTATGCTGCTACTCCTTCGCTGTACATTTTTATTACTCCCGATAATATCGACGCAGATTACGCCGGATATGCAAGGCAAATTTATACGAGAGCGCAATGCGTGCATCCGATGCATGAATGTGCCACATTCACTTGTGCCGAAAATTACAAAAAGTAATGGAAAGTAAATACGCTCCAAATTTGCAAGGAGAATGCACCCGAACTATTATAAAACGAGAATTTAAGACTAATTACTACAATAAAAATACCTATATTCTGGGCCGCATTGAAGCGACGGGTTTTCTACTAGGGCCACATTAGGACTTTAGTTGTTTAATGACGGCCAGAGTTGCATAAATGGACTTTATCTAGACGGTTCGACGTCTTATGTTACCTTTAAAAACAATACTTTAGAAAACGCGTTCTATTTTTCCTCAAAAACTATGAAAAATTCTATTTTCCTTTACACGAGTATAAAGTATATAATAAATAAAAATATAACGAATTAGTTAAGACAAAAAGTAGCATTATGGCTGCAGTAAGGCACAGAAAAGACCTCCAGTTTGACACGGCTGCGATAGCCCATTTCGCTCAGAGTATGCACAAACTTAAAAATCGCATTATTTTAAAGAATGCACTCTACGTTGGCCTTTTCCACGGTATAATACTTTAATTACACTTAGTTTTTCCCCAAAAACAAATCTCCATCTCTATTCATTTCCAAAAATGCTAACTTGTCATGGCGTATATGCGGAAGTCTATTTAATGTAACTATTATTTTATTTTTATTCTTTGTTACTTTCTTCTGTTTCTAACTGAAAATGGATTAGATGGAAGAAGAGACTGTATGCATCTGATAACTTGAGTCACTACTTAAATCCTATTCGGAGGTAATTAAACGAACGTTCATATGAAATTCTTTTAGAAATGAAAAAAAAACCGAAAAGTCACCTTTGGGAGGGCTGATTATTCGCTATAATAATAGGCGCTCCCTCTTGTTTGATAAGATGAGCGATATGGTTCTAAAATCCTGCGCTTTACGTCACGAAAACGATATTGTATTTTAACCATTTAACTGTTGTGAGCGCTTTTAAGCGTTAAATATTTTCTTGCCTTCAGTGATACGCGTTATACCACAGAAAAAAACATTTTTGAAAAAGATAAAACAAAGAAAATCATACCATTTCCTATTAAATAAAGATAAAAGTGTTGTAAAAATGTCATATTATTAAATGTGGATTTTCTATTAAAAACAAATTTTCCCGTTTCCTAAACTTGGCAACTGAAGGGTTAAAATGATATACAGGGCGTTTAAAAAAATGTTAACCTTTATAATGGGTTTCCTGTAATTGAAAACCACACCCTGCATATAAATCACTATGACACGGTTAATGTTACAGCTATTCAACGTCCCAACATCCCGCAAGCGTAACAAAGTCTCGGGGCTATTATAGAATCGGATGATGTTATTCATTGATAGATTCTTTAAAAAGCCACTACGGGTCGTGCGCCACTTTCCTTTACGGGCCATCGTTCTGATCGACGACACTACCAAAAAGAACGACGCTACCCCATTCGACAATCCGGGAGAAAGTAATAAACCTTTCGGCTCGATTCCCGCCTGGGGAAAAAAAGACGAAAAACGCGAAAAACAAAAAGGAAACCATTAAACAAAACGAGATATTTCGGACCGTTTAACCTTAATCGGGGAACGAGAGAAGCCACTTTTATACTCGGCGGAGGCCTCCGAATGAGAAAGTGATGCATCGAATCAAAGCCCGCGGAAAAAGAACGCAGGAAAATAAATACACACGAAACAGGAATGACACTTTCATCCTTTATCGCGGACGGGGACACAATTTCCACTTTCTAAGACATTTACATGAGAGAGTAGGAGAGATAGAGAGAAAGTGGTTGCACTAATTCATGTTCTCTTAAGGCGATGGAATCTTACGTCAAGAACGACGATCTCGCCTGGAACGTAAGGTTTTTAATAAACATATTTAACGGTATAACGGGCTCATCACTGCGAGAGATACAACCTTTAAAAAAGAAATCTTCCCCCGGAGAAAGCGAAGAGATCTTCTTCGCTTTAAGGAGACGATGCTTCGAAGAACCAACGACACAAAACGGAGAACAGACGGAACATCGTGCAAAGGGAGTTTAATCGTTTTTGGTATAAGCTGACTTCTTCAAACAGATAATTCCAGACTCGGGAAAGTAGACTGTCCCAATAATTCTCTTTAATGCATCGATTTTCTTGAAGTGATTCAACAAACATCGTTACCAGCGGTATAAACATTTCTCTCAGAGTAGTACGATTATATTCAGGGAGTAAATGATGACGGAAATGGTTAGTCTTAGTCTTGTGGATATTTTTATTGAAGCCATTTCTAGCGATGGTTTCAGTTATCTTCACGTTATTGGAAAAATAATTTGAGTCGATAATATAATAAAGAGCTTCGTGCAACGAAAGATTACACTAAAATTGTTTAGCCACAAGTCAGAAATATCTTATTGAAAGTGTTTTTCCATCAGTGACATATGTATTTTGGGGGTTAAAACTCCCCAATGTGCAAAAGATTTTGTTATTTTATTCTGCTTAATTTTCGTTCCAAGTGAAATTTGATTTTAAAAAGCGATCAAGAATCAGCTAATTTTAATGTGCAAATCAATCAATCTGACCGTTTCCATGAAATCGGCGAACGAAGAAATAACAACTGAATGCAGTAATGCAAACTTCGTCTATCTTTCACTTTTAATTTTTTCAGTCTTCATGGACGTCCTTGATGGTAAACTTTTTTTAAACAGAGTCATGAATTTTAAAACCTCCCCTTTACTAATTTCTAAGTAGGCCACCGCTCATAATTATCCAAGTGCTACATGATTAAATATTTTAATATTGGGGAATAAAATACAAATTCTAAGATTTTACTAAACATTTGTTTGAAGATATATAAAATGTGACATTACATCGTTGAAAGTCGCGCTTATTTCAAAACGTTTTCATGCAAGCACATAAATATTCAATGGCACGAATATAAGCGATAAATTTAAATCGCGACATTAAATCATCCCATCTTTGCAGACAAAACCGACGAGTAAAGCTTTTGCCATATAAAACACTCGATCAATTTGTCTCCAAAGGAATGCGTTTGAACCTTGAAGAGCAAAAGGTCGCAGAGACGAAGGAAGCAAAAACAACTTCTCGCGAATTACCGTCACAATAATTATGCAACTCATCTCCCCTCCGAAGTTTACTGCCTAATTTACCGACCAAGATACAGGAAATTAAAATCCGCCCTATCAAAAACGCCGCGAAAAAATAATAATGTCTTTAAAAAAATAAGAAGGAAACATTCCCATATAGCAACCAACCAACTAGAACACAAAACGCGACTTTCACCTCTCCCAACCGGCGAAGCACGTTAAACCCGCCCCGTGAGAACTGCAAAACCTCCTTTCTCCTCAACGGCGTTGCAATAAGGTTTTTAAAAAAAAGCCAGTTACCACGGAGGCTATGAAACGAAGAAGAAGGAAAAAAAAGGAAAACGAAGCGCATAAAGATTCAAAACCCAATCTCCTACGAATTTCCTGCCCTCCCCCCCAGTAACGACTTCTCCTTCGCTTCCTCCATCACAAGACCTCCGCCGTTCCATAGTAACCCCACCGATTCCTCCCCCTTCCAACTCAACTCCCTCGACCGCCCTTCCGCCTCCAACCCTCCCCCTAACACCCCCTTCTCTTCCGATCTTCCCTTCTCACGCAAACCCCTTTTACCAACCCCTTTTCCTCTCTCTCTCATGTACTCCTCCCCCCATTCACTCTTGTTCACCCCATCTCCTTCACTCCACCTCTTCTTCCTCCCTCCCTCCCTCTCTCCTTCCCTCTCTCCCTCTCACTCCCTCCCATTTCCTCTCTCTCTCCCACCCCCCTACTTGAGACACCCTTCTTCTCGCAAGAGAGAAGGGATTGCCATGAGCCACACTCGCTAACGTCGGTGCCATGACTTGGAATCACGTCGAAATCTTTTATTATTTTTCCCCCTCAAGGATTAGTTAAGATTATCGAGCCGACGAGACGTAGAGAGAGAGACTTTGTGTGTAATATCGTAACGATTATAAATGGATAGATACGCGGGTTACAGACGGCGAGGAAAGTACAAAAGACAAGGTTTTTTTAACCAAAAGAAATGTTTCTCCTCAATTTATGAAAAAATTAAGAATTCGTAAAGAAAAATGTTAAACTAAGAAACCAGAAACGCGATAAAATAACCCAATAGTAACAAATTATTAAAAATAAATATAGGTTATTTTTAAACGAAAAAAAACGTGGAAAGTACGGTGGAACTTCTGTAAGTCGAAAGGGGAAAAAATATTCGTCTTATAAAAAATTTGAGTTATGGAAGAAAAATATCACGAAAAATATTTTGCCCCGTAAAAGGATTTTCACTTCGAGTTATGGAAAACTCGAGTTAAAGACATTCGAGATATAGAGGTTCGATTGTATTACCGCTGTTTTAGATGACGTGGAGCGGAGTATACTTTTTAACGTCTTCGACACTCTATATGTACGCCATTGAGTGCCTTTAACGGGTTTCCCCGATACGCTCGGGAATTATTTGCAGACCTTAAACCCAATTATCGAGTGCTCGCCGGGAGGTCGTGGGTTCGCTTCCATGGCAGGGCCAAAGGCTTGACAGAGCAAACAAGCTGGCTGTTAGGCGCTAATGGCAGTGTCCACACACTCTTGTTCCGTACTCCGTTTTACTCGTCTCCGACCGGAGATTGACATACGCCTCTCGTCGATGGGGAGACGCTGTATCCCGAGTTTAGAATCCGACCGTGGTAAACGGAAGGTATTCGCGTTCCAAGCCTTGATGCCGTAGCTAATCCCAACGACGCATTTCCAAGGCAACGGGTACGTCGAAATTGCATCCAGTAATTTTGGAGATAAAAAGCTCTTTACTATACTGCCATTATGAAAAAGAACACCATTGAGAATGACGTTACATCAATGTCCATTGCCCTGCAATTTAACCCTTCAACTGATAAGGATTTTTAAAGAGATTTTTTGGAATTTTGAATTCTGATTCACAGTCGAACATCTATAAGTCGAATATCTGTAACTCGAAGTGATATCATTTTTACAGGACTAAATCTTTTTCTTGTTATTTTTCTTCTCGTATAACTCGAATTTTCTTCAAATCGAATATTTTTTGATTCCCTTGCAGAAGCTGCACTGTATTTTCCAGCCCGATTTCGTTGCAACATCAAAGTGCAAAAAGTAAAATGATAATGAGTATCTAAATGATTTTATAATGTTTAAAATAAAGTCAAATACCTACATAAACAAACGTACATCGCGTTGGAGAAATAAGACGGACAACTCCTCTAAAAATATATATATATATAAATTATATTTAAAACAAAATTCGACGCGCGACGAAAACCAAATCCCACACAAACCTTATTTATTTCTCAGACTTCCCAAAATCGAGTCAACGGAAAACCGCTTACAAAAAAAATGGAAAAAACGGGCGAAATTAAATTCCGATTTCGGCGTCCCGTCTTCGCGCCACGTATTTCGCACCCCCTTCCTGATTGACTTTCAGCCTCCTCTTTTTCCCCACTCTCTCTCTCTCTTCGAGGAAGGCGTTTAGCGCGCGAAAAAATGAAATAACCCCCTGCAGACCCAACTCAACCCCCCAACATTCCTCCGAAACGTCACCCCCTTCACCCGACATTCTCTCTCTCTCTCTCTCTTCGCAAACCCTCTTCAAACCTCTTCTCATCCTCTTTCCTCCCTCTATCCTTCAGACGCCACCCTCTCTCCATCCTCTCGCGTCTCACCCTCGCTCTTTTACCCTTCCTCCCACACTCACTCCCTTACTCTCCCAGTCCTCTCTCATTCAATCTCTCTCACTCCTCTCTCTCTCTCCCACTCTATCACACACCCTCTCTCTCTCACACACTATCACTCCCTCTCTATCGCTCCCTCTCTCTCACACTCTCTCTATCACTCCTCTCCCCTATCTCTCTCGCTTCCAATCTCTTACTTTTCTCTCTCACTTCCCTCTCATTCCAACTATGTATCTCCCTCTCATTCCATCTCTCTCACTCCTCTCTCTCTCACTAGCTCTCTCTCTCTCTCACTCCCTCTCATTACAACTCTCTCTCACTCCATCACATTACATCTCTTTCATTCCCTCCCTCTTCCTCTACCTCACTCCCTCTCGTCCCCCATCAATCTCTGAAGCCGGAGATTTGAAAGGGGGAAGTTGACGGTGACCTTACTCCTAGTGTAAAGGAATTATTGCGCACCTTCGCCTCACCCTTCTTCCCCTGACCTCCCTCCCCCCCCCTCCTCCTCTTCTTAACCCCTTCCCTCTATACTCCTCTACGCACACCTTGAGTTCCAAACGCGCGCGCTTTTCTCCTACGCGTCCCTCCCTCTCCTTCCCACACCCGCGTTCCCATTATATTCTGGTATGAAAGAAATCGCCCCTTTTGACGTTGAACACGCCGATGCGAATTACGAGCGGTTTTCAATGCACAAAACACAACGGAGAGAAACGAAAACAATGACACGCGTATGTCTCTACGCCTCCTTTCTGTGTTCGACAAAGCAAATGGAGCTCAGACTGACGTTTGGTAACGAGCGTACTCGAATCTGGAAAAAAGTCATAACACTCATCTAAAATGCCTCCCTGCAAATACTCGTAGCGATAATTTAAGCCTTTCCTCCATTAGCTGATGTTATGTTGAAACACCGGCGTGAAAAAGCTATTTAGATTCTTACGCAATATTCAGCGTAGAAATGATTGGGCGACATCTCTATATCGCTAAGATGAATCCCTACTATACCAGGCAAAGTTTCGAAAAACAATATGCGATAACTTCCTCTTTCAAAATCCTTCACTGATGTAGTGTTTCGATCGAAGTCAACTAGTTCCGCTTTTTCTTTTGTTTCATCGCAAAGGTAAAGATTCAACGGAGAGTTATCGATCTCGCCTTATGCCTGAAAATATTCAAGAATAAGCACTTTAAAAAAGTACTTGTCTCAAGTAGGTATTTCCAATAGTCACAACAAGGCTTTTGATAAAAACATATGCGCGTTTCGGCTTAAAAAGGTGTCGTCTTCTGCAATAATTCTTTTAGAATCTACTTTCGGTGAATTACCACTGAAGAAGGCTGATTTGTAGTCGAAATGCGCCTCTAGCTTTATTTTTATAACGTTGTTATGGCTATTGGAGATACCTGAGGCAAGTACTTTTTTAGGTGCTTGTTCGTGAAATGTAAATATGTTTATACAAGCACAATTATTTTACTATATGACGCTTTCAAAAACGCGAGTTTAAAACGTACGAATTTAAGCTATAAATAATAAACGGACAGCTAACGCGACAGGAATTCCCGGAAACGAACTTGCCGGTTTTATACTTCAGCAATTTGACGCGTAAATGAATCAGTATTATATTTATCGCGGCCGAACGCCAATCCGACGCCCTTCAAGATATACCGAAAACGGCAGAAGGATCTTCAAATGACGATAAATCATTGACCATGAAGGTAAGAAGAAACGATTTCCGACGACGCCTTATCGCCGACTCGCAGCACGTATCATCTTGAGAGACACGAATGTGGTTTCCGAGAGGAAATCATGGAAACAGAAATATCGCCGAATGACAGATAGTTTCCGGGGAAATTTTCAAGATCGTCAGTGGGAAGACTTCGAGCGAATGAAATATTATTGGTACTATATAAAAAAAAATAGGCCGATACACGTTCATTAAATATTCCAGCAAAGATAAAAAAAAATTCGCGCGTAATTTTTTTCTCTGTTGGGCTAACAAGTCTTAAGTTTTTATATCCGTAGGAATTTTAATGTTAATACCTGTTATAACGACGGGATCCTGAGGTAACCATATCTCATGTTTTTAAACATTAGAAGTGTAATTTAAAAGTAAAATAAATTAAGTTATAGGAACATTTCGTTAAAAAATAAGCGAAATTGATAGAATCGTATAATATGGATAAATAATTTCTCGGGAAAGGATTGTGCTCGTATGGGTATGATTAACATTAGGATCTGTATCACTTTGGCATAAAGCTGAAAATACGACACTGCAATGAAAATTTTTGTGCAATAGGTTACTGATAAAATACAGTGTTTTTCTCACATTTGGAAATCGATGGTATCTTATAAAAAAATTAGTGAAAAAAACTACTATAGAAGAAGCATACACTGGTTTTTGGAACAATAATTATCAAAACAAGATCGAGTAGCTTAAGAAGTCTCTAAATCTCTAAGAGGCCACTCACAATCAGTCCAACCGCTCGCGGCCAACGCGACAAAACAAAACAAATCAGACCCACGCGTCGCGTCCTCGGGAGCACTCGAAACCGCGACCTCCCGAGAGGAGATACTAGCCGAAACCCGAGGCCATCCGGACTCCCACAGGGTGTGTGTGATATTCTGGACCACCTTCGTAGCCCATCGAAGCTCCCGTATCGAAAGAAAGGGCCGCATTATTCCTTTCAAAAAAATCGGGTGCGGTCCTCTTAGAAGATGGCGGATAGCGCCACTCTCGCGTGGACGAAAGACAAAAGAGAAACGGATGCGGGGTCCTGGAAAGAGAGTATGGGAAGGAGGGGATAAAAGATTCCATTGAAGCTTTTACTCGAGTGCATAACGGGTTAGAAGTATCCAAATCGAGTGATGCGGGCGCGTGAAAATGGGGCGCAGTAGGGGGGGGGGGGGGGGGGGGGGGAGTTGAGGGGGAGGAAGAGGTTGGTCAACCCATTTCGATAAAACCGACGGACCGGAAAAACAAGCGACTGCATTTTCCCATACAGAAAAGAAGTCGTGTATATACATATATATTTTTTAATGCGAACGGATGAATTTGCCTAACACATATGGGAGCCTTTTTTTCGCCCGCTTGCGACACAGCAACGGATCGGAACAAAAAATTTCGAATCAAAATAAAGAAGTTAAAATAATAACATTTTTGAAAGACGAGACACGAAAAGGGGTGATCAAGGTAAATCAATGCAACCATAAAACAATCATTTGAACGATTCAACCGCCTAAGTGGCCGTCGACCGTAGTAATTTCCTGAAGACGAACTCGACAACATTTTAAAGAAGTAATTTATTTCTGGAAGACACGCATTAAAACCCTCAAAATCTTTCGGGAAAATATCATCATCGATATGTCTGCCGCTAGTAAATTAATATATTTCGTCAGAAATATTCCATGTGCATCACGAACTCGCGAATAGACCTACGCAAGAACACAAGGCAATTTTACCCAATCATTTATTTTTGGAAGGCAAATCTCAAAATCTTTCGGAAAAATACCATAAGCGTTAGATCTTTGGCTAAAAAATGGGCACATTTCGTCCAAAATATTCTACACTCATCATGAACCCACGATTAAACCCACACGACACATCGCAATTTCTCACACGCGAAACGTCCAAGTGATATTCCAGGATCGCTCCTTTTCTTAATGGGTTTTCGTGAAATCGAACAGAACCCTTCTTTTTTCTCTTGGTATCTGTGCAACGAGAAACACTCTGTGAAATGACCGAAGAGACGGGAAACACAGGAACGTTGGGGACGGAAAGAACACACTATCGCGTGACATTATTCAAAGAGCGGAGATTTCGAAATGGAATGTGCCGGACCCATCAGCGTTTGACGTCTGATGTGATAGAGACGCCAGGCACTGATGATAAAAGACGAAACTCGCGGTGATACAGGACGGGTGAGTTGACGAGATTCGTGAGGCCAAACCGCGGGATACGTGAAGGATCTGGGCTAGAAGAGGTCACACCATCCCGTAGTGCGTAGAGAAATGCACGTGAGCGCGACTATGCATGCAAACACACACCACAGCCTAATATGTGTGCGTGTATAATAAATCCGAACGCGTTGGGCCGCAAAAAACTCTTCAGCTCGACGTTAAGAAATATTATCCGGAATTCACCTTATTCCAGTTGAGAGAAGATTTATTTTGCGCATATATTTGTACGTGCATGAGGAAGGGAAATAAGATATGGGAGGCAAATAGATGTCTCAGTAATCCCAGTGGACGCCTACTGTTTGGAGAGTCACTGGGGGTAAAGGAGAGAAAGTTACTGTGGAAAAGCTTTTCGGTTAAGACCCTTTTTCAGCCAGGGAAAGAATCAACAAAAACGTTTCTTCCTGTCTTCCCAACGCCCCAGAGACTCTCCGAACGGTAGGTGTACACTGAGCTTCAAATTTCCACCAAATTCCCAAAAATATAGCATAGTGGCGAATTTATTGTTGCTATTTTTAGCGCTTTTTTATCAAAAGAATCGCTTATGTATTCGGTTTATCTGTCCGTCTGTGCGTGTACAAAATAGCTAAAAAAATTACGTATACTACAAACGCCAAAATTCCAGGATATAAAGTTCTACATTAGAGCTATATATGGTATACATTTGGCGAATATAGGATGAGGCGTTGGGGAGAAAAATCGCTAAAAAGGACACGCTGCTGCAAATGCAGGCAACCGACAATACACCGCGTCTGGATTTGGGCCAGAGTTCTCCAGGCCCGTATACATATAAATTTACACGTGAAGCACCTTCTACAAATCAACAATATTTATATACCCAAAATTTCCTACCGTTCTAATTTCTCCCCGTTAACATTTCCACGCGCTGAATTGTGTTCGATATATCGAACTTTCTAGAAATCGAATGTTCTTTTCTCCCTCTCCGGGTTCGAGATATCGAAGGTTCCCACCGTACGCAAAGTATTTTTTTTTCACGTCTATAAACGTTCGCACCTATGATTTTTCATCTTTCCGATACTGACAGGCAGGCAGGCAGCAAGAGGAGGACTACGTACGCTATTTCGAAGCTTCTCTACTCCTACTCTATCCGTCTCACATTCCCTCCGTTCCATTTTTCCCCTCAGGCCATTCGGTGTGAAAATGACCCGTTTTTTTTCTTCCTCGAGCATCACTCGCAGAAGAGAGCCCTTCATGCGCGGCGAGACGCGACCTGGAAATGCTCTCTCTCTCTCGTACACCCCTCCCCCCTCTCTTCTTCCCTCTCACATCCCTCCGTCACTCTCCTCGGTCCTCCCTTCCTCCAATTCCCTTTCCCTAGTCCGAAAACCGCAAAAATAAATGGAGAAACGGTTTGAAATCGCAGAGGCGGCGTCGGGTGACATTATGGTGCGGACCCCGTGAGACGGCGAGGTAGTATAGCTCGCTCGCTCTTTCCTTTTTCAACGGGAACGAGACTTTAAAAGGTGTAGGAGGAAAAGTACTCGGACAGAAAGGGAAGAAGAGAGAGACAGAAAAGGAAGAGGCAGAGGATGTTTTTTCGCTTAATTAATGAGGCGTGAAAACCGCAATACATTTCTTGAGGACGAACGGAGAGATTTTTCATCCTAGCTTTTATATAGGCATCCGTTTTATCCCGATACGTTTATTATACCGGCTGTTGTGGACTTCTTTGCATTTGGTTCCTGATGTAATACCTGAAAGAAACTAACTAAAATAAAAAATTTTACTTTGTGTGCCAAAAGGAAAGCATATAAAACTATAGATTCGACTAGGACTTCAATGTTTTCATAATTATTATTACGTGCGTGTTTGTGTGGGTGTCCCTGGATTTTTTGCAGCTGGTAGTGCATATAGTTGAGCGCGACGGAATTACAAACATGACCCATTATTTATTATTTATAAATACATACATCCTAATCCATTGAAATGCAACACCACAGCGGCTTGTTATTTATCACATTGCTAATCCAAGATGAAACGATTTCGGATTAAACTCAATATTCCCGTACTGCGCAAAATTTCATAAATAGATGTCATTTAAAAACGCAATAACTACTAGAAGTTAAGGCCGACAACGGAATGAAATGATCGTAACTAGTTGGTTACGTACGAAATTTCCAAGCGAGAGAGTAATTCTGCATCACCACTGAAAGTAAATGAAACATTTTTTGTTTACGAGAGCTATAAAAATAAACGTGCACCCCAGAATATATTCTTTATACCATATTAAAGCCCTCCGTCGTGTTGGAAAAATTATACCCGAAAACCCGCGACCTATAAAATTAAAAAAATACTATATATTCGTTATTGATTAATTCCGTACTGCTATATCTCAACGTAAAAAATTATACCGATTTAAACTAAAGGGGCGAAAAAGCTTACGGTGATTTTTTTCCTCAAATTTTTCCGTCGGGAGAGCGAGGCAGGTGCGAAACTCATTACGGACCAAAAAACCATCCGATTGGATTCTATAGACATTCCTCGCACACTTACAAAAAAAATAACAAAGGAAGGTTAAATGAGCACTTCATTCCTTTTATTTTTTTTTCCTCCCGACGCGACAGGTACGAAACTCGTTAGTGGGACGAGTAGGCGTTTCGGAGGATGAAATTTTTCGCGCTAAACGATCCTTCACATATACTATAATAATACATCCTCATCAACCAACACCGTCGCGGACGCAACGGAATATGAACACGGCATACCGTATATGGACCTTAAAAGGATCGCGTCACGCATTCCTCCGCGTTGCCGAAACGTCTGCGTGAGAGCGTGCCGATTCCTAATGGACGTGCGATATACCAGTCGTCCTCGCCGCGGGCCTTCTCTCTCTCGTTATGCGTCAAGGGGGAAAAAAATTCTCCGAAGGGAAAGTCACTCGCGACGGAGTCGTTGGACCGAGTCTGGATGGCAATATAAAAAAAATATACTGATATTTCCAACGCGCGGTCCTCCTTTAAAAAAAAAAGATCTGTTCCATGGTCACGCCGACGAACAGGATGACGCCGACGGATATACTCGTTCACGCGGCGGTGAACATGCAGCAAACTGGAGGTAACATTTGGGAGGAGGAGAAAAAAGTGAGAAGGGAACGGCGATGAGCGTCATCACCCGTTGATATTAAAAAAACCGTGAGTCAGGTTGTAAAGCATCATAGGTTGGTATTCAAAAACGTACTATGGGAGTCTAGCGTGTGAAAGTGGATGTTTTCGTGCTCGAAACGTTCGGATTATTAATGAGTCAACTTGAGTTTTAAACCTTTTTTTATAAAAACAGTATATACGTGCATGTATACACATACGTATATCTGAAATGAATATGTATAAAATGTTAATGAAATATGTATCTTAAATATCTTAAATATGCCTGAAATGTGTCTGAAATATGTGTATCTTAAATGTCTGAAATGTATCTGAAATATGTCTGTCTGGAATATGGATGTCTGAAATATATATGGATGCATGCACGTAATGCAATATGTTTCAGGCATTAGAAGTTTAGAAGAGCGCTTACAGTTTAAGAAGGGGCAAACATTCAATCGCAAAACAAACTAATTAACACCAATAATTTAATGTGATTGAAGTGATGCTTATCGTTTAGATATGGAAAGGATTGAATTATAATTGCCATTCATTAGACTGACGTATGAGGCTTTTCATGACATTTTGCATCTAATATGCGACATTTCTTGTTAATTTGTTTATCGTCCGCTGCGTTTTGACTTTAAAGTTTCTTGTAAATAGGACCTTTCACTTAATCGACGATATTTTTATTCCGTATTTAAAAACTAAGAAAATACAACACCTTGAAAATTTTGCTATTTCTTCAGCTGATGACGATATTGTTACACCGAAACCCGGGTTGTATCTTTGGTTAATAAAATAGTATTGTATACAGTTGTTTTTTATATTCTGTTTTGAAATAATACGGCATTATCTAGGAGCAACGCTCGAAGTTATTACTTAAATCTTTCAAAAAATCCTCGACTACATTAAAATGTTATTACACAAATAATTACAACTGATTAAAATCTTGATGCGACTTCATGCAGACGTTAAATGAAACTTGCTGCTATATAAAGTTAAAAACGACCGACCTTTCTAAAAACGCACTGCGCGGCGAAAGCTAATTTGTCATAAACGACTATCCGCCTCGGAGAGGGCATGTATTCAGGGCAAATTACACCAACCGCAAATTACCTAACGTATAATTTGAAACGGAGGTACATACTTAGCACGGCAAAGGTCGATACCACGCAGCCTCAGTCACGCTGCCTCTGCCTGCCTCTCTCTCATATGCAGAGCAGGGCGTTATTTCTTCTTTTATTTAAAAGCTCTCTACCGATTTTCCGAGTAAAATAAGCACTAAAACGGTTCCAGGTATAGAATAGGAATTGTTAAACAATTAGTTTCATCTCTCGAAAACAAAACTCGAATCAAAACGTTGAATAATCCAGATAAAATTGAAAGTAGTCTGCTCAATAAATAGCGTTTTAACTTAATCCCTAAGTAGGAACGTAGATATCTGATGAACCATTAGACCGGTGTTTGTCAACCGGTGTTCCACGGAACACTGGTGTCCGCTAGCATTGCCTAAGAGTTTCGCGAAATATTCCACCGAAAATAATTTTTCTAGAAATTTAAATTTTTTAATGAATTTAAAAATAAAATGTGTTTTGATTTTACTCTCACACCATAACTACATCTATCGCGGAAGCAGGAGTACTTCTATAAAGTACATAAAATAATATTCATATGTAAATATATATATATGCATATTTATATAGGTGTTCCGCAAATATTTTCCCATTCTAGTGTTTCGATATTCAAAAAAGGTTGAAAAACACTGCATTACACAATAAAGTACTTGATTTAATTTGTTATTTTTTGCTCAAAAATATATAGATATTTTGTTCTCATACGATATTTTTAGTATATTTTCCATCAATACTATACGTTAAATAAATAGAATATACAACATCATGATGATTAACAGAAAAATAAAACGGGGTCACATAGACCTCCATGCACCCGATTGAAAGAAAAATGAACGTATTAATAAAGACGGCTAAATATATTAAAGTGTTGAGATTTGCTTCGACGAAAAAAAGATACGCGACACATTTATGAAATGTAAATTCAAAGGTTACTCGCAAAAAAAATATATCCAAAAGCTGCGGAATATCTAAACAAACTAATTACAAGGTTATTCTCTTACATTCTTTATAAAATTGTATTAATGTTTCTTTTATAATTATTTCTCTTTGTATATATGCATACTCAAATTGCTGAATCTCTCCCGTAGTTTTGGGAACAAGTGAGTGAAAACAAATGACAAAAGGATGGGAAAATAGGCGTTGCATCATTAGGTTGTTCGATTCGATCAAATATTTCCACTATGGAATAAGGGTTTTAAAGACAAAATATTTCCCTCAGACATTACCCTAAAACTGAAATAATGAAACATGAGAATTTATATAGGAAAGACAGCAAAATACCTCCTGGCCATAATTTTGAAATGAAAATATGTAAATAAGATTGTACACACTGAAATAACAAAAATAAAAGGTTTCGAAATTGAAATTACAAAATTTCCGTCGTAATCACAAATTTTATACGCGATATATATTCTAACAAGATTTTTCGATGTGAAATTATAGGCGAATAATCTCAGTCCTAAGTTAAAAAAACAAACAAAACAACATGAGAATTTCTTGAAAACCACGAATTCCTCGAACTGTAAATTCTTTCATTTTTTCCCCTCCGAAGACGGGGTTCGCCCGTCGTCAACGGACGGCCACATCAATTATCGCGACACCGAGCAACGGTACACAATCACTTGCTCACTAATTACACTTTTCCAATCGCCGAAGGCAGCCTTCGCTGACCTCCGGCACCAATCCCGCGTCGCGCAAATACAAAAAAATAATAAAACCTCCCCCTCTCGCTTCGAATTCCAGATAGAGTCCCAACATGCAATCCCAATAGACTTTCTGAACTGCTCGTCGAATTAAGAAAACTAAACCCCTTAGGCTGTCCCGGGAGTCACCAAATTTCAACCGCGGGAATAACTTACGCCCATGAACAATCCCACAAAATTTGGTTGATCTAACTTTAACGGATCAGCAGTAACTCACCGGTAAGGTAACCGTGACGGACTGACAGACAAAAGGATTAAATTGGCGAATTGTTTTTTAAACCGCTAGAAACGACCGACGACCCGCGCATAACGGAGAAAATGAGCAATCAAGGAATTTATCGGGATTTGTTTCAATTTCATCATTTTTCTTCTTTTTTTCCGAGCTAAGATGAAAACCGGAACAAGGGAAAAAAGGTCGGCGTTCCGCGAGGAGATGCGAAATTGGGGGGGAGGAATTGGTAGGGGCGGGAGAACTCGGGGGCGTTCCAATGGGATCGCTCGCGATTTATAACCGCCCCCTCTTTTTATTTACTGCAGCTATAAGGAGGGGAAAAAGATAGCGAACCGAAGAGCAGGAAACGCCCGCGTAGGAAAAAAAAAATAAGAGCGAAAAGCGGCACTGTGTGTGTGTGTGTGTGTGCGAGTCGTAAATCGCTCCGGCGAAAACCATTTCGACGATTTTTATGAAAGGTCTTCGCGAATGGGATCCGAAGGTTTCCGAAAAACGGTTTCACCCAAAAGGAAATGAAAACACGCCACTTGGGAGGGTTATTCCGGCTGTATTAACCCGAGATATTATCGCGTCATATTGCCTCCAGTGTGTTATCACGTGACATTTTCATAATTACGTCGTTTCCATTCGCATAATAACGCTAAAAGTGCTCGTATTAAAAGAAAACGCTTTATCGCGAACGTTCAAAATGTATGCGACGTTTCACTCTCCTACGCCATGAGATATTATGGTAAGAATATTAATATCATCGGATATCATCACGAAGGCATCATCGTGATGCATTATATCGCTATATATATATATATATATATATATATATATATATATATACACATATACATATATACATATAGGTGTGTGTACGTGTATGGGCGTGCGCGTGTGTTATCATAATAAAGCCGTTAAAATTCATAGAATACACCAAATTAAATTTTCATTTCTTTTTCTCCGCAAATTACTCCCAAAGGACCCCTCTACACATTTGCGTCGGTTGTGTTGCTTTCCTAACGGTATTCGCTCGTTCTCTCGCTTTCGTGCTCATCGTGTTCTTATGACGTCCGAAATTTCAATAAAAATTCTTCTATTTTTTTTCAAATGTGAAAACTATGACATACAAATGTAGTATACCAAAAACGTAATACCTCGCGAAGCATTACACTCTCGCCAAATGTTTACAATATGTAGCTCTAATGTAGAACTTTTAATCTTGGAGTTTTGGCGTTTGCAGCTTTTATAATTTCCTAGTTATTTTGTACACGAACAGACGGACGAATGAACCAAATATGTGCATGGAAGATTTGTTTTAAACCGCTGAAGATAACAGAACACTAAAATCGCTATTATGCAATTTTTTTGGTGCCTGTAACCTACGGAATTTTTTAGTTATTTCGTGCACGGACAGACAGACAGAAGGAAGGACGATACGACTGGATAAGCGAAGTTTTTTTTTAGGAAAAGCCATTTTTTAAAATCTTCGTCCGAACACCTTTCCATGCGAACACCACGATCATTTTTGCCGTCGATAGACATCACGGAGTGACAAATCATCCCATTAAAATTGGAACGGAAGAATCAAAAGAACCGCTGTTGAGTTAACCATTGAGAATCCCTTCCAATAGAAATATTTCGCAACTAGAATAATAACCCGTCATATGACGGCTAACATTAAAAATTATAACATACTGACTTGATTGATTAATAACAAAACAATACAGATTGCATAGCAACTCATGCTAGATTAAGCGATAAAATCACGAAAAATACGCATTTTTAAGTATTTTTTTAAATTGTAAAGGGCAAGATGCAATAAAAGACCGCAACAATAAAATAATTTAGAATTTCGTTCGTCTTTTAGTTTTTGTTTGAAGTTTCTAAGTTAATATTTAGGTATTTTAATGAGCAAAAGAAAAAATGTCTGCACGGTCAAAATAGTTTTTCCCCGTGCTTTTAAATGGCAATATGAAAGGATATCTGGGGTCGAACCTAGGATACTTTATGTAAAAGTAATAACATTTTCTAGTAGCTAATGTGGTCATCTAAGAACACACCAAATTTCTAGCTGCTTTTAGTGCTGAGATATTGAAAGATTCTAACAGCGTTATACACAGAAAGAAGGAAAGACAGAATTGGAAAACTATAAGAGTAATGGACTTCTCTAAACGAAAACATTTCGCTGCTTTGAAATCAGCCGCCCTTATAAAACGATTTCGCGGCTGTTTTTCTCTTGAGGTGTATGGCAATGATGAATGGCTACGTGCGTGGGTGAGTGATGATTAGGGTATGAATACAGTTGGAGAAATGAATGAGAAGCACCCGTGACACTAAACAAAAGCACGCCACACCATCGGCACGATGGGCGTTTTTTTTATTTGATGGGCCTCACGAGATTTAGAAGGTCAATCGCATTTTCCCAGTCATTTTTCCCTCGACTGTCCGTGCTTTCGTTTTTTTTTTTAATTCGTCTTAGGGCTGCCGCTTTGCGTCACGCGAGTCTTGAAAAACGCAGTCGCACCGTTAACGACCACCGGCTGGAGAGGAGAAAATAAAATTTGTTTTCCAGAATAAAAGAGTCGTTAAATACGCCTTAGATGAGACAGAAGTGAAAGTCGCGGCGGCGTTAATAAACGAGCAATTTTTTTTACCGTCACGCGAAGTCTCGCCAAAATGTCCGATTGTTCCGGGGGAAAAAACAAAGAAAGGCCCTCGCATGCCCACGTGTCGTTACTTTGCTTGTAACATCGCGTTTTTAAATTCCTAAATAAGATAGAGTGGAACTTCTTTAAGTCGAACATCGAGGGAAGCAAAAAATATTAACATGAAAAAGATAACGTCCTGTAAAATGAATTCACTTAGAGTTACAGATGTTCGACTGTACATTAAATTCGGCAAATCTTCAACAGATAGCTGATCTTGCTTCCGTGTTGTTAGCTTAACGATACTGTAACTTAAGGATCAACATTCTTAAGCAATACGACAAAACTCATTTTTATAGAATAAACATCACTACTGACTATCTGATGATAGAGAGAGAGAGAGAGCTTGACTAGGCAAACATGTAAACGGTTTTGTAAAAACTTTCATCAAAGAATTATCGTGCTCGTCTTATTGATGAAAATAAATTCCACAATGAAGCACTTGAGCATAAAAAACTGGAAAATTAAGTTTGTACATAGTTGTTTAAGGTGTTTTCAATTATAACCCTCGCATGTTTATAAGAGATACTTAAGTGCGGAATTTTTCAATTTTTTATACTTAGCTGCTTACTCTGGAAAAAAACATTGGGGTTTTACGAAGTGCCCACAATTTTTAAAGAGCTATCTTGTTTATTGAATGTTAAAATTATCAACAAAATTAGACAAAACATCCACACCCTTGAGTTTTGTAAACGCGATGAAAACCAAAGCGGCTTTTATTTATTACACAAAAAAACAAAATTATACGCTCACAAGCGGTCAATTTTTAATACCATGGGAACACCACGGTGCTGTGGCGAATTTAAGGGGTCACCAGGGGCCCCATTATCGTTATATGTTTTTTATTTATTATTAATATTTATACGTAGTTTTCCTATGCCATTTGTCAATATTTTGTCGATATTTTATTAAGTCCGTTAAATAGATTAAAAATCAAAGAGTTTTTCAAAAAATACCCTTATAAAGCCCCAGATTTTGTACCGCCAGGGACACCCAAAGAATCTTAATCCGCTACTGCCATGGCGTTCATCGCTATCAGTTACGTCTGGACGGCACACCGAATCGGATAAGTCGTCGAACGAGGAACATATTCATTTTTTGTCACCTGTAAATAAAAAAAACGAAGGCATCAGCTGAATACCTCCGCCAACGTAGTTGTGCGGCAGATTCATAAAAAAAATCGATCAGAGAAGAATCATCCACCCGTGCAACGTAGAAATTACACGTGACCCACGCCCTGACCTAAACTGCTACGGTCCGGTACGATTGTACGAAGGGGAAATTAATTAACCCGCGTTGACAAACGCGAAAATTTCAAAAAATAAAACTTTTGACTCGAGAAGCGATTCGTAGAGACAGAGAAATGCTATTTTGATGCACAGTTCGTCCTTATGGATCAACTTATTTTTTCAAAAGCCGAATTCTGATCCAATTAGAGCGGAGCTGGTAAAAAAAGAAAACAAACATTTTTCGAGGGGAAAACGCTCTAGAGTAGAAAAGGGTTCATAGGAAAGAGACCTTTAAAAACGGACCATTTCTAAAGAATCAAATGCGACCTCTTTATCTCTCTCATTCTCTCTTTCGCGAAATTGCCGGCGAAAAGCCACGGCTCCGACGTTCATTATCTCCGACTGAGTGAAAAGCTCGTTCGCTGATGATTCGTAACTCGCAGACATGCACCGACTTTTTCTTCTTTTTTATTTGGAGAAGTTATATGTAACTGCGCGAATAAAAAAGAAGAAAAAAATATATATTATAGAAAGACTCGTCGACCGCTCGAACGATCCGAAACTTTTAATTAAGTTCCGGAATCTTTAATTATTCGCGACCGGGAACACAAAAAGTTCGCTGAAGATTCGATACTAAGGGTTTTTTAGGGATTTTTTAAAAATCCGCTCGTATTACCTTTGTGTCTGTTCGTCCGCCTGTGCAGGCGATATCTCTGAAACGGTTCAAACCTACAGAAACCAAAATTTCAGGATAAGTTACTACTACGTATGAGAGCTACATGTGGCAAGAATCGCTACGTATAGTTAGTAGACTACATTAGCCGTACTAGTACCACAGTAGCTGTACTAGAACTACAGTAGCAGCATGTACTTTTTGGTGATTTTTACTGATTACTCCCGAACAGCTGGTCCACCAACTTGTTCCATGTCTAGCTCTCATTAATATCAATCTATCCTGAAAATTACACTACTCCAGCTGGCATGACTCCAGAGATATTCTCCGAACAGACAGACGGACGGACAGACAAACTGAATTGTTTTCTACGTATGTTACGTAATGATGTTCGATATTTCGTATTACGGTTTACTGCCATTATAAATAATGTAATCGGATAAATTTAACTCGAGTTTCTACTGCAAACTATAAATTAAGGAATGGTAGCGAAATAAAAAAAAAGAAAATCAAGGGATGCCTTTACGTACTAATGCGTCAATACTTTGATCTGCCCATGTCAATATGTATTTTTGCATGCGTATGAATGTTCGTTTACGAGTATATGCGCGCATGTGTTCCGCAGTTTAAGTCAGGCGAAAACGCACCACTAGCTTTACCCCTGCGAGATAAAGATGAAAAAAATCGCAAAAATCAGCTGAGTGCGGTCTTTACGAAAAAAAATCGCGAAAAAAGAAAACGAACAGGCGGAAAAGTTCGAGAGCGGCGAGAATTACGAGGAAAAAATATACCTTAAAAAAAATACGCACTCCGTCGAAACCCTTTCGGGTGGGAATGGAGAAAAACCCTCAGACAGAAAACAGCGGCTGGGAGAGAGAGAGAGAGATATCCCGAGCACGCAGGGGTTTTAATGACGCCCTACGCCATGTTTGTTACCCCACTCTCTTTCTCCTTCGCTTCGTTTCATTCTCCCGGTAATTTCTCCTTCTCTCTCTCTCTCTTTCCGCTATCTTTCCGCGTTATGGTTTTTTATTTCTTTTCCGCCGTGCATTTTTATTCCGCTAACAACTACCGCCCGACGCCTTTTCATCAAGACGGGAATCCGCAGAGAGGCGGTTGCGTGGGGAAAATTAGACGACGTATAGCCCACGAGAGCGTATAAAATAAAGAAGTCGGGAAGGAAAGGGAAAAATGTGTACAAATTATAGAAAAATTTCCTTTCGGTTATAAAAAATTTTGGCGCCCCTATTAAAAAAAAGGAAATTATATAAATTATATATATATATATATATATATATATATCGTGAAATATTACATAAGAGCCGCAGCAACACCTTTCGTTATAACAGGTTCTCTCAAAGTGGCTCTCGAGTGCTAACTAGAAAGATTATGGCGTTTTACTCCGTGCAACTCCTGATTCGTCCCTTGCGCTTTCGCTTTTAGTAAAAACTAAATCATTACGGCATGAGGTTTCGTATTTTATCACCCGGAAGAGTTAAAAGGCGACATTTTATGTGCGTCGTAATAAGAAACGTGAGAATTTTTTCCACTAATTTCGGGCAACATGTTTCGTTGTTATTTAAGAAGTACGGTTGCAGCAAAAATGGCCGTTTATATCGCGGGAAAGAAACGTTTCTGGAATGGAAACATGGTAAATTCTAAGATTTTCGATTTTATTGGAACGTGATGTAAAATAATCTTTGCGTGTACAGAATTTCGGTTCTTAATTCCGTCTGCAAGTTCACTTAACAGCGTAATCGATATTACACGGCAATAAGCTACGGAACTCCGTTCTATATATTTTTTGTTGCAAAATACATTTATTTACAAAATAATTTTCCAATTTCGAAAACATTTGTTAAAAAAAGACCGGTTTCAGTGACTTATCACCATCATCACCGCTGAAACGAATACTTTTTTTAATAAACGTGAAAACTGTAAAAGTTTCCTTAATGGAAATTATTTTATACAAATAAATTTATATTTAAAAAAACAACGTGAGAGGCGGATATTGAAAGTCGTGTATTTAAATAATTATCAGGTCAAGAAACTTTCTAAGGAGCCCAAGCTTGAGATTCAAAGGTACTTATGAATATAAAATGTAGGTTTTCATTTCCTCCTTTTCCCTTATGGAGATCACAGATACATTTTCCTTAAACGAATTTTCGACCACTTCGGAATACACCTCGTGAAACGAAATCAGTTTAGACAGAGAATAATACAGCAATCGCCCTCTAAAATATTCTCCGCGTATGATATGCTACAAGACAATCCATTTTGCTTAGAGAATCACTGACTATATATATATATATGTATATATATATGTATATATATGTTTATATGTTTATATATATATACATATATATATATATATATATATATATATATATATATATATATATATATATATATATATATATATATATATATATATACATATATACATATATATACATATATATATGAGACATAATACAATATTCTTCATTCCTAAAGCAGTTTTAGGACGAAAACCACTTCGCGCACGGATTCATATTCATCTCAAGACTAATTTCCATCCCTTTCACTCAGCAGCAAACCTCGCAGATTAGAAATACGGCCGCCAAAAAAACGGTCGAGAGTTGACATCCTCCGAATGGAAAACAACGCGAACGTGGAAAGTCCATCAAAGAAAGTTCCCCACGCACGTTCCAGACCGCTATCCGATATGCAAAAGCAACGGTTCCATACGGCCCTCGGCGGAATACATAATGCGACAAATTCCTAACCGAATAAATACCTCGAAATTGGATAATCCTCGCTAAGGGATTGTGCGATATCTTGAAAGTCTAAAAAAAAAAAAAAAAAAATTTATTTTTCGACCGATTTGAAACAATGCTCCCATTTGACGATATTTTATACCAGCGGAAGAAATCCCTTGCAAATCCTCGCAGAATGACATTTTATCACCTCCTCCTGTCGCAGGATCTCCATAGTGACGCCTACCGTATTTTCCCGAAACTTGGCACCATTCCGCGCTATTGTCTTGGGTAATTTTCAGCGCGAAGACGGAGGCGGAGTGTTTAACGGCGCTACTCGAGTGCACATTGGTCGCGCGGCGAAATAAAATAAAACAAACAAAAACGAACGAAAACGCCCACCATTTCGCTCCTCTCGCTTTCTTATTATTTTTTTCTTCATTGTTTCGAACACGTCTATTCCTGCCATATCCTTTCGCCGAACACCTCAACGGTGAGAGCGGAGAAATACCACCACCGGAACGCACAGAATCCCTCGTCTATTTCCGATGTGTCGCGTTGCTAAGTCCTTCCGACGAACCTCGTTCGATTCCAGGACGCTAAAAGCGTCTAAAACGATAAACAATGGAGACTTATCTTTTAACCGTTATCGGGCGTCAAGAATGATTAATCGACGTTGATGCTCTTGATTCTCCCGCTGGAATGATTAAAGTACGGTTGAAACTTCTAATCCAGAAAATGTTTCCGAAAATTTCGCTAATCTCGAAAAACATCCTTGATCCGTGGAAAAGATGGCGTTTCGATTTTCCCCGTTCTGTGCTCCCATAGCTTAAGAAAGAATTTTTTTTAACGTTAAAACCCTCCGTATACACTCAAAAACTGTCCGTTTCGTCTGTGATCCCATCCGGATCGGATGAACTAATCTGTTTGTATGGGAAACTTCATACACAACCATTTCTTTATTATTTTGTCTTCCCTTGCTTTACCTACTCATTTCCTTGTTTTAAAGACAAAGTTATGGCTTAGGTAGAGTAACAGTAGAGCCATCATATGCTAATCACCCGTGGTTCGAAAAAATCTATAACCCGGAACGCCTCCGGTCAATAACTTTCCAGATTAGTGATGTTCAACTGTATTTTATAGATTACTACGGTGGCAAGTAGCTATCAACTTCAACAGGCATAAAAGAAAACATAAGAGAAAACAGTTATTTCGGAAACAAAGCAACTGTACTCGGCAGTGAGTCAAAGATTATCGATTCTAACGAGAGGCAAATTACTGCCGATGACGGTTGCTATGCAGCTGAAATGCTCATGTACTTAAAGGTTTTGCGGCTATCGGAAACGCGCATATTGCCTATCTGATATATAAGACGTTATCGCAATATTTCATTTCATACCGAATGGAAAACAAAACAATCAGTTGTAAAAACGCAGAGAAGCATACGTACATGGTACCAACGCAAGGGAAAAGCAAAGAAAAGACTGGCTACGAAAGAAAACTTGCCTGCCACGTAATTAAACTTAAGAATGCGCTTAAGTGGCAGCGGAAAGATCACATTACAAGAAGAAACGATCAGCACTGGAAATATGAAATACCATGGATCCCAAAAGAACATCGAGAGAACAAAAAAATGCATACTGATGGGGCAGAAAAACATTTTTGAAATTTTTAGGGCGAACCCGGAGGAAGTAAATAAGGAAAACTTGCAGGGTGTGTTAATATATCGTATACCCAAACATACACATACACACACAGACACACGCACATACATACGCACGCACATATACCTACGTGCATACGTGCACACAGACAAATATTCAAATCAGATTCCATGATTTATTGGAGAAACACAAAACTTATTACCGTACTTCGCAAGCATTCCGTACGCACAGAACATCATGCGAAAGAAGTAAAATATAAATTCCCCTGGGCGGCGTCCTCCTCCGTGTCGACTTCTCGCCTCTATTGATCATTTTATCTCGAGACAATCTCCTCACTTCCATAGCCGTGCGAGCAACTCGTGCCATAAGCGACACACGGCTAGGCCAGCGCACTCCCTCACTTCCTTACAAGGAAACATCCGAGGGACATCGAGAGGGAGTGAAAGTACGAAGGGGGGGCTTTTCAACTTCCGACCTCCGGCTACGGGTGAGCTCTGCCATACGTAATGCTTATACGAAGGGATACGCGAAGTGCTTGATCGACGCTTTGCGGATGGGTTTGGATTAGGCGCGTGAAGCTATTCTTCTCTGCGGAAAAAGAACCACCCCTTTTTCCCTCCGCCGATCGAAATATAATGTATGCGGAAATGACCGTGGGCGGCGGGCGGAATAATGTTACAAGGCGCATAAATGAGCAACGCAGGTTAAGAACCTCTGCCCAATGGAATATGTTCGCGGATATTATGCGGTGGCTGTAAAATGGGCTTCGATGAAGTGGAGGAATTAAAAACGAACAAATTTTCGCGTGCGGGAGAAAAATATTTTTAAATCGGCTACATCGGTTATAAATTAATTTCCATCGTGAATAATAACAAAGACTCGACCTCGGAATATATTTCACAGCAGATGTTCCACTTCAAGATTAGGCACATAAAAAATTTAAAAATTGACAAAAAAATGCTTAACTCCAATAGCCACAATAAAGCTATGAAAAATCTGATGCATATTTCGGCTACAATTAGGCCGTCTTCAGTATATTAAAAGTTCTTATTCTTGATTTTTTTTTCAGCCATAAGACAAGCTTGGTATGTATATTGGATATTCCAGTGATGACATCGTAATAAAACTGCTTCTGAAACGCATAATAGCTTTTCATCGTGGATTTTACGTACATTAATTATAAAAGAGCGAAGTTTAAATAAAAATTTCCTTACTTTAAACTTGAATTTCCCTCTACAGGAAATAAACTTTGTCCTTAATTTCTAAATATTTAAATCGGCACTTATATTCAATATTTTACGGACAAGAAATTATTTCAAAAATATTTTTTTGGTCAACGATACTGCGAGTAACATTATTATTAACCTTGAAATTCGACTTTCAAAACGGGAGATAAAGTTATTACAAAAAAACACGAACGCGAAAAATATAAAAATTATCGAATCGAACGACCGCAAAGAATAATACTCGATTTCGCCGACTGCAGTACCTTTTTCGACGAACAAACGCCGGCGCATTCAATCCGCCATTAGCGTCTTTTGTTCACCTGCGGAGACAGGATAATGCACGCGACGCGATGCACTCTCCCTCTGAATGATCCGATATCGATCGACGAGACGTGATGGGTATCCCTTCGGAACAAATATAAAAAAAAGAAAAGACTTCCTAAAGTTCCCGTCGAACGAATAAATGGCGCTGCGATTCGGGGTTTTAAAAAAAAAACGAAAAAAACCAAGAGCGCGTCAAAATGAGACGACAATTACCCCACAGCCTCCAATCATCGAAGTTTCCCTACTCTTGAATTATATGGCCGCATTCGCATCGAATCCCGCTCACGCGCGCGCACACACACATCCCATTGTGACGTTTCGCCTTGCTGACTATTAATTGCTTCTCCTGCTATCGAAAGCGTGGAGATTGGGTGGAGGGGGAGAGGGGGATGTTTCACATTTATTTGCGTAAATAGGACGTTTTTTTTGGCGATTTTGTTGTCGATTCGACGTTGTACTCGCGCGGAGAGAAAAAATGCGAGCGGTGATTTGTAATTTGGTGATCGCGATTTCTGAAAACGAAACCGATGTCGACAAATGTGTTCCGAACGACAAACAATTCTTCAGTTTAGTTTTTTTTATTTCAGCGGCGAGAGGTTTATGCAAATCGAAAGGAACGAAAGATTAGCATTCTTTACCCGTTGTTTTTTTTAATTGCTACATGTTAAAATGTCACGACTCTGTTTGGATTTTTTCCGACGTTAATTTATCGGTAAAATATATTATTTGGGGGAAAATACCTCAAAGTTTTTATTCAAAACTAAACAGCAGTTTAAATGAAAACTGGAAGTGATAAATTAAATTAATTAACTCACATTTACCATTAATTTTACGCTCATTCACTTCTTTCTGAAACTACTAAGGTCAATTATCCGATACTGATGTCGCGTGTATCTTTTGCAATTATACAAAATTATCAATTATCTCTTTAACATTGCTACTGCGACGAAAAAAATATTTCTTTTCAAATAGTTCCGCAATTTATCGACTTCACAAAGTCCACTCGACTTGTTTGCGTATAATAATATACTACACCGCCTAGCACTCTACATTTTAAAAAACTGAAAAGTCAAAATATGTACCGTAATTCTCTAATTGGATGAAAAGGGTCAAACAATGTAACCTCTTCCAATTCGAGCGTGCCGTTACACTATGGCCCAATTTCGCAGAATTCGAAAACATTACGCCAAGCACTTCATTAAGGAATTTTAAAAAATACGCTTTTTGATTTTACACGCTGATAGCTAACAGGTACGCGCTTTTGAGGAGGAAGTCGCATTACGAGCTCGGCGTCGCTAAAATTCCAGACCATCGTCAGTCGCCCTTCATTACTCACCCCAAGTCCGCCACTCCAATCACCCCCTCCCATCCATCAACCCCATCTCCCTCCTCCCCCTGCAACCCATCAACCCAACCATTCCACATATCATCTCCCAACCCTCATCCCTCTCTCACTAACAACCCATCATCCCTAAACCCACTCCATCTTCCCCTCCAGCCCACCGTTCGCCTACCCTCTTATTCCCCACCCCCCAACCCATCACCTCCCACCTTTCTCCCATCCACCAACCCATAATCCCCAAACCCTCCCCCGCTATCCAACCCACCTTCCCCTACTCCTACCCCCTCCTCCCACCCTGAAATCCATCATCACCCACTCCCTCCTCCATAGTCCAACCCGTCATCTACCGCCCCTTTTCTCTCTCCTACCACCACACCACTCCAAAAACCCCCTCACTAACCAAACCATCAACCTACGCCACCTACCTCCCCCCTCCAACCCATCGTTCTCCTACCCCCCGCCCTCCACTCCACAGTCATCCATCTCGCCTCTTCTCGCGGGTAAGTGAATGCTCCGCGCCCGTTTTGTTTCCAGTCGAATCGATTCGAGGCTCAAAGCCCCGCGTTAATTTTTGTAATTAAAAACCTCTCGAATCTGCATATGTGGCGGGAGAGTCGAACGGGCGGCTGTTTCGAGAGCCTCTGTCTCTCTCTCTCTTCCCCGTATAAAACGGGAGAAATATCCGTCGAATTCCCAAATGGAAGACGTTTTTTTTCTTTCGTTTTACTTTTTTCCACCGTTCGGAGATCGGAAAATCAAAAGAAGTCTCTCGTAAGTAATCAAATCCCGAACGCCGCACCGCAGCCGCCGCTGGACGGAATAATTACCATTAATGGCGGAGCGCGCTTCATTTATCCCCGCGTCGCATTATGGCGAGCGGGAAAACAAAAGAATGGAGAAAGGAGAAACGCTTTACAAGACTAGCGAGGGAGATTCCGCGTCGGGGAAAAAATAAAGTAAAAAGCGCACGTTCCGAAAACAATATATTTTCTTTTGTTGATATTGCTCGGGGAGTGATTTTCATTTGGGCGCCTAGAAAGTCGAGTTTTTCGCATCGGCGCATGATCTTCTTTCGCATTTTTAATTGCAGCGGGAAAACGCTTGGCGTGGTAACTGCCGCATCTGATATTGGGAGCATTTTGGTAGGTAAACATAATGGTCTACTTCTGGAGTAGAGTAAAAATTTTCGGGTGAGAAAATGGTTAATTCAAGTTGAAATAATTTTCAGTTGGAATTTTGGTGGAAAAAATTTTCCTGGGAAGTGGCGATAAAATTTTCCCAGGAAATTTTATCACCTATTTTTAAAAAATTGAATTCGATCGCCAGGTAATTCGAAGGATGGATTTGAAGGGAAGTCGCAGGTAGATGTTTTTCCGAATGCTAACGTCGATAAAACATTTAACTCGGTAATAATTTTAGCTAACGTTCTTTGATATAACTTCACAGAGTGCTTCTATTAAACTGTAATATATTTAAAATCAATTTATCGACTCCATATCATATAGTTAGAATCTACATTTGGATCAAAACAATTCCCACACCTATATAATGGTTGAGTAAACCAGACGTAAATTCCTGAGTGGTAACTCGCCGTTGCTTCTTTGACTACGGGAGTTACTTTCATAACTATTAACTTCTACAAATCTTTTATAAATAGCCGATTCTTACATATATAGGAGGATATAGGATATATAAACTTGGACACTTCTAGAAGGGCTACAGATCTGAAATTTCACGTGATGACAGGCCATAAGGAACAACCAGTGTCGACTGGACTTCCTACAGCACCTAATTGCTATCCATATTTATATACATACGTAATCCTTTAAAACTAATTCACGGATTACCTTCATGAAATTAAATGCCTTATTCAAAAAAATTTTCATCACTCTAACGAGAAAATCCCTCTTAGAGCCTACAAAAAAAAAATACCACAAAAAATCCCAATTCGCTCTTTGATTCCATTTTCGTTCGCACTTAACACCCTCCAAGTTACCTATAGCGAAGCGACCGCGAATCAAAAGTCCTACTTTCTTTTTTTTTATCTTTCCCCCTCCTTCCATCGTTAAAATCCATGTTCTTCCATCAGGAGACGCGACAGCCGAACGAGTAAAACCCATCGACGCGACGTACTCCGACTACGACGCGACGTAGGGACGTGTACACACACACACACAGCACGGACATGAGAGCGGATATCCCTTTCAACGCCCAGAGTATCGGAGCTCCATCGAAAAAATCTCACGATAGCACAAGCACCCCATTCTCCTCTCCCGTTGTCTGGCAACAAGAGAAGGGTGGGGAGAGGGGAGGGGGGAATCCCCCTCCTATAGCTCTCTTGTTCATTCCGCGAGACTTCAATCACGTATCATCCTCGCTCGGTGGCTGTTCTAACCCCCCCCCCTCCCTCCCCCCGTTACCCTACCTCTCTCCCCCCCTCCCCCACACTATCCCCCTCCCACCTTTTTTTTAATCCGACCCACTCCACTCTTCCACAAAACGAGCCACAAGAGAAACTCCACTCTGTGTATCTCTTTCTCCCTTTCTCTCTCTCCCTCTCCTCCCGCACCCTTCCAAACCCGACCCTCGGAGCATGTTTGTATGCGCACTCCGACGTTCCGTTGTCTCTAAAAGTCCACGGATTCCTGTTTGCGCGCGACGCGCTTCGCCTGTCATACTCCCCTTCGTGTCTCTCCCTTTCCGACAAAAAAAAACCCCTCTCTCTCTCTCTCCGTGCATCCAGATTTATCTCTCTACTATCTCCCTCCCTTCCTCCTCTCTCTTCTCTTCTTCGCCATCTCCCTTCCTCCATCCCGCCACTCTTCATCTTTCCCGCCATTCCTCCCTCCATCCTCCTACACTCCTGTTCTCCCTCTCTCATCTTCCTCCATTCCTCTTTCTCATCTTCATCCTTTCCTCTCTCCTCATCTAACCCTCTCCTCCTGTTCTGTCACTCCCGTCTTTCTCTTCTCCCTCCCTTCCTCTTCTCTCTCCCTCTCCCTTCCTCTTCTCTCTCCCTCTCCCTCTCCCTTTCTCTTCCCTCCCTTCCTCTTCTCTCTCCCTCTCTCTTCCTCCCTTCCTCTTCTCTCTCCCTCTCTCTTCTCTTTCCCTCTCCCTTCCTCTTCTCTCTCCCTCTCCCTTCCTCTTCTCTCCCCCTCACTTCCTCCTCTCTTAAATGTAAGAAGGGACTATGTAGTCTCAATTTCGCCCTAAATAAAGTACATAGTTTGTCTGTCTGTCCCTTTCCACTTCCCCTTCCTCTCTCTCTCCCTCTTCTCTCTCCTCCTCCCCCCTCTTCCTTTTTAAACCCCCGTGATCCTCACTCCAATCTCTCAATCCAAACTCCTCCTCCTCCTCCCAATCTGCCTTTATGTGTACAACAAGCTGGCTTATCTAGTTCCTCTTTCTTTTTTTTTCTTCATGGCGTGGGACTGAAGAGGTTGCTGACAAAGAGAGCGAGAGAGAGAGAGAGATAAACGCTTTTCTTATTACTGCGTCATTTGCGCGAAGACACAATTAACGGGGCGACCATATTACCGTCCACAATACGAGATCGCCTTTTCAAAAATAAAAGACACGAGACGTTCGCAAAAATTGTAATCATTGCGCCCGGTTCAACGTCCTAAATTTATTGTCCGACGTGGATCCGTCAAGTTTACTGCCGTGTTGTTACAATCGTTTCCGTAACGAGGAATGTTTATGTTTTTGATTTACGATGATTACAATTCACACATTCGAGGAGAGTTGACGGCGTTAAAAATGGATTATTTTACTCGGTGTTTTTTTTCTCAAAGTCTTCCTTCCATCTATAACTCCTTAAAAACACCCATAACCCCTCCCCTCGACCATTTCTCGTCCTGTTTCTAACACCGCTTTACAATAAACTATAATGAGAATTCCTTTTCACTCTCACCTGTTATATTGTCATATCTTTCGTTCCTCTTTATTAATATTGTTGTTGTTGTTTTGTATCTTTTTCATTTCGACCATTGTAGTAAGCCAGAACAGACTATGTACAATTGCTAAAATAAATAACGTTTTAAATATACGCGAATAAACGAGCAAAAACAGGAGAAACTACGCAACATTACATGGGATCAATATATTATCCCTTCAATAAGCTCCTATTGTATACCAATCTCGAGACTCGAAAAAAAAACAATTGAAAAACGTAAAAGAGTTCAACAACAATTTCGACCACAAACAATAACCATGTTAATGTGAAGAGACGTCGCCTAATCCAAAAGTGATTTCACCGATACCGAAAATAACGAGAATTAACTAATTCGCACGCTAAAACGCACCGTGATCGTGAGTCGCCCGTTAATTCCCGATAACACATTTTAGACCAAGGGGGTCGCCATTAATTAGTTTACTTACCTCGTCCCCGTTTCGCCACAACACTTTCGCGCGGTCTGGTCGCGACGGAATTTAGAAAGCGAACCGAACGATTCTTTCAAATGCTCACGCGCTATAGTTTCGATAATTCTCGTGCGAAAACCAATTAATTACTCGGTTATAGCCATAAACGTTGAAATGTAACGTATGCTTTTATTGGACAGGGTCACTTCCTCATTATCCATAAGGAGCACAGGGAACACAAGTTATATATTCCAGAACAATCACTTTAAGAAGTACATACAGCAGAAATTCTACAAGACGAACGTCTATAACTAGAATTTTCTATATAACTCGAAGTGATTTCATTTACAGGATAAAATCTTTTTCATATTCTTTTTCTTCTATAAATCGAATTTTTTATAAGTCGAATATTTTTTTTGTTTCTCTTGAGGTTCGACTTATAGATGTTCCACTGTACTTGTCCACGGCATCTCCAATAGCCACAACATGTTTTTAAAAAAATCAGATACGCATTTCGGCTACAAAGCAGCCTTCTTCAGTGGTAACTCACCGAAAGTAGATCCCAAATGAATGACCACCGAAGACGGCACCTGGTATTTTTTACATTGTTGTGGCTTATACTTGAGAAGAGTACTTTTTTTAAGTGCCTGTTCTTGATAAGTTTTTCAGCCATAAGACGAGATCGATAATTCTCTATTGAACACGTTATGCAGTTCGTATAATCGCTTGAAGTGGAAATTTTATCGAGCAATTATTTTCAAAATATTCAGCCCATTATACATCAGGACGATAAAAAACTTTTTTAATTGAAAATACGTAACTATCTACATTTACTATACCTCTATATGTCAGATACGTAATGTTTCGTTACGACAAGAATAACCCAAGCACGACACATCCGCCTTATCGATTTCTCTCACTCATAAAAGCCAACAACGATATCCCACGCTTAAATGTGATGTTTGTTGACAACGCGACTCAGCGTGTTTAGATGACTCATCGAGTAACCGAGGAATGTTATGTACATCGTACGTACTTCGACGAAGAATCTCGACTTATCGATATAAACGAAATCACCCCATCCGCTTCCACGCGCATCTTTCGCTACATCAGACGCTTTAAATCCCTATAACACGCAATCGAGATAACCGATTTAATCGGAACGTTTTTAAAAAGCAGACACGTCAGCACGACAAACACGAAAGCTGGAAGGAAAAAAGTTTTGTACGCATTTACAAAAAAAATAAAAACTAACGTGTTCTTGTCGCTAGGTTGAAATTACGCGACCCCTACAAGAGATAAAAATTTACATGCATTTTCAGTTGCAGCCTATCATACTTATTATTAACTCCAGTGTAAAATCCAACAATGACAGAAAGGAGTCCAATAAAACGCCTTGGTTTTCGTTCACTGCGCCTTCACTCAACTTTCTTTCCTTACAATTCATTCTCTTTAAAATGTCCCTCCGCCTTTTTCCCGATCCCTTTAGCCTTTCTCCAATCCCACCAACCCTTTCTCCCTATCTCCCTCACCCTTGAACCAACCTCTCTCTTTCTCCTTCCAACTCCAAATCCCTTCTCCTCCCTCTCCCTCTCCATCCCCCCCTTGAGATTAGACAACCTGGAGGGCAGGGCAAATATACGTCGAGGAGCAAGGGTTAATAAAAGGCATCCCGCAATGTTTTATCAGGGCTGCAGGAGGTACGCGAGGAGGGAAGAGGGGAGGAGATAGAGGGCAAACAAGGAGTTGTTTAGAGTGCAACAATTACCCGACAATCGCGCAGCGTTAAGTCAAACACGAAATGAAGAATCCCGAAACGAAGAGGAGAAAAGAGAGCAGGTATTTTGAGGGGGAAAATCCTGCCTCTATCTTTTATTTGAGGAGAACCAATAAACTTACGAGGGGTTTGCAGATGTAGTTCCATGTTTGTCCCGAAAGAGGGAAACAAAAGAGGTACGCCGGGGAACAAAAAATCTTACGCGAGGATTCGCGCACTTAATGAACAGTTTTTGGAACAACTGCTAGGGAGGAAAATTGGCTCGGGTTCGTAACAGAAAAAAAATTGTTCGTTTTTTTTTTAATTCGCTCCCTGGAATTAAAATTCAGACATTTTATTTTATTAAATTTAGATTATTATATCAACGCGTTAGGAGTTCGTAAAGAAGTAATTTTTCTACTAAAATTCGACGCGAAATACGGCTAAATGTCGTAATCACCTGTCACGTGATAAAATTCTTCGATTCCACGGTACGTAGTCCTTATAACCGTGTCGACAATATTTATCTGGCCAGAATTGTATTTGGTTCGCTTTTTCCATAATCATTTTAGTGTGTGTGTGTGCTTATCTTTCTTTTCTATACGCCTCGCCTTGACACGTATGTTATTATCTTGACGTCACGCGCTTTTTTTGACCCCTAAAATATATAAAATTACAAAATATTTACCCAACGGGTTTCTAGATATACATCATAAGATCTATAAAGGCCAGAGATATAAAACTAAGTAACACAAACGACGAGTATTTTTATCGCTGAAAGGTTTGTAGCAGCAACAATTCAAAGTTTACCCGGAAAATACGTCATTCCTAGCGGTCGAAAAGAGCTAATGAACATTTTGAGGATGCGATCGGATACGAATGCAGAAACCTTGCTGCAGGAACTCCGTTTCCTCGTGGTGCAATATCTGGTAACTAATTGAATGGAAGTCCTGCGGTAACTGTGGGAAATCATTTTCGTATAATTTAAAAGAAAAACCCAAGTAAAGTTAACGTTTTCCTGCTGACTACCAGCAGCTTCAAAAATCCAGCCTCATGCCCTCAATATACAGGATCTGCCAATAACAAAAGAGACCCTATACTATACCTAAAATACGTACCTATAGCTGTTGTACGATCCTAATTTGATTTGTATACCTACGCTAAAATATGTTTAACTGTCACTCTTAAGTGCAAATTTGAAATCCACAGATACGTTCATTTAAGGATACCACGAGAATAAAAATAAAGTTCTGAAATTTTTGTTAACCTGACAATTTTACTTAAAATGCAAATTAGGATATCAAACTCATATTTCCACTAAAAACGATTTATTATCTGTTTGACAAAATTTTTAACAATATCCAATTAATTTATAATAGCTTAAAAACTATAGATTTTATACCATGTAGTATAGGGTCTCCCTCCCATTTTTATTAGTACACCCTATGTAATATCCATGACCAGTAACAAGAAAAGTAAAAAATGCGGAAGTTTCTTCGAAAATCAACGATAATTGTAATACATGTCTTAAAATGATGTCGAAAACATAAATGTTGTACTTACAAACTTATTTATTTGGCGTTGCTTCTTCCCGGATTTAACTGTGTGTGTGTACCTACTCATTATAAACGAGTTCAGCCGAAATTCCAAATGTTTCTTCGAGCAAAAATTTCAGTTACAACTATCAAGATAAAACGGATGCCGGGGCCGTTTTCATCAAGCAATTAAGACCGTACCCGGAACGCTTATTCATTCGCCCCGGTACATAAATGAAGAATTATACCAAATGACGACACACCGAATGACTCATCGCGTCGAATCACCAAGCGCTAAAAACTTTACTCTTGACACGATTCTTAACAGCTGAAAAAAACCAACAACTGATTAGAGAAAACGTGTAAAAGAAACAGATAGGAACCGAAGACGGGAGACAGAGAGAGATATCTGGGGGGAAAACAAAACGCGGAATCACTCAGCTCCGATTTTCTTCGACCGTGGAGGCGAGATAGGATCAAAAAGAAACTTTCCGACGGCTGGAAAACAGATGAAGATCACACTGCGGGAGAGACGTGCGAGTCGAAATTCGCCGCAAGGGAGAAAGAGGAGAGTGGTGGAGAGAAGAGGGAGGTAAAGCGGGAGGAGAGGATGGGAGAAAGAGGGAGGGAGTGGTAGAAGGGGAAGGAAGGGGGTGAGGATGGAGAAAGAGGAGGGGGAGGTGAAAAGAAGGGGGGGATGAGAGATAGGGGGAAAAGGAGACAGAAATGGGCAGAGGGAGGAACAGAGAAGGAAAGGGAGGTAAGAAGAAGAGGGATAGGGGGATAGATAATAGATAGATAATAATTAATAATTATTAATTAATTATAATTGATAATAATTAATAATTTTATTGTTCCGGGACAGAGTCCCATAGAACATGATTACAAGGTACATTAACTATAATATACATTAACTATAATATACATAACAAGCAACTTCAATATTGAAGTGCGGAGACAATTATGTTGAATACAGTACGCAGTACTACACACATATATAATAACAATACACACATACCACGTATACATGAACATATATATGTATGTATATAATTCTTCCAAAAGAAATAAATATATCATATATAAATCGTAAACAAATGGAGATGAAGAAAGAGAGGAGAAAGATATGGAGAGAGGAGAGAAAGGGCTGATATAGAAAGAGAAGGAAATGAGAGGGAGAGAAAGACGGGGAAAGAGTTGGAAGGGAGGAAAGACAGAGAGGGAGGTTGGGAGGTAAAGAAAGAGGGAGAAAATGAGTTAGAGAACGAGGGAGAAATAGAGAGAGGAGGAGATAGAGAAAGTGGGGGTATAGAAAGAGGTAGAGAAAGGTGGAGAAAAAGGTGGAGAAATAGGTAAAGAACGAGGAAGAAAGATGTGGAAAAGGAAGGAGAGATAGAGGGGGGGAGAAAGGGAGATAGAGAAATGGGGAAGAGGGAAATGGGGGAAAGAGAAATTAGGAAGGGAAGGAGGAGGAGAGAGGGTGAGGAAGAAATGGGATGGAGGGGGGAGGAGAGGGAGTTGGGAGTGGGAGGGACGAGGGAAAGACGTCCACGGAATGAGGTCGGTCAGGTATTCGAATTCCGATCAGGACACTGGGGACGGACTGCGCCGCGACCATCCCCTTTCAAGCAATTCGAAACGGGAGAGAGAGAGAAAAAAGAGAGAATCGCAGGCCACTCGGCCTGCTTCTCTCTCTCTCTCTGTCTCTTTTTATTCGCCGACTCTCATGAGAGTCATTGATGCAATGGTGCGTCGACTGCAAGGAACGCGACCCATTCAGGATTGACCGCCATTACGCGCGGACGAGCCTCGGGAAAAAGTTTTCGCATTGCAGTAAAAATATCGATGGAGCGAACGTGGTTCTCCTTCGAATCGTTCCGCTGGGTTTTCGGTCTGTTCAATTTCCTTTTTTTCTCTCCGATTCGAATCCGAAGGGATATTCATTTTGTTGTAGTTCGAATTGCTCTCGTCAAAGAGGGCCGTCTATCGTACGTCATTTGTTTTTATTGCTTGTTTTTTTGAAATCCACGGAATGTTCGGCGTAGGTCGAAAATGAATTCTATTTTTTAAATATACTACGAAACATAACAATCCCACATTATTTAATTTTCGAAATAATTATGAACAGGTTTCTTAAAATTTCCAAATTTGAAAATTTTAAAATATTTATCCATAGAAATTAAGGAAATATTTTCGGAATGTATTGAAACAATGACGTCTAGAATATAATAATTATAAATATTGATATCATGTCACGTTACGCTATGTAAATAAATTTATTTTTAAGCTTGAAATAATTGAGAGTTCGAAAAATCAAAAGAAATAAACCTTTTCACAAAAGTGGTCAAATCCAATATATAACGATTTATAAAGAAAACGTCCTTAGTCAATAAAATATTCCTTTCTATCCTAGATCCCATCAATGTTTTCAAAGACTTTTCCTCCATTTCGCGGAAAAGGCAATAAAACCAGTAACGTTTACACGTCCGATTTTTCCAACCAAAATCGTACAAGGATCTTCAAGGTTTCAAACCGGCGACCTAAAATGCCAATTTTATTTCATTAATAAAATATGAAGCTCGTTATATCGCGAGGAGAATGTAGTAGACCGATAAAAAAAAAACCTTCGCGTTCCAGCGAGTTACGTCCTGCGTAGGCAGTCCACCTTGGGGTCCGACAGAAACGAAGCTTTCATTGTCTTAAGGGAAAACGTTTCTCAATCGTCTCCCTATTATCAGTCCATTAAAAATCGAATATTATGATATGGAACGGTTAAGTACCGTCACAGCAGGTCTCATCTGTCAATTAGACGGATATTGAAGTAGTATAAGGAACGCGAACGCTTCCAACATGCCTAGCATATAAAGAAAGAATTTACTTGAAAGAATATTGATATCAAAGTAACCGCTTACTTTTTACATCCCTAAAGAGAGCCAAAAGTATAGTTTATCGTGATGCAAAACTTAAGAAGTTTGTGGAGTGATACAGATTCAGATTCAAAATGACATTTATTTCTTTAAAATATTCCTTTCAAGATTATTTATTATACAAGTACTCTCAGGAATGATTATATTTTTTAATTTAAAATTTATTAGCCATTGGCCATTACATTGTTTTTTAATTCAATTACTTCCTTCCCTTAAGGGGAAAATTTTCAGGTTAAAAAATCCTGTTCTTAAAAAACAGTGTCATATACCTACACGCTGCGCAATATTCATTTGAAGTTTTTTTATTCGATAACTCTTAACGACTGAAATTAAAAATGAGAAGTAAATATATCCTTATGATGAATGGCAGCGGAACTACAAACTTTCGGCCCCTCCGCAAAAATAATTTTTGGGCCCCTTCACAAGTCGTTCTTTAATATGTACAATATACAAATGGACCTGCAGGGCCCCCTTAAATCTATAGCCCCCTCCCCGCGGTCGCGGACTATACAGTATTATAATTCCCCTAATGAGGCCGAATTAAACCACACATTGAACAAATTTAAACGAAAAAAATTATCTGACTTACTGAAGCACCCAAACCAGGGGCAGATCCAGAAACTTCTCGAGGGGGGGGGGGGGGGAGATCGCCCCTCCACCTGTCGAATCCGCCCCTGCCAACTGCCCTATATTTTGAATAACCCTACCCCTATCAGAATCCTTCTTTCCTTTGCTATACAGACCTAATCTGCAGCGTATAATTGAGGATTTTTGCGCGGAAAGAATTTCAGAAAGCGCCCAGTGGAGTGCAATGGGGTTATCCAAGGAGGGGGCGATCGCCCCCCCCCCCTCTTGGATCCGCCCCTGACCCAAACAAAATGTTTTTTAGTCCCTCAATGCCACGTTACATCTAGAACATAGAGATTCACCGGAAAAAAAAAACCCATCATTTCCCTCTTAAGACCGACATCTTAATAAAAAATCCTCCGTCTCAACGTTTTTATTTTTAGGCGTGACGGGGATAAAATTCTCCCACGGCCATCCCTTTTTTTTTCTTCGTAAAAGTGGCCTTAAGGAAGTAAAGAAATATCCATCCTCGCTGTTATTCTTTTTTTTTCGTAAGGAAAGTGAGGTTCGCCTCGATTCGGCGGAATAGAGTGGGTCATACCGTGATGTACATCGCCGAACGTTCCGATCTTTTTCTTTCACCCGCTAGCGATTGAGGGTGTGAAAGAGAGTCTGAGGGAGGCGAGTGGAATGGGAGAGAGTGGGGAGAGAGGAAGGAAGAGAGAGAGAGGACGGGAACGTCAAAGGCGGAACCGATGGAGCCGTGCCAAAGGGGCCGAGAATCCGATTTTGAACGTGTCCTTTCCTCTGGGAATTTCGTATTTTCCGACCGTTAGCCTTGGCAATGAATATCTCGTTCGCTACGTCTGCGAGACCAGTAAACGGTTTTATTTATAGAGAGAGAAAATTGAGTTATAGGGAAGTACGTAGAAAAAATCTGATGTGGCCAACACATGATTTTATCCATATTTGGGATATGGATATTTAAATTATTATGAATAGCATTATAAGGCAAAATTATTATTTCGTATCGTAGAAGAACAGTCGTCCTTATTGCCGTAAATTATATGTTGAATACGTTTACAGAATTCACCGCTACATGGTGGTGGCGCTGTATACTGGAAATTACGAATAAGTTAAATATCTCCGAAATGGATGGATCTACGAAAATTTGTTTCAAACAAAACTTGGGAAAATATTATTCTCTACAACTTTGGTTCTGAATAAGATTACCAATAACGACATTTTTAAGGATATATTTCACGAAAACCGAAAAAACCGATGTTTTATAAATGATTCCTAAACAATAACTGCCATGGAAAATTGTTTGCAATAAAAGATGTGGGAAATTATACTTTCTACATTTTTTTGTAATGGTCAATGTATACAATAATGACGTATTATCGCAGAAATATCGAAAAACCGAATCGGGTTTCGAATAAACCTCGACTTCCCGTTAACCTGTATTGTGCTCATGTTAAAGTGTTATACTATATGTAATTTGGTGTTAATATGACAAGTACTTTTTGAGTTACAGCGCCCACAATCACATACGCACACACACAGACATCATTCCGAAAATAGTCTAAACGTGTTCTAGGGACCTCAAAACGTGTATTTTCGTTGAAATCTCGAAGTCGATTTTTTTCGTGATCACAATACTTTCCCTATACTACGTATGGAGAAGGTAAAAAGACGGTGGTAAATAAAATGAGAGATAAATGGAAGAGCCAAATAGCCCTCACAGAACTATAAAGAGAACTTGTGCAAAAAGTGAACAACTGTGAAAATGTAACGAGAAAGGCGGCAAAATACAGACTGGTAACAATCCCGAATAACATTTACGAACGCATTATACGTATTTACTATTGCAACGTATAATTAAATAAGACAATGAAGTGACTTTGTATTGAGGCAAATAATAGAAATGAGGGTTTTCAACACGTCAAAATATCTCCTGGTAATAAACTTGTGATGCAAATATTTAAATAATAATGTAGAAATAAGAAAATGAATTGTTTTTAGAATTGAACTGAAATGAGTTCAATAAAGAGAAGAAAAGGAGGCTAGAAATAATTACATAGAGAAATTAATAGAGAAAAATAGAGATATACAGAAATATTTTAAGGAAAATACACACAAAAACCAGTAGATGGATGCGGTACGGGTAATACTATTTCCGCGGAAACGTGACGAACATAGCCGGGGCAGATGAGGTTTGGAAATTCTATTTTCAGTCTGCTCGCCGTTTACTTTTCTATAGCAATGAGTCAGAAGCGTTTCCTTATTAACCCTCAAACCAACCGGCAGTAAAAAAAAAGTTTATTTCGAGTTCATTCGATCAAACACCCAAGGCCGTTTTGTTAAGAATCCGTGAAGTTTCACCAATTTAATCAGATGAACGGAATAAAAAAGATACGATTTATTAACAAGGTCGTTTCGGTATACACTTCCGCCAGTGAACTGGTAGACGACGGTTTCGAAGTCTCTGATTTTAGACGATAGAAAATAGAAATTTGAGCTATTCTATCAAAAAATTGAGCAGCTGAAAAAAATTGTCTCATACGGCCGAAAGGTTGAATCTTTTTAAACGATAAGCCGCACTTCTTCTATCTAACAATAAGAATAATCGAAGTTCGGAGTTTCACTGTATAAAAATATTCGTCTTTTCGAGGCGAAAGAATATATTTGAACGGTAAAAATATAATAAGACTTCTGTAAAACAAAAAATCCTTCTCTGAAAATTCTTTAGAGATATCAATAAATTTCCTGTATTAAATTGAGCAAACGACGCTCTGGAATATAAGTTAAAATAATTTTATGAAGATCATACCCCATCATTATTCTCCTTCATTATTTATAATGATCTAAAATCATAGGGAAAAAACAAGAAAAACTTTTTTAAATAACCTTCAAAACGAAATATTTTAAAATTTCACGAAAGAAATGCGCTATACAATTTTTTCCTTCGAATATCATCAAATCACTTAACGTAAATCATACGAAAGTTAAAGTAGGAATTTCCGCATTAAAAACTACGCCGTTGTCACGCCAACTGTACTTCTTAACCCAGACGAGCCGAATTTTAAAAGTAGTGAAAAATATATAGACGCATTTTGGTACCATTTTAAAGATAACACGGAAATTTTCTTATCACAGTATGGTTGGGTCGAGTTCTGGTAACCTTGTCCCATATCGGTAGAAGAATTCGACCGACCGTTATTCGAAAGTTTATTTTATACGACCACGTCCTCGAAAAAAAGAAAAATTCACAATGTTCCGCGCATTCGTGCAAATTTAATTTGATCCCATTAAAATATTTTCAACTGAAACAGGGCAAGAGTTGCGGTTTCCGTGTTTAAGGACATTTTTACAACACAAAAAGTCGATAAAAACCTTTCCGTCCTTATGATTATATAGTATATTTACGTAATTTTGCTTTTGCAGTCGATAGATCTTCGTTAAGGATAAATATTGAAATAATTACTTAAATTATTATTGAGACACGTTTAACTGTCACTATCAATTGCAGAAAGCACTTTTTGAAGGAGCGTTTTACGAAAATGTTGCATGACGCGTCTCGCCCGTTTGGGGAGAGAAAAAAAATCATCGCACCAAAAATCCACGTCACCACTGCACCATATATTCGCAGAAAATTTTCTATTATTAAACAATAAATTTTCCTGTCTGAGATTCAGTTTCAGGGCCACAAATTTAAAAAAAAACTCTCGGAAACGCAAAAAAGTATGTCACACGTATCCAAACAATGGCGAATTGGGTTTGGATGCATTCCAGGTTTCGAACGGCTATGTACACGTTGGTCAAAAAAAAATACACACGTGCAGTCATTCCGTATCAAAAGTCGGCCCGCGACGACAACGAAATACAAATTGGAAAATAAAAAAAATACGCGAAGGGAAACACGGAACGCTGGCCTATTTTTTAAAAAAAAACGAGATAATGGTATTAGAAATTTCACCCAGTTTTTAACGAGGGCGCTGTCGATTATAAGCTTTTCGTTGGAGAATAATTAGAGAAATTTACTCTTACAACTATGCTATCACGAAAGATTTTTTTGCCGTTTCACACTAAACTAATATTCGAAAATGTTATTCGACATAATATTTATTAGCAAATACTGAAGCTCCTTCCCACCTTAACCTTCCTCTCTCACTCTGCAGTGAGGTTTTTATTAATCCTAACCTTTTCCCCACAAAGAACCATCCTTTTCTTTTCAAGTTTGAGTTACTTGACACAGTATCTTTTTTATACACCGTATTTTATAAATTCATCCCTATCTATGCACATATATCTACATATTATTGAAATTGTAATTTTGACACAGGGACAAAAAAATTCTGAATACTTTGAAAAATTGAGCTTATTAACATCTTGTCATAGTGAAATGTTTTTCTTACCTTAGGGCCATCGGGGAGGAAATTATACACCTCCTTTAAACTGACAGGATGAATGTTTCCTAGGGCTAAATGAAATTCAACATATGCTGGAAACACATTCTCAGCCAAGTGCGCATAGGGTGAATCTGATGGGACATGGTTTGGTGCGAGGGTAATTTTCTTCACAGGATCGTAGACGTTTTGATATAGAAATGCTGCATCCGCAGCTAGAAAATCATTTAGGTATTCATCCGTCACACTGTATCCAAACAAAGCCGGGGCCAAAGTTACCTTCATCAAAAAGAAAAGAACGTAGAAATATTTAAAAAATTATACTTGTAAATTTGAGAATCAATGTACTAGCATTTGCATGATGGAAGAATAGACCCTAGTTTCAATCTCGCTCTGAATTAAGCCATTTGTCTGCCTCCTTAGTTGGTATTATGTGGCGTAGACATCATCAGAGACATTCTCCATGGTAGCAATCAAGCTCCAAGCCGGAATGAATCTATTTGCTTCAACATGACTAAATTTAAAAAGGGTTGGAGTCTACGGCGAGATGGATGTTTCAGAATCATTCCACATCAGCTGCTGATGATTAGAGCTTTGCTCTCGAAATACGTATCTAGTGACCCACTGAATATTTAGAGATTCCCGTTTGTTACTTGAGTGCGTGTTCTTCTGACAGGATTAGTTTTTTTGGGAGTGAATGAGTGTATGAACGATTGACATCAGGTCACTAGCGAGTAGTTATCCCCGTAAACCTGTAAGTATAACATCTTCTTTGTTGTTTCTCTTTTTTCTTTCATTACCCTTTTTAACTTTTACCGGTTGTATTGTCTCTAAATATTCTACTTTGTATGGTTAAGGAGTTCTTCTTAATTTTGTAACATGACTAAATTTCAATTATTTTTTTGCGCCATATTGGGGATTGGATTTTACAAACTAAACCAACAAAATAAACTAAATTTACATTAGGCTAGTGATGAAAGTTTTGCTGGTGATATTTGAATGTCAATACTCCAGCGGTTAAAACAATCGATAAATTCTCGCTTGCAAGAAATCCAGCCAATAGCGTGAAAGGAGACAATTTTCGACCATTAAACTTCACCTTATCTTTACGAACGATCGAATCCTCTCCGACTTAACACAATGTCAATGCGCGCCAAAAAAATCGCAGTAAAAATGTCCCTTACGAGCTTAAAAAGCAAAAGAGAAAAAAAAAACGCCTAAAACCGTCCGATGGCGAGCCATCTCTCAGCCATTTCACTTGCTCGTCAAGCGAAACAGGTATGAAGGCAAAGCCGCTGATAAAAATACATCGAAGAAAAAACCCGTACGATCGAAAATAAAAATCGTCCAAGAGTCACTTCCTTCGAGCAGGAGGTTGTTTTTAACGAGTGGTGGGGGCGGATAAACCCTAATAAAAATAATAAAAACCACGCCAGCACGCCTCTCGTGTCCGTAATCTTACGTAAAAATTCCACCCTCGCCCGAATCTGATTCCTGAAGTATGTGGACTCCGAGGGGCGACACGCAAATGGGGAATTTTAAGCCTGAAATTTTCCACCTATCCGAGATGTTAGATGGATATATCCACGAGAGTAAAAAAAAGTGCCTGAAGGTGTTCCGGGATAGGATTTAGAACTCCGTCAGAAGATACAGCGATTTGCTTTTGAGCGTGGCTGCTCGTATATTACGACGAAATCCGTAAAACATTTCTCAACCTTTAGGTGGTGAAGTGAAATTATGACCACACCGTTACTGAGTGGGGTCTCCCAACAGATAAATGTTTTTTGCTATTATTTATTCACTAGCTATATCTACAATTATACGTTCCGTGTTTAATAATATGTCATCAAAAGAAAATAATTTTTAAAAAAATGTGGACTCGGAGGAGAAAAATTTTGTACTTCAACCCGGGTCTCCCACTTTCCGGACAGGTGCTTTAACCAGTTGTTTATTGTCGTAAAATACTTTAATACTCACTTTATTTCTTTATATGTAAACCAGAGGTGAGTAAAGTAGCGAGGTAATTTGACAGTATGAATGAAGTGGTCTCACAGATCAAACCTCAATATCTAAAGGTTACAAAAGTTTAACGACTTCACTAGCGAGATACCCATTTAAAATTCCATTCTCTTTAAAATATTTAAATTTCCTTCATTCCTCAACTAGATTTTAAGAAACCGAATTCCTAAATTTATACTTTATTTCAATACTGTTGATTTATTACTCATCGTTCCCGCCATTCTTATTTTTTTAAACCAATTACAAGCATATCATTCAAAACTCTTTTTAACTTATCCAATTCGATACATATGCTGGCAGTACCGGAGGAACTGAAAGAAGACGGCAATTTTTACCTAACGATAATACCTTGGGAGAAATGCGTACCATATTCCTGTTTTCAAGAACGCACGTTGGTTGCATGCCTGTATTTCGTACTGCTCCGGTCACGTAACCTGGGATACAAGCGGTGTTGTACCGGATGGCGGTAGGAGGCGGTTAAGAGGTGTGGGAGGCGAGGGCGTAAAGTGGGAGGAGGAACGGAGAGGGGGTCGGAGGCGGGCGGGAGGGCAGTGCTGTCCGGTCGCGCCGGAAGGCAGGAAACGATGCGTGCCCTGACTACCGGACCTCCCGAAGGCCTTAAAACCAGCACGAACGCACGCGCGCCCTCCCCCAAAACCCGACACCCCCAGAAAAATAAATACCTTCTCCACCCTCCTCGACTACCTGGACGCCCAACACACGAGCCTTATCAACCCTCATCTAGTCAACACACCCGACTCCCTTTTTCGCCTTCCGCCCGCATCGGTAAATTTTCCATCCAACCCCTTTTTTTTTACACGTACATACTACTAGCCCTTTAATGTGGCTATACCCATCGTAATTTTTTCTACCCCCAGCAAACGTCTCTAGCTGCTTATCTCGTGCATACTTTTTCGATATACTGCATCACTCGCCTTCCTCCTCCTCTCTCTCTCTCTTTCCCTCCGAGCACCGAATTGGATTCCGGTATCCGCTTATTTTTTTTATATAACGCGCCGCTTCCTTCCTTTTCGGAGGGTTTTTCCCGGGAAGGAATTTGAAGGAGGATGTGGGTTTTTAAGGAATGGGTTACAAGGCGAATTCCGTTCTTTTCGCGCGTTATTTATCGACCGGAGGAAATGTGAATCGGAACCGCGGTCGCGAGTTAAATTGGACGAATTTAACATTTTTAACTGGTTTTCTTACGAAGGGTTTGTTTCTTATGAAGTGTTTGGCAGTAGTGTTTTACGACTTTTCTAGAACGTACACAATTAGGGGGGAAACGATTTCTGTAGTTCAAAAAAAGGAGATGTTATTTTTGTTTGGCACATTTACTTTAATGTGATATACACGTAAACGAACTCGAAGTAGCTTAAACGTACAATTTTTTCGCTATTAAAACATTTTTCCAAATTGCCAAATACGATTTAAAAACTCACTAAAATCGCAAAAAAATTAAAATCCTTCCAAAAGGTTAAACGTCATTCAAATTTTTTTCTTAAAGAATTTTTACACAACTTATGTATAACATTTACTGTATTCACAACAGTATCCAACAAATTCACAATGGAAAACTCACGATCAAATAAATATATGTAATCCGAAGGAAATCTCTCTGAAGCCACAGTCCGAATGTGGTGACTACTACCTGCTGTCTTTCACTCATTCATTTTCCGGAACAGTACAACAAACCTAACGGGACATATTGTAAGCCTATGCACAAAGTACATTTATTATAATTTATTACATTTTTACGACGCCATAAACGGCAGGATTCGTTCGAATATTCTTCTCTAAATGAGGTGAATTATTTCAGTTTTTTTGGCTTAGTAATTTCCCATTCGAAAATTTCGCAAATGACTCGTCAGCGGGTCCCAAATTCAGGTCGCGCGCAAAAATCAGGATCGCCGGTGTCTTCGGTAGGGTCATCAGCAGAAAACAATTTTTTATAATATAATGAAGATGCGGTTTGGCTTGGTGATGAAGCCTTTTTTTAAGATTTAATATATATTTTTATTAAATATATTATATATATATATTTATTTATTTATATATTTATGTGCACATTTGTATACATATATCTAAATTTTTATCTTAAGCCTGAGGGTTGGGAGAATCTGTTGGTTACTGCACAAAAAAGGTAGTAGCGCGTAAAAGAGATATTAATAAATTATCCATCAAAATATCATGGTGATAAAACATCAGCATTCGATCAGGGCGAAGGGGACTTTCACGAACATTTTCAAATAAGATTTTCAAGATAAAGTAGGTCGACATAGTTTCGTCGTAGCATGAAAATAAAAACGCAATCGAGCGAGAAGCAATCAAATGAAACGTAATCGAAATTTATTTTTGCTCACGTCATATTTCGGGCGTTCGAAAAAAAAGAGGCGCAAAACAAGCATACACGAGAGGGCAAACAAATTACCGAGTCAAATCAAATTCGAGTCCGCGATGAATAAATTCTCTCTCCCACGCGCCAATCTACACCCGATGTTATAATTTTTTCCTCCGAATTTTCAGAATGCGATCTCCCAGAGACCTGGATAGTTCGAAAAATGAAAAGTTAAAAAAAGTAAAATAAACGGAATCGGCCATATAAATCGGATAGGGGTTTCCAACCGAATAGAAATTATATATATGTATATCCGACCGCCATTTTCATCTGGGTGCCATTTTATTTCCTCCTGTACAGAGAGTATTTTTGGCGCTTTTTTCTAAAAAAATATCGCCCGTATTTTTTCTCTTTTTTCTAAAATATCACATATGAATTCGGTTTGTCTGCCTGCTGTGTGAGCAAATATTTCTGGAATCCTAAAAGCTAGATAATTTTCAGGATAGGTCGGTACAATATATAAGAGCTAGACATGGTCAAATTGTGACAGATCTAGGATTACCTAGAAAATGGCAAGTAATCGACCGTAGAAAAATAACCTTACGTGATTTTCTCCGCAATTCTTCCCTCACTTGTTTTATTAATTTAGTACCACCTCAACCGTGCACTAGCGAGGAATTCTGACACGGCGACAATGACGCAGACCACTCACTTTTTTCCTCACTCGCCATGCACGTCGACTCAGTCCTTTTTATTGCAAGTACATTCCACACAGAAAAAAATAAAACGAAAAAAAAACTTTCAAAGTCGAAGTCGTTGGCGACGACCTTGCTGGGTAATTTCGCATACACTCCGTTCGCGAATCCTGCCCCCCCTCCCCCCTCTCTCTCTCTCCCTCTCTCACAGCAGAGCCCATAAATAACGAAATTTAATTGCAACGCAACGATGTTTTTTCCTTCGCTTTTTCCCATTTTTTCCCTCCACTCTCTCTTCTCTCCTAGATCGTGTATTATCCTCCGCCTCGATATTACATTACGCGCCACACGTCCGAATTCCGTAGCCCATTAATAAAACATCCGGAGGCAATAAAGGCGTCAACCGTGTAGTTAGTTTCGACATGACCCATTTAACGAAAAATAAATTGATGACCGCCATCCTCGCGTTTATACGTGTGTGCAGGACCGGATTAAACCATTGGGCCAAGGCGGGTCGTGGCCCCAGGTTTTCAAGGGTCCCTTCTGGCTGTAACAAAAAAATCTTTTTTTTGTAGTTTTGTTGAATTATTAAATTTTGGCGAGCAGTACTAACTTGTTGTCACATTTTCAATAATTATACAAAAAGAATTATATTTTTGCACTGTTTACCTACTGTTTGATGCACTCTTTCACCTTGGAGACGTGTAATTGGATGACAGGGGTACATAAATATTATTTTTGTAATATTTTTATCTAAACAAAAAGACGGGTTTTTTGACCAAAAATTTTCCCCCAAATATAAAAAAATTATAATTCATAAAGAAAAACGCTAAACTAAGAAACCAAAAAACGCAATAAAAAATCCTAATAGGCTAACAAATCATGATTTAGCAATTAAGAAATGATGTATACCTATATTATAAAAAAGAAATTATTATTATATATATATTTTTTTAATTTGAATTTATCTGAACCTGTCAACTCGCATGTTCTCATATTAAAATAAATAAAACAGCGGAGCATCCGTAAGTCATCGGTTATAACTATTTTGAATTATAAATGATTCCACCATTAAAGACAAATGGAGCCCCAAATTATTGTTTGGCCGGCTAGGAAGGGGAGGGGAGAAGGGGAGGGGAGGGCAAAAATCTTAAATCTGACCCTGTATGTGTAGCAGGATAAAGTGAGAGAAAGGGACTGCAACTAGAGGAAAATTGACTCTCTGAAACTGAATCCGGAAAAGGGAGAGGAAAAAAAAGAGCTATGCAGACGAGGAAGCAGTCTTTTTCTCTCTCTTTCTCTCTGCACTCGAAAAAGAGTGACTCATTCTCTCCATTCCTTGCGGTTTCCTCGCTTCAGTTTTTTTACTTTTCCCCAGTAATCTCGCTCGGAAAGGCTGGAGTTCCCCCTCTCTATTCCACACGCGCGCGAGGGAGCACTTCACTCGTACCATCTTAACAAAAAAATTACAGAAGATGCGCTATAAGAGAGAGAGAGAGAGAGAGAGCGGGGGACACATTTTTTATTATTTCGACTTTACGCCCTCCGCAATTTTTTTCCTGCCTGTCCTTTAATAAAGCGAATTGGACGCGAGATTTAAACGGATGAAGAGGCAAAAAAATTACTTTTTTCCGGGGCGTTATTACGAAGAGAGAAGAGGCTCCCGCAGCGTTACGCCTGCTTCGCTTAAAAGCGAGCATCGGGGGACTTAACGAAAAAAGATAACAATAAAACTGCCATGGAAAAGCGGAGAGGGATAGAATTTTACGAGATTACCCGGAAACTCGAGAGGTTTACGTTTTTTATCCGAAAATGATAAATCGATTACTTTATAGAACCTGGAACGTTTTCTTTATTTTTTCAATATATACGTAGTTCCGTGTAAAAAAAATCGGTACAACATATATTGTACAAACTTTATCGTATACGAATGCGTCGTTTAGTTATCTTTTGAAAAATATGAACTATGTAGAATTATTATAAACACCAACTTAAATAACTACACGAAATTTGATGAAAATCGTGTCGTTTTTTAAAAAATCTAATTGTTGTTAAAGTTGCCCAGGAATAAACGTATAAACAGGTACTCAAGTAACTGCACGAAATTTGATCAAAATCGTCAGAGCCGTTTTTGAGAAAATCAAATTGTTGTTAATAATGCGTAGAATAAAGTTCCCTTAAGTACTGAGCAATGCCTACCATTTCTTCATAGCTTCTATTCCGTATGATAAAATGCCTAAGTACGAGATTACATTCATTTTCGCTCTACCGTTTAGGCTCTAGAGGTCTACAGCCAATAACAGACAGACGGCATTGCGAAAATCACTTTTCGGACTCGGTACACCTAAAACCAATATTTCCATCAAAATATCGAGGCCGAATTTCTTCGCAATATCTCAATATACTTCGTACATACATCAGAAAGTAAAAAGGAATCCTACTGCGCAGACGAAAAAAATAAGACCGTTGCTCTTCGAACAAAATCACGGGATACAAAAACATTCGAATAATAACCTGTTTAAGATGGGATTAAAAAAATGAAGATAGAAATCGAAGAATTTTTCGCAAAAACGAACGAATAGAAAACTTCCGGTAAATTTAATCATTTCTGGAGCATTAGAAACTTCCCTATATCTCATGAGTTTTTCCCGTGATTTTTTTTATTAAAAGTTAACTCTGGGGAAATTTCGATAAAGCGTGATATCCGGGGAGGGGGGAGGAATGGCCTTGGTCGAAATCCGCTCAAATCGAGACAGATTCCGGTAACGGAATCTCATAGGATCGGATTCTTTGTAAAAAGGGAATTTTAAGAAATAAAATCTGCCGATGGAATTCTTATCTTTGTCTCGGAACGGAAACCGCGAATCCGTATGAGCTAATATTTTTCCTGATAAGGGAAATGCCAGAATGAACGCTAAAAAAAAAACTCATATCTTAAATAGAATCGAAAAATTAATCTGGAGATAGTGTCGTGGATAGTAAAATAGTCGACTAATCGTGGTTTAATTAATTGAAAACAGCCAACTAACTCAAAAAAAAGTTTGGCTAAAAGGATGTTCGAATTATGCAAATTGTTAACTACACATCAATCCGAGACTTAGAGATGAATATTTCAAACACGAAAACTTTCATAGGCGAATTAAAACAATTTACTATAAATTATATTGCCGTTCAACTTTACATCAACGAACAGCACTAATGCATTTAAACAAATAACAGGTTAATAAAAACTCGATACCAAAAATCCATATCCATTCTTTTTACATAGTTCCATTAAGAATACACGGGTACAATTATAATTTACGTTTTGACAATTGCATTACGGCAGCGCTGTAATTATAATACTTTTAATACAATCGAAACGAAATTACGAGAGACATCAAACAGTACCGTAGCTGGGGTATGGCGCCAAAAATGACAAAAGTTTACTTTCCCGCAAAGTATTAGCTTAATACTCAAATGTTACCTGTAATAAAAACTCTATCATTCTTTATTTAGACAGAAATAATAATATATTCTACATATATATAAGTAGTTTCCAAAAATTTTGCCGTATCACTCTACGACTTCTTTTACGTCAAATACATTTTAAATTGTCCTTTATCGTTATCAGAAGCGTAAATATCCGCGTTTCGTTTTAAAATTGCATAACGGTTTAAAATTTGTAGATACGAGAAACTCCATGAGGAAGTAATGCTATCACCCATTTCACGCAAGTCCTTGGCAACAATGGCACTTCCTGTACAAACTCAGCCCATGAGGAAAAAGAAAAACGCCCATGCGAGAGTGTTTTAAACAACCTCTCTCTCTCCTCTGGTCGTGTCCAGGAGTTACTGCTCTCGGACCACACCGATCTCCTACATTTCGAGAAATAGGATTTCTAAGAACTGCTAAGGATTTTTTCCCCTCCTCCTCTTTACTTCACCGCAAGTATACGATCGAGGAATGCGATAACAGAGAACAGTCGTCCGGACGACATCCGCGCTCCGTAGAAGGTCGTGCCTCGTGCACTTTAAAAAAAAAAAAAAACCACCCGCAAAAACAGCTGATTTTGCGACGCTCGCCGGTAAAGCATTTTTCGCCGTTTTTTCCCCCTATCCTCGCAGCCGGAAGGGAGGTCGTAACAGGAAGCGAAAACTTCCTGATCTTAACGTCCGCAGCGATGATTGGTGTTTTTTTTTTCGAATACACCTATCCCTCCATTTACACGGTAGATAGGTTCCGCAAAACCACCGTGTAAATCGAGACTAACATTTGTATGAAAAAGGGGGGATAGGTTCCAAAAAATCCTTATTATTAATAAAATGAATAATTAATGTTTTATTTGTACATATGCACCTACATATTTATTTATCACAAATTTCAATTCAGTCATTTACGTAACATATACATATGTATATTGGGTATGTTTCCAAACTTGGCTGACACTAAGCGTGTTGTCAGCATCCAGTTCATCCAGAATTTTTTGAAATGTACTTTTTTGAAATTTTACTTGCTTCCACCATCAGTACCCTGTAAAACCGAGTCTCTTATCGTGTAAAACATATCTGGTTACATTTTCTTGACCGTGTTAAACCGAAACCGTGTAAATCAAGGGATAGGTGTACATTCGAGTGCTCGAGATTGATGATTTTTAAACACGAAAACAATTTTGGGAATTAACGTACTAGTAAATTAAACAAAAGTTTCCCGTGTGTTGTAAGAGATGTGGAAATTCTTCGCGAGGCACCGGTATTTACATGTATTATTTATTGATAATTATTATTTAAAATGTTCCAACAGGAAATTAGGGTAAGAGACCGCTATTAAACATAACCATAAAATATAAGAGATCGCTCGCTGTAAACACGTTAAAAGATATTACGAATTGCTATAACCGTTAAAACATCATAATTGCAAAAAATTAAATTCTCCGCTATCGCATACATCTAATTTACATTTTACAATATAAATACATTCCTTACACGGATCCAGAAAAAAATAGCATTAATCCCGCTGGTCAATTACGTAATAACCAGCGTAGAGCACGGAATGTTATTTTATTGTGTCACGAATATTTACATAAAGGAAGAATCCCGATTAAAAACCTTTACTGGTTGGGTTCTGTGAGGCTTTTCTCTCCCTTTAAAGATTCCATTCCACTAGCCGACGGAAGCTTTCCTTAGGTTTCCCAATTTTCCTTAGTCGGCCGGTGATTTGACCGACAAGAAGAGAGAAGCCGTATAAAGTCGCCACATAAGCTCAAAGCTAATTGCAAGACAAAAATAAACGATATGAATAAACTTGCTAAAAAATAAAAAATCTACCGCTACTACCACTTTTATGCTAAAGCCGCTAACTATCATTAAAAAAATTCCCTCGGGAAACATCCCGGTTATTTTTGTAATCAAATGAATAACGTACAGTAGGTATAGGCAAGCCTGCAGGCCACATACCTGAAGTTTAAAGCGTTCCATGAAATTCAACACAAACAATTTCATAGCTGTTAATAACAACTGAGGAAAGAATTGCCGGGTAATAAACATAATGCGTTTTTGTCGACAATTTAATAAAAGACGTTCTTTTACCATTTGTTCCCCGGCAACTGATCTTTTCTCCGGCTTACGGAAAAGATTCGGTGAACTGTGGTCGGTGAATTTTCCTAGACCCCTTTTCTCCAACCAAATTTCTACCGTGTAGTTCTAATGTAGATCTATACTATCTTTTTTGACGTTTGTAACTTAGGTAATTTTTGAGTTATTTTGTGCGCAGACAGACGGACGGACGGACGGACATAAACTGAATAGGTTATTGTTTTTAGAAAAAAAGGTCGCTAAAAATTACGGTCGTTAAACATCTTCTGCTGAAGTTACAACGGCAATAAATTATTCAGCGTCGATTTTCGCTAAAAAAAATATACCACTAGGTAACTTGCGATGCAGACACCTATCCAGCTAACCGAAGCACTAGCAACTAGGAATGCTACCCGCTACGTAGGATAGGTTGCCAACGCTTGACATAGGATACGAAATTTTATTGTCTTATCGTTAGGGAGATAAAAGGCAGCGAATGAATTATGGGCAAGTGTATTTCAAAGTACAGGTCGCGACCCTGCACTGGGTCAAAAGGCACATAAAGAAAAACCGGACACGCACGGATGGCCAGTTGATATTATCGTAAATTGCAAGTAACGAGATGTTGTTACAAAATTAACTGTTTATAATTAGCTTCTACGCCATTTTATTGGGACAACTTACAAGCTTTAAATTCCTGAAATTCTTTTCTTGTTGTTATATTTTTCCTCTTGATCACGAGGCAAAAGTTATTAAAACTACGAGGGTGAAGATAAAGTAAAAAAAAAAAACCAAACGAATCGTCAAATAGTATTTATTTTTGATAAAATACGCACGACGAATTGAGTTTATGGTGTTTTGAAAGTGATTTATTGATTTTCATTGATTTTTTACTCCAACTTCTGTAAAATTGATAAGAATACGAGGAAATAACGTTCAGGAAAATAACCATAGTTTTCAAAGACAGAGCCGTTTGAAACGATATAACTTAAACATCGCTGAAAATAGTTTTTGATGCATACATATATTTAACAATTATCAAAGAGGATGCTGATAATTTTTTTTCTTATAAGAAATTAATGAAAAGGGGGGTTGGAAACTACGGCGATATAGGTATTTCAAAAAAGAAAAACTCCTTGTACGGTTAAGGAGTTTTTCTTTTTTATAAGAAATTAATTATAACCGTTCGTCAGTTATGCATCCACCATTTACTATTTTCCGCTTCCCATTTAATCCTAAGGATGAATTTCTCATAGCACTCCGCACTTAGAACGGCCCCAAAAAATCATCATAAATAAAGAACACGTGAATAGCGAAATATTGATTGCTTTTCCTGCACACACATTTACAGCCGGTCTTTTTTCTATAAAAAAAATAACAAGAAATAATAACCGTACTATGAGTTTTCTTACGTAACCGAGTTAGGTACGCTTTACCGGCGAACGAGTTTACTGACAAAGCTAAAAAAGTCCTTGCGCCTAAGAGTTCCTTTTTCGTTCGAAACCTAGCGAACACGCGAACGTTCGAGATAAAAATAAACACGTCTCGTCCTCTTCTAGTCAATCTCGTCTATCCTGGCACTTCGACGCAAAATGGCTTAAAAATAAGAAGAAGAAAACTGCCGAGGATGCTGAAAACTAAATTGCATCGTAAAAATGAGCGCGAAAAAAAATAAAAAATGTATTTGGTCGGGCAAGGAAGACGTAAAGCAAAACTGCAGCGTAAAATACATAGTCCGCCTCTATTATTACGAAGGAAAAGACGGTCGCAAGAGGACGGAATAGATCGCCCGGCCATCAGACATTTTACGACGCGTTTTACTTACTAACATCCAATACCCCTAAACCCTTAGCTCCCTAAGCACGCGGGACTAAAATTTTTTATTCCAACCTTAAAATATTTTAACAAAAAAAAATACAAAAGGAAGAATGCCCGCGGTATAATAACTTTCGACGCCGAAAAGATAGAGTATAAAAGTCACGAGAAGAAACGTTTCGATCGAACGAAAGCAAAGATTAAAAAAAGGCAGGAAAAACAATTACGTCACGCAAGATGCGTCGTAAATTTTAATATAACGCGAGGAAGAATTTGCGTAAGTAAGCGTTGTAGTGTATGTGCCTGTATACTTACTGCGTTATTATTAAGAAATGAGGGTTTTTGACACTAAATTTTTCCCCCTCGTGGTACTATAGAAATAACTTTCGCAAAATGTGAAAAAATGTGAAAATATAACGAGAAAGGCAGCCTAATAGCAACTCAACAGAGAATTATTTATAACTTTCTGGAGAATTACCAGTTAAGACGGCTGCTTTGCGGCCGAAATTCGCATCTGGTTTTTTTTACAACCTTCTTGTGTCTACTGGAGACACCTGAAGCAAGCATTTCCTGATTTTTTCCAGCCCTATGTTGAATTAACATATGAAAAATCGCATATTTATACAGACCATCATCATAAATAGACAACTTTGTCGAGATAAACCCTATCCTGAGGCAAATATTTATTAAGTTGTTGTTGAAGAATACCAACTGGTAACAATCCCAAATAACATCCGAGAACATATTGTATAGATTTAATATTGCAATGTATAATTTTTAAAAAATCAGTGAATGTGAGTTAAATATCACTCCGAGAAAGAAGCGCGAATTTCGCAACTGAGGACAACTTCTTAATGTTATCTTCTCTCTCTCTGGTAAACGTTTTCTCTCTGTCAAATCAAGGACCGGCCGAGCGCCAACGCGCGGTTTTACTGGAGTTTTGCCCGCTAAGCTTTTGGCATTGAGGAATTCCTCTCGTGCCAAGGCCAACATCGGTATCTTTACGAGAAGTAAAAAAAAAAAACACCGAGAATATTATGGAATTGGAAAGGGAGTTGGTTGCATCTGTGCTGCTGCTCTCCGTAGCCCTGCATATTCATTCCTTAGTCCAATATTTTCGGGCTTCGGGTCTAATTATCTTGCCCAAAACTCACGGCGGGCAATCTCATATCTTACAGAAAACTGCATAGTAAATAAATAAATAAATAAATAAATAAATAACTAAATAAATAAATAAATACGAATGGAAGTTAAGTAAATGTGTAAAAAATACAAAAATATGTAAATATAGTTTATTTTTATAGTTATAAAGTTTGGTCCCAGGCGCCCGCGAGCTACTTAGTGTGTGAGACTGAAGGAACTACCTTACGTAATAATTATTTTAATTAATTAATTTTTAACGCCATTAATACGCATATATTATAGTTTCAAATGAAAATGAGCGCGTTGATGGAAGGTGATTTCGTAATCTTATGCACCAACATAAAAATTATACATGTGAATGCCTATATGCATATCCGTGCGTGTGTAGCGTGTTTGTGCGTGCGTGCAAGTTTATTTCCGCTCCTATGCGTTTCGCATTTGCACGTTTTATAAATAGCACTGGGGTGCATTTACATTTTTAAGGAAGGTGACCGCGAGGGAAAAATATTTCCTTTTACTTTAATCGCGATTTTCAACGCCGCAGAGCGTCGTTTCACGCTTCGTTACCGATATCCAGGGACATTTAAAATGAAATAAAATAAAAATAACCAGGTGACCTTGTTGAAATTTCAATTATCGCGAAAAAAAACGAGCGACTTCATCCATTGCTTCAGCCGTTAGTTATATTTTTTCTAATTAAAAAATATATAAATGCATTTTTTCCTAAAAACATATTATAATTGATTTCTCTGAACCTATGAAAGGGCCTGCATATAACTTCGAGAATAGGTATTTGAAGACAGTATTGTCAGATTTTGAACAAAAAATTTTTATTTTTTTTGGAATATTTCAATTAATTTAACTACGCTAACGATGTTTATTAAAAATAATTCAAATTTACGAAAAAATTTATTTAATCGATATTACGCGGAAATACTTGGTGGCACTGCATTCCATAAATATTTATTTGCACAAAAATACAATATTTTTATCATACACTGTTTACAATTTCCGCAACAGTTAAAAAAATAACCTGTTTTTAGCGATTTATCGCCATCCTCTGGTAAATTTTGTTTTTATAATTTTTATTTAAACAAATAAATGTATATTGTATTGTTGCTCTACAAACACGGTAAATAGAAAATGCTTTTTCCTTTGCATGAAAAGTGATTAACTTCGGAACGCAACTCGTCCTGGACATGAATAATAATCCAAAACACAAACCCTAGAGGCAATATACATAACGGGGCAGAAAGGTGGAGAGCCTGTTGATCAAAACAATAGTAACTCCTCAACACAACGAAAAGCGTTGGAGTGTCTGGTATTGTCTCACAGTCAATGACGCATTAACAAATTAAACAACATCAACGCAGGGGGGAAAAATCAACCGGCAACATGTTTTCCCTCCACCCAAATGGCTACAAAACTGCATTAAAATTGACGACCTCCTCCGGAAAATTACCAACAGAGGCCAAACCGAACCTTCCAGATACAAAATCCCACCTCAACGTCTTTCGCTTACACAGCTTATAGCAGTGGTGAGCAAACTGGCATTGGTGGTTGCGAATTCCTCGTCGGGCCGCATTAGATGCTTCGGCGGGCCGGATTAGAATTTAAATCGGACGTTGACTAGAGATTCTGAGGTTTTACAACCCAGCGGGTCTCCTATTGGTAAATACTCGCTGTCCATCCTTCCCTCAACTCCTAGTTGTCGTTGATATATCTCTTTACCTTTACTCTTCCACAAACATTTATGTTTTCAGTCTTAACATTTCAATATCAAGCGCTTTTTCTTCCAATACCTTTTGTTTCCTGATGAGGTTACACGTTGTAGCTTCTGGTGATAAGGTACAATTTACTAGCCATTTTGGTTATTTTATTGTTAAACTAATTTTTTAAATTTTAACATTTTTGTTTGCATTTCCTCGGTGATTACAGGGAAAAAGTATCAAGTACAAAAACCCTGTCTTATATTAAGTGTTTTGTCTCCATAACTTGAATATAGTATATAATATGAATTTTCTCTCCATCTCTTTTTAATCGTGGCCGTAGATTACCCGCCACTGGCTGTATATACGATATTTTTTACATTGTAAACTTTTATGTATTTCTTTCGAAGTCCTCGAGACGCTTCGACGAAACGACCAATTCCGACACCATCTTCCTTCGATCATAAAGGTCGCCTTCACGCATTTCGGTAGAGAGTGATAACGCTTAAATAAAAAGAAGACCGCGAAGGCGACCCGGGACGAAGCCGTTTCGTCGCTATGTAATAAATGATGGATTCAATAAATAAAATAAATTTTTTGTCGGTCGATATATAAGACCAGAACGAACAAAAAAAAGAGAAAAAGAACGGGGAGTGCGCGATCCGTGGTTCGCCTTGGTCGATCCGAACGGATGTCCCGTTTAAATTGGGACACGGGCGAGTGACAGCGGGGGATGGGGGGGAGGGGGGGGGGGAGGAAAAAAAACAGCCGAGCAACGAAAATGCCACAACGTTCCGACGTGAAAAGAGAAAGGAATTCGACCGTGGGCACGATTCGACCTACGAAAAGATTTCACTCCGCGGAGTTGTAAACACGGCGCGTGGATTGTGGGGGACCATTCAGCCCAGAGGAAGAAATTGATAAATTACACAACGAGCGAGTCGCTAAAACTATTTGATCGCGAGGAGGTTCGACGAAAAAGTTTTTTTTTTCCCGCTCGTTCAGACTTTGGATTAAGCTCAGAAATAGTTTCTCGCGCAGATAAAATATTAACGCGATAAAATATGCCCTTCGCGACCGGTTGAAATTCGTTACTAAATTTATTACTTCCGTATGAAGGTCCAGCAAAAAAATATCCTCCGAATCGAAATCGAGCATTTATCTATAAATCGCTGGAAACGATTGATTATACGGTTTTTTACAGCCATTCGCGTCATTTTATAAAATCGTTTGAACGAAAAATATTACACGAAACATTGTATAAAATACCTCAATCTGAAATTGTAGGTATATATAAACGACGAAAAATCTTTTTACTCCAAGATGAAATGTTGAGGAATTGAGTTATGTACTAACGCATAAATCTTAACAGAAATTTGTAATTTGAGAAGAAAAATTCTGAACTTGAGAATGAACTTCGAGAACGTAGAATTACGCTGGCTTGATATGTTAGTTGGTTAAAGAACCTACCCGACAAGTGGGAGACCCGGATTCGATTCCCGGTCAAATTCATACATTCGCTGCTACTCAAAATTTCAAATTTATTTTTACTTCGTTTTTCTCCGAAAGGAAACAGAAAATCTAATGTCATCCTACTGAGGTAATTTTAGATTAAAAAAACACGCCTAATTCGAATGATATTCGATAGGTTCGCGTGAATCTTCGCATTTTTTCACTTTCTCGGAATTACACAGGCAAATTAATTAAAATTATATGCCAAATGGTCGATGCTGTTACCTCACGAATCTCGTCATAACTACTCATCATTTTCCCCTCAACCCTGTCTTTGTAATTCCTAAGTATTGCCTTAAAAAACCTTAATTGCTCATTCACTCCTTCAGAATTAAAATTCGACGGTTTCTCACACGAAATCCCAGATTCACGCATTGACTCGATGCAAAATAAAGACTGCAATTGATGGAATTAACCCTCGTCGTTCCTACAACGACAGGAAATAATAAACAGCGGTTTATTCTTAAGACTCCGCACGCGAAAGAAATTTATCGACGACAAAAAAAAAACAATCCGTTACGTCAATTCAGCCTTGTATTTCGAAAATGAGGCCGTCGTAACCCCTCTTGCGATTCGCTAGAGCCGAAATCAAACAACCGTTTACGTACGACACAATTTCAGTCCTTCGGGCGAAAATAAAAAACAAAAACCAAAACGCCGACTCGCGTGATCGTAAAACATTCGAATTTGAATTACGAGCGAATATTATTCCTTTATCTAATAAAATAAACCTAGCGCGATTACCTTGGCCTCAATTCGTGATACACACACACACATAAACTCAAACTATCTTAACGACCGCCTTCTATTTTCTATCGGAACTCGCACGCAAGTGCAGCGTGGGCGCCATCTTCCACTCCTCCATTTTGAAACATTTAAAAACCCTCGGCGGATTTCCTTTAGACCAGAGGCAAGCAGGAAAGTTGTCATTACGTATGTAAGCCTCGGCATCTCCGACATCAAAAGAACTCCAATTTCGTGCATGGATACTGCCCATACATGAGAAGGGACGGGACCATTGAGTACGTTACCTGACTGAGGGAGGGAGGGAGGATGGACAAACCAAGATACGCCCAAGATGGCCCTCACGCGCAAAGCCGACATTCTAAGCGCTTGCATTGACACCGACGTCCTTCGAGTATTCATTGAGGACGCCGCCAAGTCGAACAACCTTGGGCTGACATAGGATGTACGACGATAGACGCTCTTATTAACCACCGCATGATACTAAACATTAAACTTACCCGCTTTAAAAGAAAAATATCCGAACCGAACGTCCAATATAAAGCAGAATATAACCCAGAGGTGGGCAACCTTTTATGCATTGTGGGACGCATTCGTGGCAGAGAATCCTTCGGTGGGCCGCATTTTAAATTGTAAATTTTTAGGCGGACTGGATTCAATTTAAATCGGAAGTTATCTCTGGCACTATATAAGTGAAAATGAAGTTAACATTAGGTTTTTCGGGTTAACATTTCAATATAAAAAATCACGATGAAATTCGGTCTTAGAAATATCTTTGAGAAATGATCAAAGACAACATTAAAAAGAACTTACTTGAATTGAAAAATACTTATTTACTAATGGGTCCTAATGCTAGATATTTTAAAAGGTTTTGCTCGACAAAAAAATAGTTGGTAGGCAAGTCAAAAGAAAAATGAAAAAAATTAAGCTACGACACACAGGGCACCCTTGACGTAGCCGATTAAAAAGCTATTTTCTAAAAATGTTTCCTGACACACCACTTCGACGTGAGAAAAAAAGATACTTTTTTCCCTCACTTTCCGTCTGCAATCCGTCTTCGTTGTATAACTCCGCATTGAGATTCGCGACGCTTGAAAATGTTAATAAACTCAAGCTCCTCGCCTTATACGATTCCCTCCCATTTGTCACGTTAACTTCGCCCGTTTTCTTCCTTAACAACGTATTCTCTCCCTTATTGTTTATGCAAGAGGATCTTTTATTCCTCTTTCGACTACCTAACCCAATCTGCATATGCATATTATATTATTCCCTTCTCTTCGGCTCCGTATCACCGCTGTTCATTATGCCGGGCCGAAATCAAGCGTTCAAAGATCGTTCTCTTTCTCTGTCTCGTCGGATTCGCTCCTCTAATAATATTAAGTGATGAATCATTCTTACCTGTAAGTAAATTTGGATTTGGAATCGTTATCGAAGCTTCTCGATTACTTAACTAGTTGGACGATAAAAAGACGTTCGTAAAAATGACTTTTTTATACCGAGGAAAATACTTTATGGCAGATACGGGCAGAAAAATATTAAATTGACCACTCCATTATTAAAGAACACTTCGTTTAACCCTTTCGTGGGCAAGTTATGTGCAGAAGATCTATGATTGTAGCTTTCAGGTTTTTTGATTAAAAAATTAGCGTATTTGTTTTCACATCGATCTATTTTTTTAATCTTTCATTTATCATTAACAATTATATGGTAAGTTTGTTTCAGAATAATCAGAGAATTCCATATGCGACCATAAAATAAAAAAATAAAATAAATTTTACAACATATCCTGTTTTGGAGTCTATAGGGCAACACAACTTGTAACCCCCTTTTTATTTTAAAGGATTTAGGGGCATTTATTGTTTGATTGAAGACCTATCCAATCGCGCCAATACAGAAAAAAAACTTTGTATTATTCCACGAAGTTAGGATAGAACATCGTAAATGGCACCAGTAACAAATTGAGGGAAGCAAGGACCAAGTTGCAGGAAATAAGTACTTCCACGAAAATGTCCCAGTTATGAGGGCGGAAAGAATCGAATCGCCGTTCGGATTGAAAAAAAAAACGAATCCACTCGCACAGAACATTAAAAGGTTTCAAAACGTCCGTTAAAAGGATTCGAAAGTCGGAATAAAATATCGTACGAAGCCTAAAACTGGTCATTTACATTTCTTTCTCCGGATGAATAACCAAATGGGCGGAGAAGTGGTTAAAAAAAAGAGATCGCTTGAGTGAAACGAACTTCGTCGAGTTAACGGAATGGATTGCGCGGTTTCCAAAAAAAAAGTTTGCACCACCTTCTTCCCCACAGTTAAACTGAGGAACTTCGGAATCGCAATTCCTCCGCGTTCGAACGCTCCGTCGCAACCGTCATCGTCGGACGAACATCGGACCTATTTCCTCCCTTCTTTAAGTCTCTTCGGAGTCATCGACCATCGCGATCAACAGGTCGCAATTGCGGCGGTTAACTTCGAAAAAATCGTTGAAACGAATGCTACTTTTCTTAACCTTATACGTCAATGCAGGGACGGTATTTTTAAAAATCTGACTAATATTTATTATTATCATCATTAATGTTTATCTCTTATTTCTCTTGATTCTTTATATTTGGTTTTTTACCGTTGGAGTTGTTTGTATGTAAATTCTCTTTTCAGAAATAAATTCATTCTCTCTCAAATGTTACAAGGGCCAGGTGGTAACTATAAAGTTAAACCTGGAAAGAGTATGATACAAAGTGAAATGCTATAGGATATATTTCCATTGCCATAATAGCGTAAATTTAGAAAATAGTGTTAGGATTTTCAATGTTCGTGGTGACGTATTTACATAAGACGCACTCTCTGTTTAACAGATGATCTCAGGGATTCTTAAGAATTATTGAGAATTTACAAAGAAAAAACTTCCGAGTCTTCTTCATGACAAACATTTTTTCGGAAAGAATACTTGGCATGCACTGCTGCATTTAGACTTCGGACCAATAATTATTTAATAATTATTTTTCTGGTTGATTAGTACGGACAGAATAACGATGTAGAATGATTTTCGAAAGAGTTTTCAGTTCAACATCCACCTCGTCATTCGTAGACTAGATAAAAATAAGAAAAAAAAACAAAATTCATTAATTCAGGGATTTAATTTTAACGTTTCACTTTAAAAAGCATCGGAACAATTAGACCACGAAATCAAACATCACAATCCTCCATCCGACAAAAAGAAGACGATTTAACCGAAAAGAAAAAAAACCACCTAAATCGTCCACGTTAACTTTCACAAAACTTTTCCTTTTCCACTCCCCGACCACCAATCCGTTACAGGCGATCGAGTTTATTTTCGTCGCAGTCTCTGTGCGTCATTTTGAATCGCAGGAAATGCAACATTTTAAAAGAAAAAGAAAAAAAAACAGTAGTTGGGGCAAGAACCGGAGCGAAACCTAGCTTTCGAAACTCAAAAACGAAAAACCGGTTTCTGGAACTCACAGACGTCTGGAGCGTGTTCAGACACGAAGGACGCGCCCCTCGCAACATCCAACCTCCGCCCCATCTCTCCACCCCCTCAACGTAACAAGACATCCGCCCCACCCCCTATTCCCCAACCCCCTTTCTCCTTCCTATACCTTCCAACCGCTGCCGCCTCAACCGTTCTTCCTTCCGTCTATTTTATTCCCTTCCCCCCTTTTTCGCAGTACGCCGAATTAAAATTCCGTCGAGACGAGCCGACAAAAGAGAAACAATTGAACGTGTTTAAAAAAAAAAGAAGATCGAATCAGCCGTGTACGCATGCGGAAACGAAGAAGAAAAAAACGTCGTCTACACCTGATTCTTTTTTCGACGCCGCTGCGGTTTTTTCTTATACAAATTCGTGTATGACGTAAGAGGTGGTCGTTGATCTTCAAAATAAAAAAGATCCGAGATGGTTGCGTTACGAGTTCGTCGACCATTCGGATCGAGAAAAAGGAATTTATGTAAGGTTTTAAATCCGTGGACATTTAACATCCGGAGAGGAATTTCGTGTATTTTACAGTTTTCTTTTTTAATCGACGCGTTTTGCATCGCTGCCTTTGTACAAGGCTGCGGTCCTATTTTTTACCGTCTCAATCGGAACGAAATCTCCGCCAAGGATAGAAAAGGTCCGCCATTTTAAATATTTTTCGTCGGTGTCCTGATTCTGTCGTAAATGTACCTGCCGAAATAATAAACCCAGAGCAATCGAAGTTTTGCGGTATGATCGAAATATTGGTCATAATCCGCCGAGAAACACAACCGTTCTTTTAAAAAAAAAAGTTTTGTGGAGCTCGAAACGAAAATTTTCATTTTTTAATAATACTGTGCTCAGTGGAAATTTTTAAAACTCGCAGGAAGATTTGCGAAATACATATTACTCGATATCGCTTTATTGAAATAAGCCTTTGTGACTTTAACAAATAATTTTAATAAAAATATTATAATAATTTTGGCTTTACCTAAACAAATGACGTAACATATATATCACAACGAACGTCAAAAAAAAAAAATATGACGTCTTAGAAATTCCGCCAGAGAAAGGCCATCACCGTACCACGGAATGAAGCTACGCATACCTCGGTTATTCTACGTCTTGTTGCAGTTAAAACAAAAAAAAGAATTACCCAAGTTCAAAACCACCCGGGAAATATGTCGGAGGAAGAACCTCCCTTTTCCTCCACGCTCCATTCATCCGAAAAATGGTTTAATTACCCGTAATTAATAATTCAATCGCCGACGTCCCAGCAAATCTCTTAACGAAGGCAGCCTCCGAGGAATCTCTTAAGGAAAAAGAGAAGAATGCGGAAAGAACATTCTTCCTTCCGCGCCGCATTTTTTCCACAAGAATGGACTTATTAAAAGCAATTAATTACTATCTTGGGACCGGTAATGTTGATTGCCAACTCAAAAGACTGCAGCGTTGAAAAAATTTCCTCATTCCTGTCTCTTCTTCCAGAAACTTTTTATTCTCCTTTCTTCGCAGTCATAACACGCGGATGATGCGTTGCATGATGCATGAGACTTCGACACGACAGCACGCCAGACGAGTTTCTTCCACATCATCCGAGCGAACGCATTAAACTTGTTATTTTACGATGAACGGTTCGAAAAGATATTTCGACAGATATCTTCAAGTTACATATCGTAAATAAAAAATAAAAATAGGAATAAACTTACATTTTTTGTGGTCGAAAATGCTTTAAATGGCCGTCTTTTGTTAAAATGAACATTGCAGAAATTCTACGTCCAACACGGTTATTTTTTTGTTCGTCTACTAACGCGACTTGAAGCGATCAGAAAATCACAGATTAAGCTCACGCTAAAGGGTATTAACGAGCCATCTGAAAATTCAAGAGGTTAGTTACTGAGGAAAGAGCAATGCCGGTTAAATTAAAAAGGAATATTGTTCAAGAATCGAACGGACGAGGTAATTTTACTTACATCTACTGATGGAGCCTCACACTTGGAATAAGATCATTTTTAAACTTTCCACGAAAGAAAATTATCTTATTTCTAATAAAACTATCAGTAAATAAATGTGGTAATATGGTCAAATGAAATGTGCATAGCTGCTTACCAGAGCCGGGTGAGCGAGGCACCCGTCTAGGACGCAGCCCACTTAAGGGAGCGACAAATGACAATTTGAACATTTAAGTGTAACGTTTCATATCATAAAATATATTTTATTTTACTTTTACAGTTTAGATAAACTAGTCACGAGAGATAAAACTGTGTACTCCATAATTTCATTAGGAATTTCCAAACCTTGCCTATGGGCGCAAAAATGTCTTGTCCCAGCCAGTTTCTAACTACTGCTTGAGACATGAAAGTTTCAAACATGCACCATTCTAACATTTGATAAAACAATATATGTGTAACCCGATGCACTGAAACAACAAGCCACACTTTTAAATATATCGATAGTAGACATTCCCAGCCCAAAAAAATATTCCATCTCTTCTCTACTTATTATATTGCGTTAATAAACATCCCCTATCCACTTACCACCAAACTAACATCCATTTTATCTCTTAATACCTTCACTCGTCAGATTATTACACCTGATAACGAGGAATAACACGCTTCATTTTCTCTCGGATCCAAATTGTTAAATAAGTTAAGAAAAGATATATCGTATAAAAAACCCAGTCCTTGATTCAACGCACAAAATAATTCCATCCAAACCACATATCACCTTAATGCCACCACAGGTGGTAACGGTTAATTACGCCCTCCGTGGGATGAGTCCGAGGTGCTAACCCCCATCGCCTTCACTTGTTTTCCGTTGCGGTCGGTTATGTAAAAAATACGAAAAAAAAAAGAATCCGCGAAGGTTGAAGAAGGGAGGGCAATTCCCTTATAGCGGACTCGCAAGCTTAACATTTCACTGAAGAGAAGCCAGTAAGAGTTACAGACAGGAAAAGGAAGGAGAGAGAGAGAGAGAGAGAGAGAGAAAGGAAAATGGGATTTCTTGTCTGACGGAGGGAAATGGCTTCGCCTCTATAAGTCACCGGATCCAGAAGGGAAACTTTTGCGCTATCAAGTTTCGGGTAGAACTTTCCGATAGCTTCGGATCTACGCTAGGAAACTTAAAAAAAAAAGTCCGCTTTTCATTATGGTTTTCTCTGCAAAATGCTTTCATTTCTGCCACCCTGCGAACAATGGAGCGTGTTCGGAATAAACAATGGACAACTTCGGAGGGAGAATTAATTGAATAAACCGAACAACTATGAGAGAGCATTCCGAGCGAACGTTGACCATGGCGTCGCCGAATATGGCTGATATTGGATTATTACGGCATCAAATACAGTTACCATGTTTTAGGTTTTTTTCTCGAAGACTTTTGTTTTTAGGAAGAAAATTTAAACAGATACGCACTAAAAGTCCAATAATATTTTAATGTTAATTCTTTACTTTATTTAAATATAAGTCGATATTAGAGACACTTAAACTGGTATTTACGTTTGTAATTTACAGTTCCAAAATATTATGTCTAAATGTTTTTGTAAAGTAACACCCTCAAAGTATCAGCTTTTTCCTTAAAAGAGAAAAAAACCAAGTAGTTACTAAAGAAAAAATATTTTTAAAACTTTCATGGTAATACCAGGACGGCAACCTTACAACGGTCTTAATTAAAATTTTCCATAAATACTTTACATCTCACCGTAAGCCAAAAAATACGCTTAGATTTTTTTTGCGAAAAAGCAGTTATTGTAGAAGATTTTGAAAAGAAAACAATACCGTTGTAAAAGAATAGTGAACAAAAAAAACATATCCTTTGACGAGATTCCAACACTTTCAAAAATCACCTCAAACATTCCCTATTTTTTCCCAAAGCCAGACAACAAATCCCTCTTCACATCCAATTTTAAAAAATGCAGAGTAATCCAATAACAACCACCATTGTTACATCCAAGGCTAGCATTAACTGTCAAAACAGAACGGAACCTGGCGAAACACAATACTCGATGGCAATATATATATATGTATATATATTTTATTTCCGACTACATCCGAACATTGCCGGAATCATCCGACGATTGATGATTACATATCAGATAAGGAGACGGTTTCCATTAAAGGCAATAAAAAGTGAGTCTCTTTACTATTTACTCTTTACGAGACCCATTTCGAATTCCCGGCGTAAAACGACCGAGAAGCGGCCCCACGGGACGAGCAAGTATCCTACAGCCTTGTCCCGACTTTCCATATAAGGACAGCAGAACCAAGGCGAGTCTCGCAACTCCGTTGCCACCGCCCCAGACCGCTAAGAAGAATATGGACGCTCGAATCACTGCAGAAGCAATTCCGAGCGTTTTTTTTTATTTCAACGCTCTTTGAGCGGAGCATTGCCTTAAAAAGCGATCCTAAATTCGTTCACCTCCAACATCACTCGCGAGGGCTTCTTTGGACCGAATATGTAAGTGGATCATTCTCTTGACGACCTTTTGAAAGAGAGCTACTTCGGCGCAACGCGTGTGAAGGCGCCCCACCGAAGCTTAAGCACGTTTACCTACTGGATTTGGGCGTTAATGCCTTCCAAATCGACGCGTAACTAGTAGTGTTTTCCACGAACGTGAATAAAATTAGCGCGTTTTTTTCTTCAATTATTAAAACTGGTAATATTTTGTTTTTTTCGATATGAAGATTTCTCCCATAAACGCAACTGACGAAACGAGGAGAATTTAAAATATGATCACACGTTATATGCGTAAATTTAGATTATCTTATTTTTTATGTGGTAATTATCGCCATATATTCAGTCACTGGAGGCTAAGTGGCATCGATGTAGAAATATGCCCTCAAAATTTCAGCTTTCCATATTTTATGCTTCGGAGATATATTAAAAATAAAAAGAATTTTAATGGCTCCCAATCTGACCCTGTATATTTTTCAAAACGAATGACAGCAGTACAGAAATATATTTCCCTCCAAGTTTCATATCTCTATCATTTACGGATTAGTCACAATTTCAAGTGCACAGACCTTGGTGAAACTATAATAGCATTTTAAAAAATATCTTTAAAATTAGCAAAAAATTAACATTTATTAGTACTCATCCACAAAAAAATTTCAAAAACAGTAAGTCCCATCAGACGTGTGTTTTTCAGACGAAAACGGATATAAATGATAAGTGACAGGTCAAAATATCGAGAAATTGCATTACAACATTAACACATCCTAACATCGCGTCTGATAACAACTGAGCTTAAACTGTTAAAAAATTTTGCGGCTTTTGATTGTTCCATACTTGCATAAATTTTAACGAATAACACATTCATCGCAGTAACTAATTAACTGAGCGAACCTTTTAAATCACTAAATTCATTTATTTTTCAATGGAAAGGAAGTACAACACGCCGGAATTTTTCATTTCCGAGAAGGAATTCAGAAAAGATTTCGATTTCGGTAATCGCAACAAGGCCGAATCTAAGCCAAACGCAATAAAAAATCCATAAATCTTGACATAATACATCACCAAAAATTCTAAATCCACTTTAAAAAAAGAGAACTGTCGTCTGTTTGGTGGATTTAGAATCGTTTGAGGAGACTAAGCCGTCTAGCTCAGAAGGTTGGCAAGCATCGTAGTTACCGCTTCGGATGACGCGAATAGTGACTCACTCGGCGAAAATCGAATTCCGTTGAGATTTAAAGGAAGGCCGTGATTGGTCCCGCAACGTTTCGAAATTATGTGTCGGGTCGCAACCGAAGCCTCATTCAAAAATTCCGGAATGGCCGCGAGGTTGGAGGGGATCTCGAAACGACCTGCGATCTCGCGAATGGAACGTCGGGAACACCGCATTCCTACGTGGGTGGAGTACAAGTCATAAAAAGATTTCTCTAACATCTTCGCCCACGGATGGAGATGGGAAGGAGAGGGATGGGAGATGGGGAGAAGAAAGGGAGATGGGAGATGGGGAGAAGAAAGGGAGATAGGAGATGGGGAGAAGAAAGGAAGATAGGGGATGGGGAGAAGAAAGGGAGATTGGAGCGGGAAGGAGACAGGACAGGAAAAGGTGACAGAAGAAGGAAGGTGATAGGAGATGGAGAGAGACGAGGTAGAAAAAGGATAGGTAGAGAAGTAGAAGATGCAAGAGACGAGGGGTATGAAATGGATGAGGGGTAAAATGGAAGGGTAAAATGGAAGAGGGGTGGAAAATGGAAGAGGGAGGGAAAATGGATGAGGGGGGAAAATGGAAGAGGGGTGGAAAATGGAAGAGGGGTGGAAAATGGAAGAGGGGTGGAAAATGGAAGGGGTGAAAATGGAAGAGGGGTGAAAATGGAAGAGGGGTGAAAATGGAAGAGGGGTGAAAATGGAAGAGGGGTGGAAAATGGAAGGGGGTGGAAAATGGAAGAGAGGTGGAAAATGGAAGAGGGGTGAAAATGGAAGAGGGGTGAAAATGGAAGAGGGGTGAAAATGGAAGAGGGGTGAAAATGGAAGAGGGGTGGAAAATGGAAGGGGGTGGAAAATGGAAGGGGGTGGAAAATGGAAGAGAGGTGGAAAATTGAAGAGGGGTGGAAAATGGAAGAGGGATGAAAATGGACGAGGGGTGAAAATGGAAGAGGGGTGGAAAATTGAAGAGGTAAAAAAAATGGTAGAGGGGTAAAAAAATGGTAGAGGGGTGGAAAATGGAAGAGGAGAGGTAGAAAATGGAAGAGGGGAAGAAAATGGAAGAGAAATGAGGTAAAATGAAGGAGGTAAAATGAAGGAGGTAAAATGAAGGAGGTAAAATGAAGGAGGTAAAATGAAGGTGAGGAAAGATAGAAAATGGAAGAGGAAAGGTAGAAGCTGGGAGAGGTATAAAATGGAAGAGAAATGAGGAGTATAAAATGGAATAGAAAAGAGGTATAAAATGGAAGAAGTAAGAAAGAGAGATGAGGGGATACAATGAGAGAAAAGGAGTGAGAAGAAAGAGAGTAAGCATAGAGAGAGAGGTGAAGACAGCAAGACAAGAGGACAAAAGCGTAGAGCGAAGAGAGGGAAATGAGGGAGAGATGAATGAATATGAAATAGGATGGGAAGGGATAAGAGGGGGAAGAGAAAAGAACGGAAGAGGGGAGAGAGAGAGAGAGAGGCCGGAACATTTTAGTCACCACCTCCTTCCCCACCCACCACCCATAACCCCTCTCCCTCCATCTTAAATCCTTCAAATACGCGAGGCGTATAACGTTAAAAACGACTTCCTACAGACATAAAGAGCTTAGAATTTTATAACGAACAACCTACATATAGTAAAGCACAACACCCACGTACGGAGGCGAGGATGGAGTCTGTCCCACTTTCGAAAAATGTTTTAGATGAATGAGTTCCTCGTATAACACGAGAGGGGTCTCGCCCCGGGGCGAACCTCGCCCGCGCTACTACGAGGAGAAGAGACGTCGCCCCGCTTTAAAGAAGGAAAAACATAAAATAAAATCTTAAAAGAGACCGATCGCCGTTCTACTTCTGGGTGGTTAGCCGTGGGTGACGCCGTGACGAAAAAGGAAAATTTCGAAGGATTTTTCATCATCGTCTTAGCGGAGTGATTCAACAAAATGTTTCTGGAGAAAAAAACTCCTCGCGTTCCTATCGAGCCGCATGAGCTGGAAGTTTATTTTCAAAACTTACAAAGTCAAACGGCTGAATATTTAGCCGCTCCTTTCTTTTTTTTCCTCCGAAAACGAATCTTTATCATGTTACGATTAAATATTCCTTCAAGAGGCATGAATCAGATTACCTACACTATTTGCCGGAAAACAAAATTATGACCAATCGTTTCCGTGGTCATTTTTAAAGGCAAGATGATTACTAATTAGATAAAATCGACATAATATGTAGCTATATTAGCTATAAAAATATGACCTTTTTAAGACTGTGGAGAGATATTGTATCAATTTAACTACTTCACCGCTTATATTTTTTAAAATATATAATTTTAGCTTAAATAGGCTATTTGATGGTTGGTCCAGCAACAATTCCATTGCTTCAAAATTAATTAATAATGTGAAAATACCACCGGCAAATCATTTCTCACCCAATGCTTACAAAAATTGAAAGTATAACTTTAAACCGAATTAAATAGAAACTTAAAAAGGATACAAACTTCAGAGACTACGGTTTAAACTTCAGAAATTTTTCGAAATTTTTAATTCCTGAAATAATGCTAGTTTTCAAATATTAAATTACATGTACGATTTTAAGACTGGATTTAAATTTCGGTAAACATCATAATGTTTTCATCACAAAAATAGTTTATCTGTCTCAATCTCTATCTTCGCATTACGCATGTATCCAAATATGTTATTAACCATAAATAGAGAGCAAGGCCGTATTCCACTGATATCGAATGCTTCCACGAAAAAAATAGTTATTTTTTTTACACAGCGCATTCTCGAAATAAAAACACGCCCATTTGACGTTATTACACGCCAATGTCACGTAAACGGATGCTGACGCTAAGAATCCTTTCCCATAATACCTTTTTGGACCATTTACGCATTAGCTTCGGAGACCAATTATTTTTTGCTCGGGGATAACGCTCCGAGAGGCCGAACGCTTGTTTGACGATGCGATTGAGGAGAGGCATAAAAAGTCATTCTCGTCAAGGATAAAGCGAAGAGATTTGGTTTTTTTTTATTAGACCGAGAAACCTCAATGAATCACTCAATGGAGAAAGAAAGTTGCCACAAAAAAACGCAAGCCTTTCTTTTTTTATTCCAATTGATACGTTTATGTACACGAGAAGTACTTTATTCTTCGGTTGGTTATTTTTAAAAGAGAAACGAAACTGAATTGGTGGAAAATACGCTATGTAAGGACCACGAATAATGAACTCAAAATAAGTCGTGGGCAGATAATCCCGCAGCAGGTTCACATTTTACAATTTATGCCCTTCAGTACGTCGAGGCGTGCGGCAGGGGGCGTCAAGCACCGACCTACTTTTAAACGGTGCTGACATTATTCCTATTGGACCTTCTGATTACGTAAGGGAAGGATAGGTATAAGTACCTATTGGTTCTGGCTCCAATTTCCGTGAAACCTCTACGCTGGGACTCTATTCATCCATCGGAATCTTCAATCGGTACAGGGAACGACACTATACATACCCTCATTGGTAAACTTTCCTAGGAATGAAGACAGCAATATCATAGCACAGGGGTGGGAAATACTTTCTGCATGGTGGGCCGCATTGATGTCACCTTCGTTGGGCCGCATAGAAACTTGCCATTGCTTCGGAGGACTGGATTAAAGTTAAATCTGAAGTTATCTAGAGATTCTTAGGCACCATATCGGGTTAAAATTAAGTTTTTAGAGTGTACATTTCAATATTTAAAATCATGATGAAATTCAATCTTAAAAATACCTTTGAGAAAAGATCCAAAACAGCATTAAAAAGAACTTATTTAAATTGAGAAATATTTACTAAGGGTTCTCAATTTTAACGCTAGATATTTTAACAGATTTTGTTAGATAAAAAATAATATTTGGTATGTTAATAGAAAGAAAAATAAAAAAGTATTGAAACTATGAAAAAATTGGCGGTGGTTCACGTAAAATATCTTAGTGGGCCGCAGCTTCCAAATTATCAAGACCAAAAAACCATACGCCCAGTCAATTCTTCAAAGTTTTACATTATTTAATGCGAAAAATGGAAGATAACGCGTGGATTAGAATCGTGCCCCAAAATCGGCGATCCTCCTCTACAACGCTACGGTCACACTTTCGTGATTCACCCCTCGTCTGAACATGCGCTCCGCGGACTGTTAACAGGAAACTCGGATCGCTGCTGGAGGTTTACAATTAGAAAAAAAATATTTCCCGCGTCTCCAACGGGTCGCTTCTTTTTATACGTCTCGTACGCAGGGCGATATCAAAAAAATAAGCGCGTCCGTGCGCCATCGGCACAAAGCATCGACACGATTGCTCAAGCAGAAAGGCAGCGACCGACCAAGTCCTCAACCGGAAGACGTCTAGGATACGTCCCATTAAATAAAGTTGGTCACTAATGAATCGATTATTTAGCGAGAGATGTCGTCGCATCGGCATTTTTTTTATTTGCGAACCTTTAGGTCACATGACGCAGGAACGGAATTTTATTGAAATTTAATATAAAATACGAGGGTAACTTACCCTGCAGGATAATCCGTAGACGAAACTGTAATTTTTAACTTCATTTTTCGACATTTTAAGATAAAATGAGACTCCTCAACAGGGGCGTAACTAAAATTTTTGGGACCCCAACTATGTCAAAAAAAATTCGTTATAAAGCTTTTTTATATGACTATCATTTTTATAGATGTTGTCGACATTTTAATCCTGAAAATAAGTTATAAAATTTTTTTCGTATGATTTTATATTTTTATCTATATTTTTTGTCATTTCAGTTCCAAAAATTTCTCTGTCACTAATCAGTTTTCATGCCTCTGAGTTTTGTATTGAAAGACGTAATAAATAACGGTCACATAAGCGTGTAGGTAGCATTGCATTAATTTTAATTTTGAAATATATCTTTCAACTGACGACACAGTTACTGGCAATGTCAAATATATCATCAAAGCTGCACTTGCATTGCTACAGATTGATGTCAGTCTGTATTTAATCCTTATTAAATTCAATGGTTTCTTTGGTATCTATGCAGTTCTCAATCTCATCTTTCAAAACGGAGTTGATAAAAAAGTTCTTCACAAAGTACATTTTTTAAACATATTTTTATAAATTTTTTCGAAATTCTTCAAGTTCTGGTTTATTCAATTTAAGCATAATTTCGGCCCCCCTACACACTTCGTGTGCTTGAAACCCCCTAATTACCCCCCCCCCCCTCAAAACCCACGATAAGAGCAGTCTCGCGAAAAAAGGCCATCTTGCGGAAAACTTGATTCATATGACGGCAAACATCTGAATAAAAAAATTATAGCTGCCGGCGACAGCTCCGTGGGCGGGAAGAACGTGGGACCGACAAAACGCTGATATCAAGAGGAATGCGTGACACAGGATCTTTATTCTCCTTATTCCATCCTCAAAGTGATTCACGGAATGGCGCACGCAGACATAGAACTGAATACCCAAAGTGGCTCTCTGGCACTACATTGAAGATGATCTCAACCCTGGGTGCGACATGCTTCCATCGAAAGATGTGACCAAGTGCCGTTGCGTCATTTCCGGTCGATAATTGCTTTATTGCCATAGGATTCCCTTAGTTCGCGTAAAGTGGTACGAGACTCCAAATATTCGCGCGTTTAATGAATGAAATGAGACGCCGGACAAAATAGATTTTTGCAACCATTCCAATTATTTAAAAAACGATCGCCGCGCGTAGGAGTGACTCGGTGGACGGAGTCATTTCCGCATTTGTGAATTCTAAAAGGATTAAATGAATAACTTGGAAGTTCACCGACCTTTACACGTTCTATATTTGCCGAATGACGTGCGTGACCCTTTTTCCTGTTCTCGGACACTTTCAAAATTACGAAACTGACTAAATTTGCTCATTAACGAAACACTTTCGATTCATAATACTCTTTAAATATTACTCAAAATGTTAATGGGTGTGAAAATATTTTGCGCCGAATCGATATTACGCGAATCGGAAGGTGGTAAATTCCTGCGAAAGCTGATTATAACGTATTAACTTACTTCTGCGATAACTTTACTGAAAAATCGCTGCAAGTGACGGTATCTTACAAATATTTTACAGCGAGAAGGCATTCCCGAAAGCGTGAGCACACACTCAACCGAGGAAAAACGCTGAATACACGACTGACCCAAAAACATAAACCGAAGCGATAATTAAAAAAAAGTTATTTGCGTACCAACGTCAAAGTGGTTGTAAGCGCAATCCATTACCGACTTTTCGCTTGTTTTTAAACACGCAACGCGAGAATAAATAAAACCGCGCATTTACTTATTTTACGCGAACAAAAGTTCTTTTTTTTTTAACAACCTCGCCACCGCTTGTCGGCCATTCTCTAAGGAGGTAGAGAATTTCCTGTCCTTGGAATCGCATTCCATAGCGCCGCCAAAGTCTTACGCGTTATTTAAAAGAATGGATATATTCCTTCTAGGTATACAAGATATAATGAGAGGCGGCGTACGTCTTAACGAGGGAGGTGCGCACTCCGTTAGATTTCCAAATCACGTTTCTTTTCCTATGATAAATCTCCCGTTTCTATGAATATTCGGGTCGCGTTAGTCCGTTGACAGATCGGAACACTATAGAAGACCTCTTGAACATCTCTGAGAAGAGAAATGGTTTCGTACTTCGTTAACCGATTCGAAAAACTGAAAAACAGAAAGGAAGCAAAGATAAGGTAAATATATACAGGGTGGTTACAAATGATCTTCTCGATTTTAAAAATTTATCATTAAAAAACTAACAGAGTTACGGTAAAAAGCGAGCTATATTAATAAATAAAAACTCAAAAAGCTTTTTTTCAAGGTATTGAAGTTCAATATAACAGCAATGGCAAATGATTTTTGTGTCGTAATTTATATCGTCAGAATATTTTTTAGCGTCACAAGTTTATTCCTTCTACAAGAAACTCAATATTTTATATAGAAAATACAAGCTTACGCGTGCCAAGTAAAATTGCACGCGTGCCACGTATTTGCTAATCCTGCAATATATGTTCTGTTTGTGGGTCTGCAGACATCAAAATGGTATTCTGTTTCCTGCCATACATTTCGTGATCTATTAAGCCAAACTTTTCCTAGTCTCGCGTATCTTTCCCTTCAAATTATCCAGAGTTGTTAGCATTGGTGGAACATAAATTCGTTTCTGACATAGTCAAGGAGGAGAAAAGCCGTGGGGGGTTAGATCGAGCCAACGAGCCGACCTAAGAATGTGCCCTCAACGCTTGATCCAACGTTCGGGCAATTAATCTTACAGGAATATTCTAACCTCAATATGAAGGTGGCTAATATCAATAGCTCGGAAAATACTTCTCAAGTTATTCTTTGCAACTATAGCTTGCTTTTCTCTTTATCTTTGTTAGTTATTTCCTAATAATCCTTTTTAAATCAGGAAGAACGTGTAATTACCCAGCGTATGAATCACACTAACCAATGGATACTGAAAGCATTGTCGTAGCCAGGATTTTCCGACTGGGACGGTTTTGTCTACAGCTGGACGGGTACCCCGCTGGAGGCGAATTCTTTTTCGATACACACAAGTGTTTTCGAAAATTAAAAAACTTATAAACCTAAAGTGGCTTTTGAAATTAGGTCACCAATAATATCTGAAATTTTAAAGGTATTAAAATAAGTCAGAACGCCAAAAGTCACTGACTGAATGGATTAGAAAAACATATTTTCGAAAATTTTCCGCTACTTTTTTCAGCGAGTTACGAAAACCTAACACGTTACACGCTACGATAAAACGCGTGGAAGGCGCGAATCGGAGGAAATAAATTCGACTAAATCGACGCTGGGATTGCGTTTGAGCGGTTAAAATTAATTCCTCAAAGCGAGGCGATAAAGATGGACGTTCCGGTTCGCGGAATCCGGGTCCGGGACGCGCCAAAGCGTGACAAACACCCACGGTCAAACACACAAAACGACGGGCGTAAAGTACCCTCGGCGGAATACTAACCAACGGCTGGCGCTTCGGTTCCAATCCCATAATGCACGTGAAATTCGTCATCCAATGTGTTGGCGAGGTAGTAGTGAAACCCTTCGTTTTCTATACACGACACACCAAGGGAGTCGGAAATAGTTGGGAAAGTAAACGCAAGAAGCCATTTTGTGACTCATCCGAAGTCGCGCCCCTGAAATAAAAAAAGCGTCGATCAAGGTGAACTCGGTGACTAAGGCGAAAAAATAAAAAAACCGCGCAGAGAAAACGAATTACTGCGAACTACAGTAACAAACAAAGAATCGTCGGTGAGAGGAGTATGATGTGTTCTCATCAGTCGACTTATAATAATAAACGTGATAACTGAAAATCGCCATGAGAACCTCCTGCTAACCGTGATTTAGTTTATAACGAAACAGTGAAGTTCATTAGTGGAAAAGTTTATGAATACAGTATAGAGCAGTTTTCCTAAACAATTTTAGAGTCACGGTATCCTTAAATATCTTTTCAGAATTTGGCAGAACCCATTTCCCTCCATTAGTAGTAATCTTGTTTTTTTTGTTTCTACATACCTTAAGTAAGAAATCAAGTATTTGTAATTGCTTATTCCACTAGTCGTTAACATACACTAGTTGGACATAAAGAGGGTAAACAGAAGAATGTTCGCAGCACCCCGGTTGAGAAACGTCTCATTAAGTTCACAAAACGAGATGATGACTGGTGAATTCAGTGTTTTACTGCGTGAGAAATGGAAATTTTCAAGCGAAATAAATAAATACAAAAAGTTAATACTACGTCGATGGTCTGAATAAACTTCAAAAGACACGAAATGGTTGAGAAACCAGCTGTACCTACATTCCCAACTTTTCTAAAAGTTGGAGTTTTAACTTCACCGGGTCCTAGCCATTAACGTGAACTCGATATTTCATTATTTTTTTTTGGAAATTCGCAGGAAACAAGGATAGTTATGATCTCGGTGTTTCTAAAGCGCGCAAAAAGTTTCGCCTTTTGCAAACCAACAGTTTCGACTTGAATATCTACCGGCATTAATTCTTCGAAGTTTGAAGGATGAAAAATGTTTGAGGCCACAGCCTACTTCTAATGATCCCAAATAAAAATCCCGAGTGCATTTGACAGCTCCCGTAAAACATGTTATAAACAAACACGAGGGTTAAAGCAATCACTCAAGCTAGCTGAGAATTATTTCCATTCAAAGTACAGAACAACCTCCATCCAGTTTGGCAGCTTCGATCTAGCGGGAAAGGAAAACCTTCCAACAAACATCAAAGTCCTTGCTCATTGTTTTACTCGACTAAAACTGCACCGGAATATTTTCTCGGAAAAAAAAACTCAACAATAAACATCAATAATACAAAACGTTTTTTTTTTTCGTTGCCCGCTTTCCAGGTGCGAGCTGACGTGCCGCGCGGAAATGAGAGAGAAAAAAATCGCAATTTATCAAACGGGTAACGTCAGCCGGCCAATAATCAACGTAGAAAGAGATCGTGATAGTGAAATTAACGGTCTGAAAATACGATTTGCCGTTATTATTTTCGTCGAAACGCGGAAAAAATGAGCGGCCTTTGTTTTTTTTTACAGCAACCTCGCAGGTGCGACTCGGTGGAATGGGTAGAGGGAGGTAAAATGGCAGAGAAGTAATTTCGAGGGATACTACAACAACAAAAAAAGATGATCATCGCCATAACGCGCAGAGATTATTCCACCGCGCTGCAGAAAAAAACACCGTTGCCGAGCTCCAAAGGGAGAAGCAAAAAAACTGTTTTCATACACGAAGGCGGGAGTGGATTAGAAGCACGAAGAATATGATAAAGAAACGGATCCCTAATAAAAAAGAAACTAGTTTCTTTGATTACACGACTAGTTCGGAAATGAAAAAAAAACCGCAAAAAATACGACAACGAATACGGCTTCGTTAGCGGTGAATTCATTCCTTCGAACCTTGTGAACTCGTAACTCCGAACCCACCAACGGTTCGGTTTTGTTTATTGCTTTCATATTTGGACGTGAAACGAGTGGTTGGCTGTTTCCGTTATGATCGTAAAATTATTTTGTTACCGCGCTGGACGCTGCCGAAAGTGCGGCTGCACTGCGAATCAAGCTAATTAACTGTCACGTTAAACGGGACGGAAATTGAAAACATCCATCGACAGACGGACTGAATTAATATTTGTTTCGTGTGTGAAAAGAGTACCTATACGCCGCGTGCCATTTTATGACATTTACAATAGCACTCTATATTGTGAGTGTTCGAATTAACCAGGCGAACGGACGTTCTGAATCGAGTTCGAATTTTTCCGCTTATTAAGCAAAATAAAGAAAGCAAGGACTTAGCCGGTTTATTAAAAACATCTGCCGATATATCAGATCAATCAAACAATATCTTAAAAAAGTATTTATCTCAGGTATCTCCAAAAGGTGCAACAAGGTTACGAAAAACCAAATACGCGTTTCGGCTACTAAAGAGCCGTCTTCAGCGGTAATTCACCAAAAGTAGATTCTAAAAGAATTTGATTTTTCATTACCTTACTGCGGCTATTGGAGATATCTGAGACAAGAACTTTTTGAAGTCCTTTTTCTTAGATTTTTTCAGCCATACGACGAGCTCGATAATTATATGTTTAAAAGCTGTTTCGGAAGAAGAGACAAATTTGAGTTATTCGTAAAAAAAATGTAATGTGAACTGACTTTCCTAACATTTTTACCCAAAATGATGTTTTCCCTATTATTTCAGAGATTCTTAAAAAACTATCTTAAATTTGCATTCGTGTTAAATTACTCCACTCCAGCCCCATATTTTTTATGTGCACACAGGGCAGTGATCTGTTGGCCAGACAAAATAGTCACTGCCGCAAACAAATTTTAATTATTTGTTCATTTATTCTACCCTAACTACAGTATCCGGATAAATCTATAGCTTTTCATTTATGGTATTCTATCTGCTTTTACGAATACAAAATTTCACGGTATTTAACAAACATTATACCAAATTTTTCCTTTAAAATCGCGGTATATCCGTATTCTTCGATTATCCGTGCCTGCATCCAAGTTCCAATCGGCACGAATAATAGAGACTTTACCATAATTCCAAGAGGTTTCCTATTAGCAATTATTAAAAAGAACAACAATGCCGCCATGGATCACGCGTGTATACTTTAGCCTCCCCCCCCCCCTCCAAAAAAACAGACAGAAACCCGAGAATTTGACGAATTTCCCAACGATTACAAACCGAAAAATCTGGGACGAGGGATGAATGGACGCCTCAAACAACAAACAGAAAAGAGAAACTCTCTCTCGTTTGTTGGGGCGAAGGCTGTTTAAAGCGAAATTCGGTATTCAATAGGCACGCACAAAACTCGCGTGCGCTAAAACTCATATGGTTAACGCAATCAGCCGACGCAGCGAATATGATCTCGCTTTCATCACCCGCCAATGCGTGACCGCTTGAGAGCAACGCACGGCCCCTTCCTCCACCATCACCCCCTCCCCTTCCTCTACAGTTAGGGGGCCCATATTTGCAGAGAAAAAGAGAAAGGCGTCATTTTTTTAAAAGAGGTACCACGCATCATAAGGCCCTCTCCTACAACACGGGGAGATGCGTTCCAAAAATGTGCCGCGTAGCGCGAATCCGCGTTGTGTGAAACTGGCTTTACGCGAGCCGCTCAGAGAGCGAAAGCGGTTTAAGTCGAAGAAATGATAGGCAAAATGAAAGAAGCTGTGTTAAGTTGTTATTTTATTTGGTTATTATATTCCAATGTAAAAGGCGATATATGGCTGTCTTTGGATATTTATTAATAAATTTGCATATAAATAAATAAATAAATAAAAACTCGATTTATATTCGTATGAAATCAAAATTTCTTTCCATGAGCACGTTTTTGCAGATTACCATACTGACTGGCGTAATAAACTGATTTTTCTACTGAACAACGCAAAATACTTCCGCATCGGATAACTAAAAGAAAGTAACTTATTGTTAGACCACTTTCGCTCTGACCGACTCACACAGTGAAAGAGCGTCGCGTTCCATATCCCCTTCATGCAACCTCCTCCAGTTCCCAACGAATCCTAACCACTGTTTGATGGGCATATATTATTTCACGAAACTAGCGAAAAGAAAAACTTTTACGATCCACTAATACATACAAACAAAAACGCTTGGGGTAATTATCAGGCCACATTTAACAGAGAATTATCAAATTTTATCTTCTTTTAGGATCTATTTTCGGTTAATTTCCGTGAATTATCGCTGAAGACGGCTGCTATGTAGCCGAAATGCGCATCTGGTTTTTTATAACCTTGTTGTGGCTATTGGAGATACCTTAGACCAGGGTTTCCTGTGTTCTGCGGAACCCAAGTATTCCGCAGAAGCTAAATGGGATTCCTTGATAGAAACCCGACACTTTCTTCTTTCTCTTACTTACGGCAGGAAACATGAGCCTCGCTTGAAAACTGTATACATAAGCTACATAAATAAACATTATAATGAATTTAAAGTTAATTTTACTGCGATTAGGCTTAATATCACTTATTGTTAGTTAGGATTCCGCGAGAAAAAATATTTGAATCTTCATAAAGTTTGGGATCCCCTGCCTTACACGATAGTTTTTCAAGTGTTTGTTCTTGAAATGCTTTTTAAAAATTAACATAAGTAACATACACCTCGTGCAGTATGTGTAATGGAGTACTGAAACATCCCCATTCACTGCATGTCAGGGATGGCAAATACGTGGCACGCTTGCGATTTTACCCGGCACGCATAAGCTTGAAATTTCTTCATAAAATATGAAGTTCCTTAGAGGAAGAGTAAACTAGAGACGCGAAAAAAATTCTGATGATTCACATTACTTTTTGACACTTTTGACACGTAAGACAAAAATCATTTGCCTTCCCTGCTCTATGTCATATCTACCTCTGGTTATTTCGTGTGCCTGTACCACAAAGTGAAGGTCGACACCGTCAATTCCATATACACACAAATGCTATTATTTCCGGTTATCTAAGCTTGTTATGTAAGCAAAAAACACTGGCCCTATGACACGTCTCTTCCTCCTCCTCCAATCCGGAATTCCACATCCGACCAAATCGCGCTAATTCGAACCGTGATCTGTGCTGTGTGAATTTTTCGCATTAAAAAAACCAACCACGCTGTACCGTGTTAAAACGAACCCGTGTTAAAACGAACCCGTGTTAAACGAACCCGCGTTATATGAGACCCAAGTTGTAAAACGTTTTCGATCGGAGAGGGAGCTTCGTTAACGATTAATCGCCGAAGAGTGCCTACAAAAGGCCCGCTATGTTACCCGTCGATGTCACCTCTCGTGGGTGATGCGCGTTTTACGTGTTAGGAAACAATGCGAGGTGGGTGGAATGGGAGAGGTGGAAAGGTTCGTGAAAAGTGAGAGAGAGAGTGAGAGGGAGAGACGCAGGAATGGTCTGTCAGTCACTCTCCTTATGGTAGCCGAAGGACGGTGCTACCGGGGACAAGAGGCCAGTCGTGCTTAAACTTTTACGATCGCACCTGCTAATTTCCTCACGGTTGCGGTTTCCTGAGTGGCTTGCGCGCGAAATTGTCCTTTAAAAAGTTATACTGCGTGAATCGATTTTGAGAAAAACATCCTTATTTTTAAAGGAAAAACATGAAGAACGCGACTCGTTATGCCTTTTAAACGACGCTCGTCGTTCCTCGATGATTTCCGAGGACACGCAATAATGATGAAAAATTATTCGAGTTGAAATTAACTTTGAGTTCGTTAACTACTTTAAAACGTTAGATAAAAACGCCGCATTATTAGTTCCAAGCGTTAACTATGTTGCAGTACATTGGTTCCCAAACTGGGTGCAGCGAAAAACTTTGTTTAGTAAATAAAGCACAGATTTGGATGTGTTTATAGATAACTGGGGCCATAATTTTTCATGTAATACATAGATTATTGTTTCTTGTCGACAAATGAATGCATCCAAATGTTGCATTGCCCATATATAAAAATATAAAAAATCTTGTTTCAAGGCTGGGGCGCCGCGGAATTCTGTGTATCATTGACAGGTTGCCGAACCTACACAAACTTTGGAACACGCAATGTTGTAGAATATCCATAAGCAACATTCACGTTTAAATAGAATACGGCAGAAATTCTCCACAAAAGAATCACCGGCATACCTCCAGACAAAACAAAATCGAGTCCTAAAATGAAACCGAAGAGAAATTCAAACCGTGAAAGTAAACGTCTTATTTTTTTTACAGCCCTTACGCATTTTACAACTTGAAAGCACCCAAGCGTTCATTCCGAAACCATAATGAAAGTTGTTTGGTCGGGAATAAAACTAGCCATCCGCAGATGCCGTTTTACACGCCGCGTCTTTCTTTCTTTTCTCTAAAAAAAACTCATAAAAAGACCATAAAAAAAGCGGAGCTTCCGCAGGAAAATTTTCTCCCCGTAACAACACGGGGAAAAAGATACCTTTTTTACTCGGATAAGTGTCATTACACGGGGTGTGTACCGACCGCGACGCTAACTCGAAGGTCATACCAAACTTTTTGTCCAAGAGAGGGAGAAAGAGAGAGAAAATTTTAATATTTCCAGTTTTTTTATAAAGGAAAAATAATTTGGAGAAAGACAAAAAATCGCGGCCATTATAAACATACGGGTCAGCGGAAACTTGGGAACAAGTCACGCTCACTCGGAGGCGGAGGTCGTCGGGCGGGTGGATGCCTAGAAAGTTTTCGCATTGCGCAAACGCCCACAATGGGTATGAAAAAACGACGATATGAAAATCCACCGAGTTTCTAACGTATTAACATCGGTGGATGCAAACGCGACGGAGAGACAAAGACGTGAGTGCGAGCTTAACTGTCCGTACGATCGGCGATCAGGTTCTGAGGAAGCAAAACCGGGAACGATACGGGGCATTATTACTGGTTAATGTACGGGAATCCCAACGCATAACGATGTTAAATCGTCCCGCGACAAAGCGTTGTTGCGCGAAACGCCGTTATACGAATAACAAGACGAGTACCGCGAGGGATGGGCGGAAGAAGACTGCCGCCAGCGTCGTAGCCGCGAAAAGTCATCAAGCGAAAAATACAATTACGAATTCACGAATCACGAACGAGATATTATTTTTTAAATCGATTATGAACTTACGTTCTCGCAAAATTCGTGACGTAAACGCGGTTAAGAGAAGCGTCGCTACGCGAGGGAAGCCTGTATATTTAAATAGTTAAAACAAAAAAAAACGGTATCGATATGACTTCTGATAATAATCCAATATCCTTATTCGCTTAAAACGCATACACTAATGTCATTTCTTCCATCGGACGACAAATAACGTTACGAATTCTCTCAAACCTCGAATGAGATATTATTTTAAAAACTGATAGTGAACTTTTAAGTTCTCACAAACTTTGTGGCGTGAAATCATCCTAACGCACGTTCATCGAGGAGACATCATATCTACCCATATTCTCCCAACGAAAAAAATGCTCGCTCGACTTCCAATAAAAAAGTATATACCCTGCGCTGAAAAAAAAACTTTCCAACAGTTACATCGCCGATAATTCCGGGTTTCGCCACCACACAACAGCGGAGAAAAAAAACTGCAGAACTTACTTTTGTTTTTTCGGAGTCCGCCCAACACGTTATCCACAGATGCATTTTTTTCCCCAAACTCTCCTTCTCATTAAAAAACCTCTCGAAAAAGCCGACCATGGGAGAGAAAAAATAATGAAACGACGCACTATTCCCAGCTCCCGCCAAAGTTCCCGTGTTATTATATATTTTTTTATCCACCGACGAAATGAACAAACTTTTTTTACCCCGGCAACACACAACACGTCTTCCAGATCCAGAAAGGGCGATATCACGTCTAAAGAGACAACAGATTGTACATATTTCCACCCGTTATAAATACACACAATCTCTAAAGAAAACCAGCGAGCACACGGGCGAGACTCACAGCAACCGCCTGACGACTACTTGGACTGGCTTCGAAAAATAAGTCGCCATAAGGGCGTGTGAAAATCCTCTCCCGTCATAGAGGTGGAATATATCTCTATATGGCTTTACCGAAATAAGGGGGCAGGAGAATGGTAAAGAGGGGAAATAGTGGAAGAGGGATAATACGTAAGGGAAGGGAATACGAGCAAGATACTCTTTATAAAGTTAAGTGACGGAAGCACTATTTATTTTAATTTTCAGGGTTCTGTTTACCTCTTTGGGAAGGAGATAACAAGAACCGTTGGCATGTAGATCCTCAATGGGCCTTTTCATGTGTGAAAACGTCACTCCTTTAGCTTTAGCAGTTTGACTACAATGCCATTTAAAACTTTGAATTTTCCGATTTTGGATACACCTATCCGACAACCCATGAACTTCTTGAAAAACTTCAATCGGTGGAAAATTCATAAATTGGTAAACGCTGTCTAATTCAAAAAGAAATTTCCAAATATCTCAAATAGTTTGGCTACAATACCATTTAAAAGTTTCGATTTTTCACGTATAGGATAATCCACGAACTACTTGAAAATCCAATCGATGGAAAAATCATAAACTTATCAAGAGCGATCTTATTGAAAAAAGGTCCAAATATGTCCTCAAACAAAAGTGTCGAGAGACAGAGAGAGATACGAACGGACGAACAGAGTGATAAGCACGATTTTTTCCTTTTTTTTTGGAAAACGTGCTAAAAAGGAATTACCGTCCTTTTTTTTTCAACTCGCCTCGTGGCGTACTTTCCCTTCCAGGAAATGCTTCCAAGAGCTTATTCAGAAAATTCCTGCAAATCCTTTCATTACGAATTCCAGACGAGTAAAGGGGAGATTGGAAGGGTGAATGTGACGAAGTGCTGGAGGGAGAGGAAGCCAGCGAATGAGAGAGAGAGAGAGAGATGAGAGGTAGGGAGGAATAAGGAAAGAGGTGAACGGGGGAGAAAAAGAACGAGAGGGAGGATCTCGTCGGTGGAAAAACATAGTAATGCTGTTTAGGTATAAGATTCCCCGTGCCTTGAACGTTGAAACCGTCCAATGACGGGAGACTTCCGAAATCCTGACGTCATACTGATGTTTTTTTCCCGATTCTTTTCCCGGGGAAAATAAGTTACGCAAATACTTTCGTTTGTGCGCGAATAAAAATTAACTTCAAACATTTTCTGGTCGAATGTGACGCAACGCATTTTGAATGACGTAATAAACCGCGACGAGACGGTTATTTAAATTCTAGATCTCCGTATGCGTCGCAGAAAATGCCTTACAGCACTCGACTGTTATCCTTATCGATTTTATTTCTTGGATTTAGCTATTATCTTGATATTACACCGCTTTATATGTCTAACTGGCGGTATAATATTCAATTTTTTGCACAATCCCAACTGCTCAGTATTAGATCCACTTCTTTAATTTCTTTTGCTCCTGGGCAAAAACAAAATCAGAAGAAATATTAACATGGCTAAGAAACATATTTGCGATGGCCTGTGGAATTTACCTATACGATGCACGATCATTTAATGTAAATACTTTTCAAAAAGTTTTTATTCCTTAAAACGTAATAATTCGATAATGTTTTGCCAATCTAAAAAAAAAATTAACTTATAATAAGTTAATTTGACGATGGACCCCGTAACTCGGTAATTCACCGTACTCTCCGATGCCAATCACGGATGGACGTGCACAAGGATGCACGCTAATAGCACTGCTAATGGACTCGCGGCGGGTGTCTATTCGGTCCAAAAGTGTGGTGGAGTACCAACCGACACCAAATCGAATTTCTCTGTACGTCCAACAAGCACCCGTTGATACAACACATACTAAATTTAACATTTTATGGTTTGAAACGTACACCTCTTTCTCCCCACACCTTTTAATTATCACTATATACAGTCAAACCTCTATGAGTCGAACTCGAATTTTCCATATCTCGAAGTGAATTCTTTTTACGGGAGAAAATCCTTTTCGTGTTACTTTTCTTATATAACTCGAATTTTTTAAAAGTCGAATATTATTTTGTTTCCCTTGAGGTTCGACATATAGAAGTTCCACTGCACTAACAAATTATACTCATACAAACACCCCTGCCATTAAGGTACTAGGGTTTTTTTTGAGACAACTATTGAAAATCGCCGTATACATCCGGATAAGCGGGAAGTTATCCAGTTATACAGCGACACAAAACGACCAGGTTTACGGATAGTCGGGTCGAAGGCAGCGACCTGTAGCGTACACGGCACGCACAAAACAGCGCAAAATATCTCGAATAATTACCACACGACAAACTCATCAGCAATGAATAATTCCCCGAGAGTCGACTCTTGATTAAAGATACGCACTTTTGTAAAATGAAATTACCACCCGGTAAACGAATATTTTAATCAGGAATTACAACCATGAAAACCTCGAACACTTAAGATTTCGAGTTTTTTTTTGACGAAATAAGGTCATCGGGGGTCACAAACTGAAAGTCATCCTCGGAATTTAAGAATAAAAACAATTGAATGGCACCATCAACATCTGGTTATTCACCTATGTACGGTGTACGCCGGCATTAGAACAGCCACGGCCGACTTATAAAGGTTTCGATTCGCGGGGAAAACTTTCTATTCGAGTCAATTTTTTTATTTTCGAATCAGCCACCCCCTCCAATCGGAAAGCCGGTTGCGAAGGCTAAAACAAAACGGGAAAAAAGTATTACGAAGACAAGTGGAGGAGGATTTCTTTCTTTTGACGACTTGCCGATTCCCACGAAGAGTTTGAAAAAACAAACCTGCAATTACGCAAGGAGAGGACATAGGATTCCGAATCGCAATAAAGCTAAAAACCGCATCGGACGAAATCTCGTCAACAACGAGACGGAAGGACAAACATTTGTCGACGTACACAAAAGCACACGTAAGAGAAACCTCAAATGACGTTATTAGCCGCCTCGCTTCCTTTCGAAACTAAAAGGAAAAAATGAGATGTTTTCTTTAGAGAAAAAAAAAACAAAAAGCGAACGCAATTCGCAAATGTGTTTGCTCGAAGACCCACGCTGTAAAAATAAAAACGAGGGAAAGCTGAAAGAGTGCGACTAATCACGACGATTTCCGCGAAAGTCCCTCACGGGGTCACTAATATTTAAAAAAATTCTCGTATGACTTCATTAGACCGCTCAAAAAAAAAAAACAATCCATAGCGATCAAATATCGTGCGCGAGTACGCCAAGGAGAAAATTCCTCTTCGCTAGACAAACGCTTCGTTAACTCGAACTCGTGACTCCGACTCACGATCCGACGACTCTCGCGTTACGAAAAGAAAACACCCGCGAAGAGTTGATTCAGAAGGATTTCTTTTCTTTCGTTTAAGTGCTCCTTTAGCAGGAGGCGGAAAGACGGAAATTCTGCTGCGCGTGCAAAGAGCTGCCTGTGTGATGTATGGGTGGAAAGGTATTGCTGCTCCAAAGGGTACGCATTCCTCGATCGCTCACAACGACTGTTACTTAAAAGTTGAATATTATTGGATGTACAGAATCCACTGAAGTGTACCGTCTTTGGTTTCCCAGCCTCGTCTTCAACATTTTAAGAGATGCAGAGCAAAGTCCAAATACAGGCAACGTTTTGTCTTTGAGGTTGCCGGTTTTTTCACTTTTCCTGTTTCTGGATAAAATAAAACAAAGGGGGTTTTTTAAATAAAATTTTTTCCCTTCAAATTTATAAAAACCTAAGACTTCATAAAAAAATATGTTCAACTAAAAAAACAAGAACCTCAATAAAATAGGCCAGTGTTTCCCAACCTGGGTGCCGCGAAGTGTTCTGAAGTGAGCCGCAAAAAATACTGTTTTCCCATTTTTAGCCTCATTTTGCATTGTCGGCTTTCAAGAATGCAAACATTTCGTGTACCGCATTGAGAATATTCTCCAGGTTTCCCATCTACATCTTCCAGTAGCGTAACTAGAGGTATCGGGCCCCTAGGAAAGAATCGCTGATGGGCCCCCTAAAGAATTCCAACCACTAGGATATATAAGGATTAAAAAAATTAGCTTAAAATAAATAAAAGCGGAAATATTTTAGTAAAAAGATTTTTTCAAATATTTTATTGGTGTTTATTTTTCTCTGTGGTGTGGGCTCTCTTGAGAAAGAGGTGAAAGAATACCAACCACTGGTTTATTATGTGGCACAGGATATATAAGGATTTAAAAAATTGGCTTAAAATAAATAAAAGCGGAAATATTTTAGCAAAAAGATTTTTTTATATATTTTATTGGTGTTTATTTTTCTCTGTGGTGGGGGCCCTCTTGCGTAATAGGCGAAAGAATACCAACCACTAGTTTATTATGCAGCACAGGATATATAAGGATTTAAAAAATCAGCTTAAAATGTCTTTTTCCTTGCTTTTGCATTTGCGAAGATATTGACACTTGACAATTTCAAAACAACGTATGGGCCCCTTTTGTTCGAGGGCCCTTAGGCACTGCCTACTCTTGCTATATGGTAGCTACGTCACCGACATCTTCCATTCGTGCAATTCACGCGTGGCTGCTATTCCTCCGCGCAACCGCATGCATTTCTTGCATCGTTCCGCGTCCTCTAGTTCCATTAACGTCTCAAATTACCTGGCGACTCTTACACGAACGCTAACCGAACATCAAACGTAGTCCTGAGAAGCGAACTTCCCTCCGACATAAAAGCTACGGATGAGATGAATCAGGTAAACCTAACTCATTACAGTCATCCTTTAAAAGAAATATAAAATACGGAGGGAAAAAAAACGGCATTGTCATTCAAACGACTGCGTTTATACATTACGACCCAGTGCCGTAACTAGGGTACGGCGAAGGTGGCATTTACCGTTGCCGCCGCTCGCAAAGGGCGCCAAACGTTCCCGCAAAAAGTGCGAAAAGTTAATTTTCCCTTAAATGTTATTTTAACACTCAAACGTTGATTTGTTTATAATCAAAACGCTATTATTATTATTCATTAAAACGAAGAAAAAATTATATCCTACATAACCAAGGCGTTTCCAAAATTTTTGCCATATCGCCTAGGTACGCCTCTGTCACGACCTTCATCTGTCCCGAAACACGCGTGTGGGCGTGTCTCGGTGACGTTCTTCCCTCGCCTTTTTAAGCCAAGTCTAGAAGCTTCCTTTCTGCACGCTCTCTCTCTCCGTATAAATCTCTCTAAATCATGCCAGTCAGTCTAGCACCGGAAAGCATTTCACCCGTCAAAGTAGGCTTGGAAAGCGGCGCAAGTCAGACCGGGGATATGATTCGCTTCGATGACGCCGCCTTCAAGAACTTGACGTCCCAGATGAAATCGGTCGGTCTATTCGTTTGCGGTGCGAAGGAGAGATGTACATACGAGAAATTCCACAAAAAATACTGCTGCGCGACGCGTGAGTTCCGTCGTCGATTGTGACAAAGAGTGCTGATCGACGGATTTCCGCCCTCTTCCCTAAATGTTTTTATCACGCCGTCATCTTTGACATGACGGAGGAATTCCGAGGTATCCGCAGATTTTTTAAAGTTTAATGTCAGCACGTTCTACGTCAGGACTGGCCCGAGGTAAAGGCGAGCCGAGCCCGGGGCGTCGAAGTATCGGGGGCGCTAACCCGATCATATGTTATACATCAATTCACGTGTATAAATGTTGGATACCAATGTATATAAAATTTTTTAACCTTCATTAGCGTTTATTTTATAGAGCAATGAATAAATTAACAAGTTGTTTGGAAAATATCTTAACAAAATTTTACGAAGTGGATTGGTTATTCGCCCGGGGCGACAAAATACCTAGGGCCGCCCCTGCTTTACGTAAATAATTTCTGCTGACAATGCGACCAACATAGCATACATATTTATTGTTTCGGAAAAAATAATAGATAAAGCCAGTTTTACAGCGAATCACTAATCTATTTTTATTAGTCACAAAGTTATTATTATTATTAATTTCGTTCGTCGCCTTCCTTTAGTTAAAAAAGACTATGCACAAAAATCGTCATTACTTCTCGTAAATAATTCTATTTTAATATAAATACTATCCGTCTCATAAAATAAACCGGAAAGGGTTTCCTTTACGAAAAAAAATTTTCAACACTTTCACGGACAACACGGCTATGGCCGCTGTCATTATGATGGTGTATAAATTCAATATAGCTACATCAATCACAATTTCATATTAAAAATAATTACATATTAATTCATAATACAAAGCTATATTATTATAAACCTTACAACATTCATGGGTGCACTTAAGATATACTAGTGCAATGCTAGAATAATTAAAAAATATACCTACTGGTCGCGAATACCGCCAATTATTTTTATAACGAAAGGTTTGAAAGAAAAAAAAATGATCATCCCTTGTAAAAAAACTTCAGATCGAATAAAATTATGTCATAACGACTAGCTACCTTCTGCTAAAAAAATAATGCGACAAAATTCTTTTGTAAACCTTTTTTTTCGAATTACACGCTTTGGTTATGAGCTTTAGCATACCGAATTGACCGGATTAAACTTCCACTCAACCAATCTTCAATGTCTAGGCCATTGGTAAAAGGGCATTAAAAAATTACCGTGGGACAAGAAAGCAAAACAACCACTAGCGACCGCCAGACACAAACCCGTACCCATTGACCGTGAGATTTCCCTAAGAACTTTCTCTCACTTTCACCCGCATGCGAGATTAGCCGGTGAAATTTTAAAATGATGAAAAAATAAAATAAACGAGACAAAAGGAACGAAATTTTTGCCATCTTGGGAGAAACATTTGAAGAATACACGCAAAAATGTAGAATATCAGACAATTTGTAAACAAGTTCTCTCTACCCTTAACAATCGAGCGTTTTTTTTATTTAAAAAACGTGGATGAGTGCCCCTCGGCTGCCATTTATTTTTTTTCGTAGAGATTTTTAAAACAGAAAGTTATGATTCGAATTTCAACCTCCCCCCCAACAATTTAATAGACAATTAAATTTCACCTTTTCACCTTATTATCCTTGATGATAATGTAACCAACCAACACTTTTAAAAATATTTCTCTCCACAACAATAAACATAACATTAAACGAAATCTAAGAGACACTTTAAATGCATGATAATGGCAAGCTAAAAATATTTAAAAAATAGTATTTCTCTCGACAGCAATAAACGTGCGATTCACAATACACTTGAATTGCAGCGCGAGACTTGAAAACAAGTGAAACGTGTAAATAAAGCCCCCTTAATCCTAGAAATAAATAAATTTTGCAAACATCTTCCACTTTCGCCTTTTTGCCAGTTCAAGCCAATTAACGCCTTTGAATCCGCTAAAAGAAATATATTAGTGGACCGAATTTTTTTAAAAATCCCATTCCGATCTCTGGAAAGCGTGACTGTTTCCACACATCGAGGTCACGAGTCCTCTACTGTTGCAGGTCACGGACACACCTGATTGTTCGGCCTGACATTAAAAATGGACGCTGTTTAATAAAAACCGCTGACCAATTTAGCCTAATTCGACAAACGAACTCGGGACCATTTAACCGCGCAATAATACATTTCAAGCAAAGCGAATCCGCAGGGGAGAAAAATGATTAATGACCATTGTCTTCCGCACTCGATTACGACGTGTCCCACGAATTTTATTAGTTACTCATCGTCGGAAATTCTACGCGACCGCGAAACTCAAACGAAAAGGAATCGTATGGTTGCGGTCATTCCAGCCAGAACCGTCCCTTATCCGATATTTGCACAAAATAGATAAATAAACCTCTATCTCTCTCCTGTTAAAAAAAACATCGAATTTCCCACACCGGCGTGAAAAATCGTTTGTTCTAGAAGATACGTAATATTTTTAAACAAGAAGAATTGTGGATGCATGCCTCAACTGCCATTATTTTTTTCATAGAGATTTTTAAAACAGAAAGTTATGATTCGAATTTCAACCTCCCCCCCCCCCCCCTCAACAATTTAATAGACAATTAAATTTCACCTTTTCACCTTATTATCCTTCATGATAATGTAACCAACCAACATTTTAAAAAATATTTCTCTCCACAACAATAAACAACATTAAACGAAATCTAAGAGACACTTTAAATGCATGATAATGCCAAGCTAAAAATATTTTTTTAAATAGTATTTCTCTCGGCAGCAGTAAACGTACGATTCAAAATACACTAGAATTGCAGCGCGAGACTTGAAAACAAGTGAAACGCGTAAATAAAACCTCCTTAATCCATTGGTGTAAAGCAGGGGTCGGCAACCTACGGCCCGCGAGCCTCATGCGGCCCGCGAAGCATTCGCAACAACGAATGTGGCCAGCCATATAGAAAAGGTTGCCGAGCCCTGGTGTAAAGAATAGCATACACGATGTATTGCTGGTTGCCTACATTTATAGCAGCTTGTACGTTTTTAAGCGATTTTTTCCGATTACTCCATAACATCCGATTCTAGATCGAACAAATTTTTACTTTGCCTAGCTCTTAAATATACCAACCTAATCTGAAATTTTGGATTCTCCGGGTAGAAGGATCATCGAGATATTGCTGGTACAGACAGAAGGGTGGACAGACAAACCGAAAAAAAGCGCTAATAGGGTATTTTTACCATTCCAAAATTAGTTTTATTGAAGAAAAGCCGACTTTAATTCGAAAATAACACGTGATAATCGTGGATATCGAACATAAAAACAGCCATCAGAGCGGCATAACACTCAGTATAAACAGCTGTCGCGTTGCGATTTCCTTTAAGATTACAGAGGAATGTTTACCGCACTCCGCTCTTGTAACCTGGGATCATTGTAACGTACAAATCGACGGAAATGCCAGGGGGAAATTTCTCTCACAGAACGCTGGTGGTTGCCGTCCAAATCAATTGACGGCCACTACACGAAGATGTCAATTTCGTGGTTTACACATTTTATTTACTCATATCATTCTTAATAAATTAATTGTTCCTCTATGTAGATTAACAGTTCCCAAAATGCGGTACGTGGAGATTTTTAAGTTGTATAAGAGCCTTATTATAACTACAGTCAGACCCCGATTTAGCGTCGCCGTTTGGTCCATCACTGATATTGTCGCTAAATCGAGATATATATATCTATGCTGGCTCTATTTAATCATAAGGTGGAATTTCCGTCCTTAACGATTCATGGGCAGTATGTGGGGGTGACACTATATAGGAGAAGCGTTAAATCGGGGTCTGCATTGGGGATAACCCTAATTTGTAGTTATTTTGTGCAAATAAATTCATTTAACTTCTTGTTTTATATTTGATAATTTGCTTCGCTCATTTTTCGTATTTTCATAACTTTTATGCCATAACAATAAAGATACATAATAAATTACTAGTATGCATTTCTATGATATGTAGTACACAAAGTAAAAATAAATTTTGGCGAGTGTTAAATGATATACATAAATTTTTAGAAACCACTAATTATAAATAACCGTTGTGGTATTCATTACGTGAAAGAATGACCAATTCGTCACGCCTTTTTCTTATTCCGTTCGCTCGACAAAAAAATGAGCTGACCAAATTCTCATATAACGTGACACGGAAAGAAGGAAAGATAAATAAGTATGATTCATATTTCCGCGCCAAAGGAATTTTTTAGGTCAATATTTAATTATCAGGTGTGGTGCTGTTTCGGTTTACACTCTGGGGGCGTTCGTACAAGTTTTCGCTTCCTTTCGCCTCAACACGTTGGTTTAAATGAAACTCGAAAAAAATATAAAATACGATCGAAAACTTGAGACTTCAAAGCATCAGATGCAAAACCCTTCCAAATTTGGGAAGGGGCTACAACGGCGATTTATCATAAAGTACACATTAATTATCCTTCGCATAAACATTAGTCGTAACTAACTTAGAGCCTAATACACGGGTAAAAAACATAAAAGAAAAAATTATACACGGGAATATTGTAAAATGATATAAAAAAGGCTTAATCTATTTGTCACTTTGTACACGACGGGTTAAGCGAACTGGGATGAATTTGAAAGACAGTATACATCACAGTGACATTCAGCGTGAAATCTATTTTGTATTTGTTTTAAATACATTTCGAATATATTAATTTAGATTTATTTATAAGACTACTATATTGTATAAGGTCTTTTGCTATCTTCAAGCTCCTTTCCCCTTTAATTTCGTTTTTTTCGTTATATTTGTTCGTTATATTCAGTGCTGGAAATGGAAAATGTTACGAAACGGAACGCTTGTGCTGGTAGTAGAACGGCAATTTTTACGAAATGTAACGCTGTTATAAGGGACGGTATTTCTAAATATCTGACGAAACGGACCGGTATCTTCGGCGTGTGTGACGAGCCGGAGCGGCGTTCCGGTTGGTTCCGGCTCATTCCGAGCACTGGTTATATTTGTCTGTTGATTTTCTTTGTATTTCGCACTTTTTTCCATGAATGGGCATATATTTTTGGGGATTTTGAAAGATTTTTTGTGATAACCTGAATAGTAATCATATTGCCATGCGGCGGGGCAAAATATAGATGCTAAACAATACAGTTTTCAATTAAAAGACCGACATGTTTCGGTGATTTATTAACGTTGGAATATAAAGGCGAAAAAATCAATGTCATCCCGGATGGTCATCTCAGATGTCTGTTGGCAGCGGAAGGGTTAAAAGTAATGGGATGCTGTAAACTCCATTAAGGCCAAGCCGGAAGGTAAGGATGTCCGCGGTTGTTTTCACACTTTCGGTAGCATGAATCGGACTTGCCATAGTCATTCTCATTGTCAGTAACACACCAAAATCCCGTTTTTACGAGGTGGGTTAAGGGCCGAGTTCATTCAGCATAAAAAGGATTTGCTGCTGCAAAAACAGGTACCTATCGGGTAATGTAACCATAGAATTTTATAGCGAAATACACAAAAATATTAATAATCTTGGAAAGTAACGATTATTTCATTACAAATGTGAAGATAGAAAAGGAGAAAATAACAACTTGACCGGGAATCGAACCCGGATCTCTCACTTGCCGGGTAGGTGCTTTAACAAACTAATGTATCAATCCAGTCTAAATCTCCCTTCATTTCATTACTATGATATATTGTTTTAAAAACAAAGTAAGTACATAAAACAATACAAAATTATTCCACAAATATTTTGTTTAATTGCCAGAAGCGCATGGGACCAGTTTTTCAACTACCTATGTATAAAGGCCCAAATTCAAATCCTATCTATTTTTCGTTCTGTAAAACCGGAATTTCCGATCGAACGGTATTACGTAAAAACTGGATTTTTGTGTACCATGTACTTACCATGTTTTTCCCTCTGCTAGGTAAGAGGTAAAAGGACAGAACTCAAATTGGATTATTTTTTTCGAAGGAGCGAATTATGGATAAAAACCATCAAATTCGAAAGAAGAAATTTGATCGTCCATTTGCGTCGACGACCTGCTAAGGTACATAATATTCCACATTTAAGACTATCAAACGAAATATCATGTTCAATCTCTCCTCCAATATTCACAGAACGAAATTCAATACATATACTACCGAGACTAAAAAAATGTCTCGAACAGAATTCAGCGCGTGGAAACGCATGCAACCTCGCAGACGAAAAAATATTATATTTCAGATGACTTCGGCTAGTCCAAGGAGATTGCTTGCTGAGACCTAAAGTGTGAAAACAATCCCAGACGTCCTTCACTAAAGTTCTAAATTGGACTACGCGTTTTACACTAAAAACGATCGCTTTCTCGATGATTATACGATCGTATTTCAAGAACGCTTAAATGTTTCTTTTTTATATATTTTTATGAAGTATTTTCTATTTTATTAACAAGAAATAATATACAATAGCCTGTTATGACTAATATATTGTCAACTACTATCTAACAACACGTAAGGAATGCAATGTTGGTATGTGATTAAAGAAAATCAAGGATTTAAAAAAATTAATTTAATTTAAACAGTCGGAAACCCAATGTCAAGATGTGACTGCACATTTGGGTTGATATCCCCGCGTGAGATCAAGATCGCATACGTTCATACAGTAATTATCTCTCGTTGGAATTAAATAAGGCGACCGAGTGAAACTGTGAGAGAAATAAACAACGCCAATCAAACGTCCGACGCCTGGCTCGTTGATAAATACGGCGTGGGATATTTGCAGCGGTGTTCGATACGCCCATCCTACGCCGAGGCACGAACAGATACCCCGCTATCGCCGGGCGAACACAGCGCAAGCTGCATATTACAAAACCTCGCCCTCTTAAACCAATTATATCTCGTACGCCATTCCCTCGGAGAGGAAAATTAAATAAGGTCTCCGGAAAAAAAAACGGTATCGAAACGACACGAAAACGCCCTATTTCCCAATCCGCGAAAAATCCCACACATTCCCTCCCTTTCGGGAAAAATGGCACACAACCTTTTCCAAGGTCAATAAATAAAACGTGTCATTACCTGTTGGAGATAGGAAACTCCCGAAACAGGTGTCTCCGAACGAAGCAGCAAAGCCGGCTCTCCCTCCAGCCTCCTCCTTGCCCTCTCTACCCTAGCGAGCGTAGGTGAGTCCATAATGAGCCCGCGCGGGGGCAAAGAGGCGGGAGGTAGATGCTGGCGGTGATCCTGAGGCATGACGGAGACGGGAGTCGAGAACGTACCCTGGTGCAAGTGGGATGGAAGGGAAGACTGCGGCTTCAGAGGCCTGTGACGGTTAGACGGGTGCTGCCTCGGGTTGTGTCCATAATTCGACGGGGGCAGGGATGCAGGCGGGGGCGACGAACAGGTAGTACCACCGGAATACACTGATCCGATACCGTCAACGAGCATAGCGAGGTTCACAATTTAAAAAAAAAATGGTTGCAGTATATCCAGACACCACGCACTGTTTCGTACACGATCGAAGACACCCGAGGGATTCACACCGGAGGAGAAAAATTAAAACGGGGGAAAAGAAAGCGAGAGTCAAAACGGACCTCGAGAGGGCCGATACACCACGCACGACCGCTGGCTGTAGCACACTGATTCATGCGGCAGGCGCGAGAGGAGGCGAGTGCCGGGTTGAGAAGGGGAGGAAGACGGGAGCGGGAGAGGGGAGGAGGAGTAAGAGAAAAGAGAGAGAGAGGGAAGGAAGGGGAAGTGAAGAGGAGGGGGGGGAGGGAAAGGTGGAGGAGAGGAGAAAGGCGAGTCCAGGAAACGGCGCGAAACATTCCCTCACACCCAACAGCTGGGCTGCTCAGTCCCTCCCCTTACCTCTGGAACGTTCTTATCAAAACCTTTCCATCTCTGTATCATAGTTAACCTCTATAGCTGCCGTGGATTCTGGATATTTCGCTGGAGACTTTCACAAGAAACGAAAATTGTAATGTAATTTCCTTTATGTATGTTGTTAAATTAACTACGTAAGAGGTGGGTAACGTTTACAAACGCTTCTAGCGGCTTGCAGGGTATTGATATAAATGTAAATGTAAACAACATGGCGGATTGCATCGGTGGTTGCGAATGCATGCTTCGGCGAGTTCAATTGGAGGTTTTTACTGCATCGGATTAGAGTTTAAATCAGAATTTACCTACACAATTAGAGGCACCATATAATTTATGACAGAAAATCGAGTCAAAATTAAGTTTATAGAGGGTTAAAATATAAATTTCAAAATGTTTTATTTCGGAAGTTTTAACCAAAAGAACACGAATTTGGGCTTCAATTTTACGGGTCGCTTTTTCGTCATGGCTTCGCGGGCTGCATAAAAATGCTTCCGGTGGGCAGCATGCGGCCTGCGGGCCGTTGTCTGCTTACCGCTGACGCTATGTATGAATTTTAAAATTTTCTACTCCTACCCAAATGTATAAACATATCTAATTGATGATGAAGTTATAAAGGATAGCCATAAAACGGTTGTAAAAGCCAGATGCCTATATTTGTTACAAATACATATAAGTATAAACATAACGAATCGACAATAAGTGGACGGCTATTATTTTTTAGCTAAAACGATCATTTTTGTGTTGCTATTAGAGTCACCTTCAACATTATAGGAATTCCAGTCGTGAGATGAGATCGATATTTCTTTTTGGGAAAGTGGAACTCAATGAAATAAAATCGTGCGAAAGAAGACAGATACTATTAGCAATTTCCTGTGTTCTTTCTGCTATCTCTAATGACCACTCTATTGGGAGTGTCTGAACCTGATCTATATTAATCAACTGCTCTCCATTTTCGGGTGTGGACGATTGAAATAGCGAACAAAAGCGATAACAAAGTAAACCACTAAAGCAGGTTAGTGGAGACATTTTTCATCGATAAAAGCAAAAATAAGCCGTTTTTTTTAATCAGTTGTAGTCTGCATTCTCACTTTCCAGAATCAATACGAAAGTTCCGGTCCGTATATTTTTGTAGACCCTGTTTTATTACGTGCCGAAACCTGAGCTGAGAGAAGAAAGAATTCGAATTTATCGAAAAAGAACTCCCGAGCTTAAAAATTGTTCAAGGAATCGTAATTTTATCGAAACCGACAGATACGTCGAATTCTGTGCATGGAATAAAATTACTAAATATAAATTGCCTGGTTGTGGAATTCTTATAGTAACAACGAAATTTTCCTCGCACAGAGATGCGCAAGATAACTGAGTTTTAATCGTTAGCAAAGTTAAAAAGTGGGGAAATAATTGCTGGGCGATTAACATAAGACGATTTTTTCGACAATTTAATGAAAGGCTTTCTTTTGCCTTTTACTCCCCAAGTACTGAACGTAGATCCACGAAAAGTGTTTGCCATATGTAGCTCTAAGACAGAACTATTTATCCTATTTATCTTGGCGTCTGTAACGTACATAATTTCTGAGTTCTTTTGTACACGGACAGACGGACGGACCGATAAACCGAAAACGTCAGAGATTTTTTAAGCAAAAAAGCGCTGAAGATGTGAACAAAAACCGCAGTACTGGAAACCTTTAACTAAATCGGGGTTTACCAAATGTGGGTCCGCGGCACTTGCAGAAAAAATAGTTCTGTATTAATTTAATGAAGTGATCATTTTTGAATAAGTAATAATTTAAAAGGAATCTCTTGTCATGGAAACATTATTCTGTTGTCAAGTCTTTCAAAGCAAATAACGTGTGCTTCTACTCCTCAGTGTGTTGCCGAATGTAAAACCCACGTGTTCAAGAGGTTCGCGGGATTTCAGATGTTCCAGTAGAGGTCCTCAGGTTAAAGCGTGTGACAAAACCTGAACTAAACGAACAAGATATTTTTATAATTTTTTTTCATTAACCATATCCGCAAAGAACACCGCCTTAAGCTCTCACTCAAGTACACACTCAGGCTCGAACAAGTGTTTTTTTATCTGATTGCACACGCATGCTGTATAATTTTCCCTTTCATTATTATTGTCACTAATATAATTTCCCGTCAGAAATGACGTGCATGCATGACTAAAATATAAAATTAAAATTGAATTTGTATACGAAAATGTTTTAATGAAACGACCCTTTATATGCACGAAAAAAAGTAAAAAATAAATATAAAATTCACATAACTGAATGTTTTAAAAATTAAAAAAATGGTTCTGAGTATTAATGTTGTGTGGAAAAGAAATATTAGTGATGATACAGTTGTTAAAGATTACGCCACAACACTATAATATGTCCAAAGGTATTCTTACTTTCTGTAACAATCAGTTAAGTGAATTTGCTGTTTTAACTGTCTCTTTCATCCATTTTATTCACTGGTGTAACTTCTAAAATTGACAACATTAGCATTAATAACAATGCACGAAATATACTTCCTCAAATTATCTTATCAATGTGATTGTATCGAACAAGAATTCTTATTTAAAATACTATGCTATATTGTTATGACGAACCGCATGACCTGAATATAGATAACCCTAAATACCCGTGTACAGGACGCACTTTCTATTCCAAACATTTTTTTATTCAAAATTTGCTTGTGTCTTATTCAAGCGTACATAATTCTTCCCAAATAAAAGAAATTTAAAAAATCTGATGTATGAATTGCAAGAAATTTATTTAAATATCATAAAAAATAAAACCACAAAAACCCAAAATTATATGCGAAACGAACTATGTATAGAGTTTTTTAAAAATAAAAGAAGTAATGAAATTTTGAACGCAAATAGTCTAAACCTGTATAATGGAAGCGCGTTCAAAAACAACAAATTAAAATCTATGAAACTCCTTGTTTTGAATCCTTTCCAAGCGCTTTAATGTAATTAAAATTATATGTAAGATTTTTATGATACAGGGAATAGTTTAAATAAAATATTACTCATGAATGTTATTTATATAGTTTTCTCTGATTAATAATCAATGGAAAGGAATTAATCATTAAGATTAGGAAGAATTATATCTCTATTTTGGTTTACGAGACCAATTTTTTCTATAAACTACTAAAACTAACGTTAACGTTTTATTTTATTATTTTCTTCTTTCTGTCTTTTGGCGATATTTGGTACTTATGTCATTTCTAAACTTAAGCATTTATTGTGTACTTTATTAGGACTACAATTTCTAGTTTTCGCATTATTAAGTGGCAAATCCACCCCTGTCGTCGGTCACCCTAAGTTACTAGAATCCTTACACGTCCCATTTATACGTGTTTATTGAATTTCCTAGGATTTTACGCCAAAAATATTCTCATGCGTCATAAACACGAACACCTACAGCATTCTAACCTCGCAGATTCCACGGTCTGAGCAATTCATCCAAATTTACTTTTTCACTCGAGCTTCAACATTCGCGCGCTTTTTTCTTTAAAAAAAAACCGTTACGGTAAACACAAAAAATGGATCACGAGGGAGGCAAGGAGTAATAAAAATGGAAGAGTGACCGCATAAAAGGAAACGGACGTAAATAACTCCATTACAAACTAATGGAACAGGGTCCGGGGCAAAAAAAAAAAGAACGGTGTAGAATTACGCGTGCGGGGAATGAACGGTGACCCTACGTAAGTCATGCCGCCCTGTTGCGCAAGAGGGGCGAAATTGTGAAAAACGGGCTTTTGCAGCGGAAATGCAGGTGGCGATAGGCGAAAGCATACTGTCATATTTATATTTTAAAATTAAACATTTTAATGCGTGTTTATATCGCATAAACGTGTACAATATTTTCTTTGACGAGCGTTACGAAATAGTGACATTTTCTTGCTGCGGAAATTGCGAATTATTTCAGCTATTGTTTATCGTACTTTTTTATTGCTTTGATCTTATGCTCTTGACACAACGCCTGGAAAGATATTGCAGCATCTACTATTTTTGGGGTTGCAATTATATCGTTTCTATACTGTTAGTGAGGTGGAATATGCAACTAATACAATGTATATACAGTGAAACTTCGATTTTACGATCTCCGATTTTACGTATTCCTCGATTTTACGCGTTTTTTCTCTTGATCCCAACGAATGATACATAAGAACAATGTTTCAAATTTAACGGATTTTACGTTTTCCTCGATTTTACGTTTTTTTAAAAATCGGTCCCTTCAAAAACGTAAAATCGAAATTTCACTGTAATGACTATACCGTTATTATATTTACTAATGGAGACCATGCAGCTCTACTGCAGGAATTTATGAAAAACGTTAAAAATATGTTATATATTGATATTTTCGAATAATAAAGAATAACGTCGAAATCTTAGATTTATTTACGAACAGAAGAAGAATAATTAAACGTCGAGAGTGCGTCACAAATCGTTTGATTCAAAGAATTAAAGCAACTAAATACATTTTCCAATGCCTCCCTTCTCAAAAGAGAATTATCTTAAACTTAAACAAGTTAGTACTGCGAAAGCAAATATGATAAAGCGATTTTTTACGAAAAATCTAAGACTCAAATTTTAAGGATACATCAAAAAAATTGTTAGCGGCATCATCAAAACAGAAATGGCATATTTCGAGACCAATTGTACCAAGGATATGGTTCTAGAGATATCCACTAAAAACACTTAATCTGATATGGAGTCATCCCCATTCTGCTAGAATTTCTGCCTATTTTGAATGTACACTGTACAAATAAAAGCATAAAGCTCGTTGTCATGGTAGTTAAGTACTTCCTTTGCTGAAACCAAGAAAAACACTTTTTTTCTCGATAAAAGCTAAAAATGTACGCTAAATGTAGGGGATTTAAATTCCGTCTTCAAAAATAAGAAACTGCAATTTCTAAACTTCCCGATAGTTCAAGTCCCGAGATCTAATATTGAAGGGAAGTAATTTTAAAAGCAAATATATAAACATCATCACCGACTTACCTACTTTTCTTATGGGACAATGAAGTTGAAAAATTAGCCCCTGAAAAATTGGGATTTTAACAAGTTCGGATTGCCTCATGTATGTACTAGCTTTCATATGTAGAACTTATCCTGAAAATCTGGTTGCTCTAGGTTGAACCGTTTCAGAGATATCGCCCGAACGGACAGACAGACAAAGTGAATACATGATCGATTTATAAAAAAATCGCTAAAAAGTACTTGTCTCATCAGACATCTCCAAAAGCCACGACATACAACCTTATTGGAGGTACATGAGATAAGTACTTGTTTAAGTTCTTGAATCACTACCTTTTGTCTGTTTTCAACACATAAACCCGTTATGTCTCGAGCTCTGTAGTAGATGGGATCTTTACATTTGTTATGTAGGTCTATTTTGTGATCTTCTACAGAACTATTGCATAAAGACGTGTACAATTACTACCAGTGTTTGATTCCAGGGCCGTTTAATTTCTTCATTTCAGTAAAATGGAGAATGATTGAAGATTATTTTTTAGTTGGATTTTAATATTACTTAAGATAATCGCGCGAATTTAGGTCTTAAAACAAAGGACGCCAAAAAGAAAGAAAAATCATTTTCCTACCGGCGATTTTATAATACGCCTCGAATCGTGTCAGACGAATTCTTTTATTCTAAGAATAAAAACCGATAAATAAACACCAATATTTCAGCATTCACATCGCAAAGCAAGTTCGATCTAGGATGTTTATTTCTCCATCTGGCGAAAATAGGCAGAAGCGTAGTCGGGGGATGTAGCGCCTATGGCAAAATTTTAGAAGACACCTTATATATGTAGGATATTATTTTCCCCCGTGTTTTAGTAAAGAACGACAGCATTTTTATTATAGCTAACTTTTATATTCGAGCATTGAATAAATACTTATTCAGGGGAATATAAGTTTTTGACAATTTTGCGGGAACGCCTAGCGACTTTATCAAGCGGCGCGTGTCTTCCTCATACCCTAGCTACGGCATTGTAAACAGGAAAGGCTTTAGGCATTTTTTAATTTAAAAAATTAATGTATTAGAATTGACATACGGTCACTGATCTTAAAAATGTTTGTAAAATGAAAAAAGTTTCTTTTTTTTACGAAGGGGGCTTAAATCTTATATTAATTAGCAAAAAATTGTTTTTTACATTCCAGAAAAGCGCCGATCGAAAAACCTAATTGCCAACACTGCATCCTCCATGCTCTCGGCATTTCGGCAGAAAATATATAACCTTTTTATTTGTGTCATACATTATTATTTTAACATGCTTTCGTTTTTGTTTCGTAGGCATAGCAATTCTTAACGATTTAATGATTTTTATTAATATTGGCACTTTAATTATTCATCCAAAACATATGGCTTACAAGATATGCAAGTGTAAATTAATATTCTCATAATTTTTGACGGGAAACAAGGCTACTATAAATCATATTTTGCTGCCCACCAAATTTTTTTATGAAATGACCCTCATTCAAATATGTAAATTTCATGTGAATCTAAACAATACCCTGCAAGCCCCCGCAATTGCTGTATGCAATGTTCTTAAATTATAACCATAGTATATTACCATAACGATACCTATAGTATACGTGCAATAACCATGAATGCTTCGAGTACACCAGTGTCGGGAGTATTTATATCTTCGCCCGGGGCAAATATTCATGACGACGTCCATCCCCGACTTACTATATGAATTTTTAATTTCTTTAAATAAAATGAGCGATTCTTCAAATGTATGAGGCAAGCGCATGTGACTAAATATGTATTAACGTGCCATTACTACAATATAAAATTCATACTCGTGGCTTAACAGGACCCTTACAGCGCAGTCGACCAAACCCTCGTCTCGCTATTGAAGCAATAAAAAAATCCCTTTGATATTAGAACTCGCATGTCGAAACCATAAAGTGAAGAAGATGGTTAGAAAGAGAAGTATAAAAACTGCGCATTCTTTGCTGGTCGAGCATCACATGCGATCGCTTGGGTTGGACTATTTTTTTGCGCTATGCAGACATTTTCAAGGGGCTTCTTTGCAACTTTTCCTTAAAAAAATACAGGTGGTGTTTGACAATTTTTAAAAGTTTAAAATGCCGAACGTTTTGGAAAATGAAATTTTTATTGGTTTAAATTAGGGATGCACAAAGTGCGGCCCTCTGTTGATGTTTGTGCGGCCCATGGAAGATTTTGCATCATAAGGTTAATATGTTTAGGTTACGTTAATTTGGTAAATCATTTAAGTGAAAATTACAAAAGAATGCAAAATGCTAAGGTTAACCAAACGCAATATTTTCGGCAAATTTGTACTTCTGAAAAATTTTACTACTTTAATGCTTCTTTCGAAAGAGTTGTACACCTTTTCAAACTATTGATAAGTAAAAATGCTTTAACTCGTTATCTGAAATTATATTCTTGTTTAATTTACATAATTTCGGCTTCTAATTAAGTGCGACTCTAATATAAGTATAAACCATCAAATGCGCCCCGCGGGTATGAAAAGTTTGCGTACCTCTGGTTTAAATAAATGCAAAAAATTGAAATAATGCCGGTCAATTTCGAATCTTCAAAAGTTAACACGGATTTTATTAGCAGGAGGGAGAATATCTGTACGATGCGATCCAATCAGATATTTTAAGAGGCCTGAATTGGCAAACGAGAGTAGAAGCGGAAACTATTTGAAAAGTTTAATAGTTCCGAATTCGTTGAAGAAATAAGCTGTATAGTTGTACCCATCGGTGCTATTGAGCGTTAAGGTTAGATCACAGCGTACCTGAAAAGACGTCGAAATAGTCGCTAGAACCGATAAGTACTACAGATCATTTACCCAGACGCGATGATACAGGCCAAATAGGCAATATATAATTTGTGTTGGTGCAGTGACACCCCTTGCCAAACGCTTTCTGGAGGCATACGCGATAGGTTAATAATGTAAATGTAAAAGGTTATAGTGTCTTTTTGTTTAATTAAACATTGGCCGGGTAACAGGCACGTCACACTCGATCGGTTATCGGGGCCACATTAATGTTTTTTTCAAAAAAGGACACATTAGGTCTACAGGTGTTCAAAAAGAGAGCTGCGGTTTTAAAAATCCACTTTATTTTCACGACAGGAAGTTCCTTTCAGGAAAAATACGATGCTTTAGGAAACGTTTTGCATTGCGATTAAATAAATAGATAGAAAACCTTTTTATTTATAACAGAAATTTTTTTAAATTTTCGAACGATTTTTATTAATCAGAAAATTAAATTTGGGCCGCAGAAAGCGATACAAAATACGAAATTTACATGCGACCCACGGGCCGCCATTCTGACATACCTGGACTCTAAACTATTGAGACAACCCGAAGATTACTAACTTCGACCCGAAGATCACCCAAAAAATCCCCTTCCTATTTCTTTCTCGATTTATCATTTAAATTAAATATTATGTTCATTATTATATCGATGCATTTTGTTGAAATTTTAGAAATTATTCGTAATAAATCAATTTTGTCGGCTTTCAAGTTTTTCGCAATCTTAAGTTGCATCTCGATTCGTTGGGAGTGTGATAAAAATGATGTATTTTTAATTTTTTTTAGACATTGATTCTATAGAAAAAACGTAACAATATAGTTTATTATTTACTAACAAGTTCTTGTATATTTGATGTCTGATTTTTCTACATCTATTTAGTCATACAACGTTTCCACCTCAGCAAACTCGTGGGCAGCTTCGGCGACATTTAGAAATTTTTCGCAAATAATTTCAGTGAAATTTAAAACTTCAAAATACTTCTAAGGTGAATAATTGTAATCGCACCATTTATCCGAATAACAAAAATGGCACGATTATAAACTTGTTTGGCGTCTGACGAAAGCTCACTTTGGCGGCCCGTCGGTAGAGAAACGCTACTCCATAGCGTGCACTCCGTAAAGCCACTTGGAATTCCGTGTCTCGTGATCGTGGAAAGGGGGCGTATGATGGATCGTCGCTCAAGGTGGGAATGGGAGGGGATAAAGGTAGCTTGGTAGATAAAAACAAAAGAGAGACGGGAGAGAAAACTAGAGAGCTGACGAGGGGAAGATTTACCAGCGAGATACGTAGAAAGCGGAATTTTTGCGCTATCCGCTTTGCGAGCCAAGTGAGAAAGAAAAGGGGACTCCTTATTCACCTTTGACGTATACAAAATTCGAGTAATAGAAGAAAATTACAAGAAGAAGATTCTGTCCTGTAAAATGAATTCGCTTCGAGTTATGGAAAATTCGAGTTACAGAGGTTCGACTTAAAGAAGTTCGCTGTATGTGTCAGGCGTAGCCAAATTTACTTAACCTCGGAGCTGAATACGATAATCTTCGAAAGATCGAGAGTCGCAAGACATATTCTGTGCTCATAAATTTACTAACAGTACATACATAACCTGTATCCGAAGCAATTAAGATGTATTACATGTCCCTTAGGCATCCCCAAAACGTCTTATGTCTCATTACATCACTGTGTTCTTCGGAGAAAAACTTTGAATGCAAATTTCAAAGAGCCGCAAACTAAATTAAAAGAGCAGCATGTGGCTCGCGAGCCGCGGTTTTACCACCCTTGGTCTATATCTCGGTCGCGAGCTTAAATATCACTGGGTGAAGCCACCGTGACGCACGGGGAGAAACGCGGAAAAGTATGGTATGCGAACGATAAAGGTGAAAAAATTAAACAATTCTTTGGCTAATATAAACATAATTTACTATAATAATAGCCCAGGTCTGTTGGTTGGTTGGTCGGTCACGCTATAGCGAATTATGGTATTAACTCGAGAAAGAATTGAGATAGGATCTCGAAATTTGGCAGGAATGCTCGATTAACATATTTTAAGGTAATGACGAAAATAAATCTCGAAAAAAGTCCTAGGTTCAACTCCAAGGAAGACATTTCCATTTTCCTTGGGGTAACACGTAAAAGTCGATTTTTTGGCGTGCAGGTTTTTATCATTTTGGAAATTAAAATTAGAAGGAATTAACCTACGATCTTCGGATCTGAACCATTTTAAAGAAAAAATTACAACGTTTCTTATTCTGTTCATCTTTTTCCGGCTACAGTTCGAAACCGCCCATGTTAAACGTTTATTTTTACATATTTTGTGGAAATCTTGCTATTTTAACGGGATGTTGCCTTGGCTACCAATTATATTGTTAGACCTCAAAATCCTATTGTTCTATCAATTCTTATGGATGTAAACGTGCTTTGAATGCTTTTAATAAGAGATAGGGAGGGAGAGAGAGGGATGGTAACGGAAGGGGTAGAGAGGGAGGGAGGTGGAGAGAGGGAAGGGGGGAGAGGGAATGAGGGGGAGGGGGTGGAGAGTGGGGATGAGGGCGGAGGTGGAGAGAGGGAGGGGGAGTGAGGGGAAGAAGGGAGGGAGAAAGAGAGAGGGAGACAGACAGACAGACAAACAAACGACTATATTGAGGGCGAAATTGAGACTATATAGTCCCTTCTTACATTTAAGAGAGAGAGGGAGGGAGAGAGAGGCAGGGAGATAGAAGGTGGAAGGGAGAGGGTGGGAGGGGGAGGGAGGGAGGAGGAGAGAGAGAGGGAGGGAGGGAGGAGGGGATAGAGAGGGGGGAGGGAGGCAACTATTTTAAGGTTAACTAAAGATATCCCGTCATATTGACGGGCTTTTATACTTGTATACGATAATGTCGGTAACTCACCTCGCCACTTTTATTAGCGCGAAATCGCGGATTTTAGCGAAAGAGTCGGAAGGTCAAAGTCTCGCGTACGCGGCCGTGCTTTCGAATCGCACGGTGATGTTTTTTGTTTTTTATTTTAAATTTCATTCCCATTCCGTCTTTCTGTTTACCAAGTACGTGATGTCGCTCTTTTGTTGGTCAGTCGTGTAAGGCACGTATTTCCATGGCTGGGTTTAGTCACCGGTTTGTAACCGAATTAGGTAAGCGAAGTCGAGTGTGTTACGAAAGGGCAGGCGGAGCTTACGAGGGAGCGTCGAATCTGAAAGCTTCGTGCCACGAATATCCTTTTCTTTTCCTGAGATGGTACCGGCGTCGTGTCAACAACAAAGTAAGGAAGTAAGTAAAGGAAGAGGTGGAAAGAGGTTTTCTTTGGGAGGGGTTAAATCACATGTAGATCCTCGTCAGGCCTTTCCATTCGTGAAAACTACAGCCCTCTAGCTTCAGTAGTTTGCCTATAATACCATTTTTAAATTTTGAATTTTCCGATTTTGGAGTGACCTAGAGGAAAATCTATGCACTACTTGGAAATTCCCTATCAATAAAAAATTACTTGATTGATAAGATAATTTAAAAAAATTAAAATATCTCTGGTAATTTGGCTACAATACTATTTCAAAGTTTTGAATTTTCCGATTTTTTGAGCCACCTAGCGGAAAATTAATCAACTACTTGGAAAATTCATAGATTGATAAGAGTTATTTAATTCCGAAAGAATTTTCCGAAAGAAAACGTGCTAAAAACTGTAAGTTTTCCCCATTAAAAAATCCATTTTGCTGTATTTGCACGCAGTCCGTCCTTCTGTCCATATACAGTAAGTCCCCCACTTACACGGTTAATTCGTTCCGAAGGTAGCCGTGTAAGATGAAAACCGTGTAAGTCCAACAATGCTTAAATACGATATATTTTTCGACATACACGTTTGTTTCAATGGATAGTTAAAGCTAAAAGAGTAGTGCTTATGTGATGAGGGTTTATAGTTTGTTTATGAAGAGCAGTACAGTAACGAGACACAACTTCCACTCACGGGATAACAAATCTAAATGGCGAAGGCGACGCTGTCAGCTGTGCGTCAACGTACGGTAATCCCTCGGTTTACGAGCTTAATTTGTTCCTCGAAAACTGCTCGTCAGGTGAAAATTAATTTCCCAATACATGTTATAAATTTTATAAACAATAGTTAAATCATTAAAGTTGGGATGCCGTGACGTTCTGCGCATTCGAGAAGATTCGGGAACCGACGAAAGCCGAGAATAGGTGCCGAGAAAAACGATCGGTTTGCGAGAGGAAGGAGATCGTATAAGCGAAAATTGGCATGTAAATTGAAAATCAGGTATTAATTTGTGCATCTCGTATAAGCGAAAACTCGTAAACCGATTGCTCGTATACCGAGGGAATACTGTACTGGTAGCGCCATCTATTGAGTGGCAGTTGAACTAAAAATCGAGTGCGCTGATAAGTTGTCATGTATCTGTGTATCTACGGATCCGTGTAACTCGGACCCGTGTAAGTCGGGACTCACCGTGCTCATTGCCGGTCCGCGAAACTTTGGTGTAAAGTTTAAAAAAAAATGGTTTTATATCGTTACGAATCTTAGGTCCAGTGCTCTATAAGACAGTTTTCTACTTTCCAAATTGTGGCAGCAGATGTTTAGAGTGCAATAACCGTGCATACTCCGAATTGTTAAATGGTATTTCTGAATTCGGTTGGATGTGATTTTCCGACACTTTTATTGCTATATGGGTTCCATGTAATCTTTTTCGTAGGAGAAAGTAAAACGAGCGCTTGCTGTGAGGCCTACTGGAGACCCATCTTCGAAACTTAAGAATGAAAGACGGAAATCTCCAGGGCTACCGAGAGGGCGGGATTACCGGGGTAAAATCCCTGGGGCTCGGGCCTCTTGAGGGCCCCGGTATTAGGATCGGTCATAAGGTTTTCCTATCGCAATACGCGGGTGCAAAGCACGCCGGCAAACGATACCAACGGGCGGCGTTTTCTCCCTTTCCCATTTTCTTTTCTCATATCTCGATCTGGGTTTTCCCAGCTCTACCCCTTAGCACTTCTCCCCTCTACTCTCATTTTTCTCCCTTCCGGGAAATGCCGTCTTTGGGCCCGGGCCCCCGAGCCCTCGGAATGTCGTCGTACGGTCAGTTCTACAGAACAAGATTGTTTACTCCTAATTTTTTAGAAGCTATGATAACTTTCTTTCTTTATTGACCATATTTTATAATGTTGAGGTTGGAATATTTAAATACACTTAATATCGCATATGAGGTCGACACGACGATGAATTCCATCGAACTAAACTTTACTAAAAACACATAAATATAAGACTTACTTCGCGTCTGATTACCTGAAAGAACTACGATTTTATTTCAAAAATTTAATTGTAATTAAAGTCTTTGATTCTTAAGCTTTCTATGTCGTAATGGAGTTTCACTGAAGAAAATAATTTTAAAATGTTTCAATTGAAAGTAGTTTGCTAATTTTACCGGTCCTTGGGGGAATGTTCCTAGCATTTACCGGTCCGCGACAGATTTTCGGTTGAGAATCACTGCTCTAGAGGCTAAATCTCGTATTTATATGGGGAATCATTCGTAATGAAAGCCTCGTTGAAATGAACTGTATCGTGAAAGAACTGAGGGTATTTTATTCTGGGCATCGAACCTGAACCGAACCGAAAACCCGAACCAAAAAAAACCGATATTTTTGGCCGGAGTGGAACCGAACCCGAACCGAAAAAACTAAATGTGTTGAACCCGAACTGAAACCGAAAACCGATATTCATTTCTCTCCTTTATTTCGGTTCGGATAAACAATGGAAGCGAAAGGCGGAATTTTCCAACCTTCCAGGTTCAAATGGTCATCGCCTCCTTCACGCTGCCATACCTTGTCGCCATGGGGTCCAAACCACAACCAAGTTCACTAATCCTCAAGTCCCTTGGTTTGTCCCACGAATATGACATTAAGATAATATCTAACGACTTGCGGAAATTCTATGGAAAACTGACCCATTTGAGAATTCCTTGAACATTATGAATGCCTATATAGTTGGAGAAGGGAAGTTTTCTCCAATGTTTCGTCTGCTAAATATGTCCACAACCTTTCATTCCTTCATGTGAACTGTGCGTAGCATCCATCAGTCTGGCCTTGCTAATTATTGACGAAGGATTGTTCCACGTTTGTTCCTTGTGCGTATATCTGCATTAGTTTCACTTTGTTACAGGTTAGTAATTTTAAATAGGTATATATTGTAAACTCGAAAAATTCAATTTTATATCGGATATTGATCGTTACTGAAAATAGGAATAAAAAATTTGTATATTTGTTATTTCTGTCAAAATATTTTGCTTATCGGTGTGAATAACGAGTGTTGTCAGCATTAAGGAAAAGATAAATCATCCAGCGCGGAAGAAGTAAGTCTCATTTTCTATATATGTACTTTAATTTCAAGAGAATATTTGGTATAGTGAGAAATTAATTCAATGTAATTCATTATTTTGGCTCTTATGCAACTACTTGCGTATTTGATAATGATATCATTGAAATAAAAAGAAAGTTTCATGCGTCAAATTTATGTTTTAAGTGCTATTCTTAAGAATCTTTCATTTATCTTGTTGCTTTTAAGTTAAGTTCTTTGTGTGTTTGCAAAATTCCGTCATAGTAAATTTGTATCATGTTAATAAACATTTCTCAGCCTTTCTGGATTCTCGAACCCTCAATTCCGCGGGCTTCTTCCTCATTAAAATTGTATACATTTTTTCATCCATTTACGTGATCTTTGAATGAAAAAATAAAGCCGTGCATTTACAGTTTTTATAATATGAGCAGTGCACGTGATCTACAAATTGTTAATGAAAAATAACTTAATGTCTTACTCAACTTATTGACACTATTGAGACAACGCGGCCTCTTATTTTGCCGCACGATTTGTGATTAAAAATATTAATAATTCATTATTAGGCATTCCAGCTTAAGCGGATATTAGCTTCGGTCTGTCCGTTCTTCTATCCGAATGCAATTCTTTTCCTCGTAGCTATTCAACGGATTTTAATTAAATTTAGGGCTAAAGACTAAGCACAGTAAATTAGAAAATGAGATGAATGGTTTGTATAACATAATAAGTTTGGAATACTCTATCGCAGGAAACGTGTTTATTTGTAATTCACCTTACAATCTCCTAACCTGTTGAAATCATTTGCGACGCATGTATGGTTTGTAGTTATTCAATTCTAAATAAATATTAAATAAATAAAATACATACTAAATATTTACATTTGAATAATTTATTTTCGTATTTTAATATATTTTTCAATATCACTACTGTTATAGAGAAGATGTATTTGGTTTAATTAGAAAATTACGCAAATTAATAAATCAGTCATTGAAAGTTTCCTAAAAAAAGGTCGGAGCGAAAAAGACCGGTTCGCACCGGTTCACTGATGATTGCCGGAGCGAAACCGGAACCGAATCGAAATTTTGAGTTTTGAGTGAACCGGACCGAAAACCGGAGCGGAAAAAATTACGGTTCGATGCCCTGATTTTATTCTTGTCGATTTTCGCAAAATATAGACTTTCTCAAAAGCGCCGGTCAAGATTTTCATTGAAATTCGTCCAGTGATAGATAGATGGATCGCACAAATTGCAATACGTAAGCATAATTTCTAAAAAAAATAAGTATATATCGCCCAATGACATTAAAAATACCGAGTTCATCGCTCAGCTACCGTAAAGATCCCTGACATCAAGATTTACGCTTGAAGCTGTCGATAGAATTTCATTTTTGTCCATAAACGCCAATAAAAAACTCTCTTTACACATAATGACATAATTACAAACGTATATCTTGAAAGTGGTTGCTAAGGTAATATTTTAAAAGTAAGAATCACCAAGTTTGACCGCAAACTATAAAAAATCGATACGGGGTTACTACATTTACTCCCGTAATTGCCTCATCTGCGCTATGAGGAGGAAACAAAAGATTATTGTTTTTTGATATGACCACTTTCATAGGAAAAGGGAAAACCGCATATTTGCCCCACCCTTGTTTTAGTGCAAAATAAATCGTGCGAAAAAGTGGTGCAATCACTCGAGTAAATAGGCTATACAGTAAACCAGTGGTTCTTAACCTTTTTTGGCTGCGACCCAAATTCTGATCGCGGCGACCCATTTCATCCAATATCTCACTTGTAATAAGTAATAAAATAAATAGGAATTTAATAAATAAATGAAAATAAGCTCTCAGGTCATTAGCATTGAACGGGTTGTTAGGAGGAATGATATATACGGATATAGGAAGCAATGGAAAATCTTCGACTGTCCACTCAAAATGGTTTGGCGACCCAATTTTGGGTCGCGACCCAGGGGTTGAGAACCACTGCAGCAAACCCTTGACATTCGCGGAGGATACGTTCCTCGAAATCGCTGCGAATGTGAAAATGGCGAATGTTAAGTCCAAAGCCTTATGGAAACAAGTTAGGAAAGTGTACAACGTATCACAAATGGGCGCGTTTCGTGTAATGGAGTGTTAGAAAGAAATCATACCTGTACGTAAGGGAAATAGCGTTTTAAAGTTCCTTTCTTCATCATAAATAATCCATTTTCCTCCTATTTAAAAATAATACATGCACACGTAAGTAAATTAAACGTTTGTTTGTGAGATTATGTTAGCAACAGTGAAGAAGTAACTATGCAAGTAATTTTGTAACTTCAACTCGATTTAAGACGTTTTTGTTTGATTTTCTTGATAACGGCTACTCCTACGATAAAAATGTATAGGAAAGGAAATACTCTCCTTTACCAGTTCTACAAGTTTTATTTGAAAAATATTTTGATATGAGCAATACTTTACGAGATATGACGAAAATTTAATTTTTTGTCCCCAGTAAAGTGGTACCCCTGATTGGCGTACGTGATTCATTTTTGCGATTTTCTTATTATATTTGATTGTAAGTCCTTAATATCAAATTTCATGAAAATCCGTTCGGTAAAAGCCGAGAACCTACATACGGATGGACCGACGATGATAGGCTCTCACGCTGTAAGCGAAACATCGAGGCGAACATTAATGATCAATACGGGTCAACTTGTAATATATGGAAAAATGCATGCTTATTATAGCAAAAATAAATAAATATAAACTACATGCATATTTCATAAGAATATAATTAGAATAAATAACAACAGAATATAATAAAAAACTTTTAACTCACCGACGATTATCAGAAACATGAAAATTAAAGCTGAAGTGAAAGCGAAGCGCTTGCTCCGAACACCACACTATATAGCATGATAGGACTGATCCTTGTAGTGGAAAACCCAAACGCATATTCAGCAATAAAGGACCTAAGAAGGGGGAAATACCTGTAGGGGAAGAAGACCTCTCGACAAACTGAAGCGCACAAACAGGGAAAAAAGTCCCCGGGCGAGAGGGAAAAAGCTGCAGGGGAGTAAAGGAGATTTGGGTATGAGAAGTCCCTAGACGACGCAGAAAATAATAAAAAGAAGGTGAAACGTTCAGACGCCACCTTTACTCTCTGTGGCAAGTTCACTTCCACTTTCAGTCATGTTAATCAGTGATTTCAAAAATTAATCATCGATCGTTTTCTCAAAAAAATGATCAAACTAGTTTTCCAAATAAGCACCGTTATAAATAAGACTAGGGGGCTCCAGCCCCCTGTACGCCCCGCGCACCAAACCTCGGCCTCCGCTTCGCGAAGGGGACGGGGAGTTGCTAATTCGAGGCTTCAAATTAACCGTTTTCGGTAAACTGTAATGATTACGATCATTCTACTTTTTCCGATGAGAAACCATGGGATGGGATAAAAATATAAAATATCTTGCGCCCAACACATGACTTTCTTCAAATTACGGCAATATATTTTTAAAAGTTATTTAATGAAATCAATGGAATGATAATTTGTGCTGTTTAAGCACATTTAAACGTGTCAAATAAACGTCATTACAATATAGATCAGTGCTATTAAACCTTTTCGGTAGGCGAACCCCTAAGTGCATATTTAGAATTTTGGCGCACACCCTGATAAATTTTAATACGGTGAACGGCATCACAACGATAGTAGTGCTTTTTAGAAATGACGAAAAACACTAAAGAATATAATTAGAAACATTATATAGGAGATCTTCATTTAAAATCAGTAATTTTAAATCGTGTCCGCGACTCTTCGAGAACCCTCCAGAAAGAGCTCGCGCACCACAGGTTGAATACCGCTGTTATGGATTATTCAGACCTATAGAAAAGAATAGGTCTTTTAGTGGAGCCAATTAAGTCCATAGCCATGGTGATGAAATTTGAAAAAGTTCGCCTACGACTACTATTACGGTAATATAATTAAAGGTAAAAGAATAACAACGCTCACTACACATTTGCGTGAATATATAGACAAAAAAATTAAGTACACCTCTGCGGCATAACTACAGAGGGACAAGTGTATATGCTGGAAATGCTTACAGAGGAACTATCCGCGAATAATCGAAACAGCGAATGTTAAATAGGTATACAAAGGCACATTCCGCGAATAATCAAAGCCGCGAACGTTAAATCCGTGAATGTTGAGGGTTTACTGTATTTTAATTTCTGTAATCATTAATCCAATGAATTCATTACAGAATTATAGAGCTCGTCTTGTGGCCAAAACCAAATTCAAGTATGACAACTTCAATATAAATACGATGAAAGGGTACATACTTATTTTAGGTATCTCCAATGGCCATAGAAAGGTCATGAAAAACTATTGGAGATACCTAAGATCTTTCGATTTTTTTTATATCGAAGTGCTTATTCTTGAATAAATCCAATGGTTTTATGCGTTACTTTTCCAATGGTAAGTAATGCCTAAAGCAATATAGAAATTTGACTATCGATCTCGAGCAAAGTTATTGAGTTCTACTGCAATATTTTACGTTTAATGAAATATTAAGCGTAAAACGATTTTTAATTCTGTAATTTTCCGCATGTAATGGGCAATTTTTTCACGAAAAATTGGCCAAAAAGTTAAGGGGCGTATCATACATGTCAGCAAACGCAAACATTTTTCTCAGGCATATAATAATTGTTATTTCCCGAAACACTGTCGTCAATAAATCGTAATTGTTATTATTGTTGCGTTTCGGTGGAATTTATTTTCAAATTTTTGATTCGAAACAAACATAAGACTAATATTTTACTCTCAGTCTTTATAAAGGTGGTTTTATGACGCAGTAATGTAAAAGATAAATTTTATACATTTGTTATTCATTACGCGCATATAGTAAAATCAGTAATTTTTTGGAAATTTTGCGTTTAATTCATATTGGAAGTTATTAGCCATGTTCTCAAATACCTGTAAATGCTCATTCTGCATCAATGTACCCGAATAGTTCGCTATTAGTAAAGATATACACTCAAAAAATCGCTAATAATTTCTTCGTTACTTAGTTCCACAATGAATGGTTACATCGATCTTATTACTACAAACTTCTACGTGCGTATTATACATGGTCATAAGACGATTTCGATATTTCACTCATGAAAACCGAAACACGGAAAATTACGGCAAATAACTACAGCGAATAATCTCAAAAAACGACACTGAAGATTATATTGCAAATCGTCAGAAGGAGTCTGGTTAACGAATCATCACCATTCATAAAAAAACAAGACGATACTTTCGAGTACCAATATTAGTTGAAACAGCAGCGCCGTCTAGATTTGAAGATATTTTTTTCCCTTGGAAAACTTCTTCGAGGTATCTTAACTCTATAGCAGCTGTTGTCGGATGGATCTTCCCTTTCACTTTTCTCCGATATCAAAACGGAAGTTTTTTGATTCCGCCACAGTATCTAAGCGACCGAAAGTTTAGTTTGTTTATCCCATAAGTGTCTTTCCTGCACTTATATCCACTCTCCCTCTCTTTCGCGTGACGGAGAGAGAAGTTTGTTGTGTTAAGTTGAAAAAAAGGGACATTTTCGTTCCCGAGATTTTAGATTTTCTGAGTAGCAAGAAATATTCGGCCATCTTCGCCAACTAAGTCGGCGCTCCTGCTGTTTAAATTTCCATATTTTTGTGAAACGGGATGCCTCCATTTTTTATATTGGGTCGGTTATGTAACGTATATGACGAAATTTTTTTATCATAATTCGAAAGCAATGTCGTTAAAAAAAACTTTATCGAGCATTTATTTTATTTTTTAAAAGGAATTTTTGGCCTATCTGCCTGAACGTTATGTAATTGTCTTTGCTAACCGGAACGGCGTTTTAACGATTTAAAGGCATTAAACTGCGACAGAAAAGGAGGCATTAATGAATCGTCTTTATTGGAAATTAGCAAAATGGGTACTAGAATTCGCGAGAAAAGTAATTTAACGTAATATATTTCTCTTCGTTTCTGTGATATTTCACAAAACTTTTGTTGGCAAAGGAAAATTAATATGTTTATATTTTATAAAAATAAAGCAAAAAATATTGTTCGTTACACTGTGCGTTTTTCTTCAGATAAAGCAACATTATCCGATGCGCCGCTGCTATTACTCGAATCTGTTCGATCAGAGGCAAAATATGCAATATGCACAAAAAATAATAAAAAATATTTTTTGAAGTACAGTGGAAGGTCTATAATTCGAACCTCAAGGGAAACAAAAAAAATATTCGACTTAATATAGAATATTCGAGTTATTGAAGAAAAATAACGTGAAAAAGTTTTTCCTCTAAAATTAATTCGAGTTCTATACATTCGACTGTATTACAAATTTACTTTGAATCACCACAAAATTTCCCATCGACCCAGGATTCATCCGGGGGGGGGGGGGGATAAATTAATTTAAAAAATGTTTTTTTAAAATAACTTTTGTATTATGCACTAAAAAGAATAAAATAAATTTTGACTTACTACAATTGTGAGTTCTGTTGGTAAGGAAGACCAAAATTCGCGAGTTTCAGTAGAATAAGTTTTTTCTTATACAACAATGCTGATTTACTATAGTTTATTAAGAACATTTGCAAAAGTTAAATGGCGCTTCACATTACACTTTAAATTATCTTGCTTAATTATACATAAATGTACGTGTAGCGAGTTCGACTTTCCACTGAATTTTAAGTACCCCTTTGCGGGTATAAACTCAAAGTGAAACAAAAATTACTTTCAGCTTTATATTATAGATATAAGATATCGAGTGAGGTTAATATAGAAGTTATTTAATAAAGTATTTGAAACTATCTTATTTAATATATATTTTTATCAGAAAAACGAAATATAGAACTTAATAGCAAATAGCGAATACATACAGTGAAACGGTACCGTCTATGATAGTGAAACGAGTGAAAGAACTTAAATTATGAACTGCTCAGCATGAAGGACGAGATTTAAAGGGTAATTTTTCGTGTGTTCAGAAATTCTAGGGAGGGGGGAGGTTATTACCCCATTTACCCCCCTTGAATCCGCCCATGATCGACAGGAAATGATATGCCACGGCGGAGACTAAAGCATCATTCTCATTCTTAAAGAGTAACTTCCTTGTTATCAAACAGCGTATGAGGAAAAAATGTATCAAGAATTTATAAATACCCAGAAGGAAATCCGACAAACTTGGATACTCTTGCATCTCATCCGATGGACAGCGAGCTTTATAAGAAATTAATTTGCTTTACTTGGCATTTTTTATCCATAGCAACATACCCGCCCTTCAGAAATTTAGAGTAGGAATGAGCGTTTATAATTAAACCATGTTAAATCATCGGAATAGTATGCTATTTTATTATACTTCCAGTAATTATTCCCTTTACGTTGCAAATTTTCATCTATTATGATTTTATAACGTAAATTATAATACCGTTGAAAATAATATTAATTTAAAAATGTCGTCAAACATTAATTTACAGACAAATAAAATAAATATGGTATAATATCCTGTCAAATTACGTCTGACTTCTTAAAAGTTCCGATTAAAAAGTTTTAATGTTCGTTTTCGTTTACGTTAAAATGTAGGATAGGCAATACTGCCGTCAAAACTGTGTTGCTAAATACATTGAGATCGTACCGACCGATGGTCACTTAATTCCATTACTCGCGGTCATAATTCAACAGACTCAATTCCTTTCTGACTAAAATAAATTTTTGTTGCGTGTGTACAAATACATACACATCATCACTGTTCACGGTCTTATGTTAGTTTTTCAGTTGGCTCGTAGATGGCGGGAGAGAGCACTAATGTGGCAAGTCAACAAGTTTGAGTTACTATCCGATTAAAAAAAAGTAAACGAAAAATATTCTACACTCAATCAGTTCGTCCATTGTGTAAATGGGAGAAAACTTCGTAGCGAAATAAAACAAAATATTGCTGAATTTAATAATAAAAGAAAAACGCGCTAATATTATCCATGTTCACTTTGCTTGTTATCCAATTAAGCTAGGTAAAACAATTTAGCGAACTATGAGTGAACTATGAAATGAAAATGAAATTATCTCAATTTGCAATGAAAATTATTTAGTTTCGGAGCATTTGTCCGTTAAAAATGAAGCAATATCAGCTTAAAATTAAAAGAGGTCAAGATGTAGACTTTAGCTAACATAACAGAAAATTCAAAACAGTGACATAAGCAAGCATTGCATAAGCTCATTGTCAACATTTAACAAATAATGCAAAATAAATGTTAATTATATCATTCAGAATTGGGTGAAAACACTTAATTTGTTTTGGACAAAGTAACGCAACAAAATAATACGGTTGAAAATAAAATCAACAACTTATTTGATGCTATGCAAACAAAGCAAAAAAGAAAGGCGAATTACGATGAAAACTTCCCATATACATAATAGCATTGGAACCGCAAATATGACAACTCTAGTTGCCATGACAGTTCAAAATTTCTCATTCTTAAAAACGCCAATAACTGCCGATTTTTCAGATTCCAAACTAATCAAGGGACAAAAATATGAATGGATTCAAAAATTTTCACCATTACAAATAAACTTCCATGGTCCGTACAAACGTTCCAGGCTCGAGTTCGTTTCCCGATTTAAAAACTGTTGAAATTAATATGCCGCTCTAATTCCATTCAGCGTTAGTCAAATATAATCCCATGTTGCGTTGCACGATATTACACTACTATTCAAACAAATTACGGGCGAACAATTGATGTAGAAGAACGAGAAACAATGGGGTAATTTAATGGAGATATTTTTTTCAATGGAATTTATAAAATTTGTCGTTTTATCTGACCACTTCTGATAAGAACATTCTCAGTTTGAGTCGCAAAGGAAAAGAAAACTGAAATGTGACTTCACTGCGCTATAAACAATATGATTTATGAACCGATATATTTCACAACGAATATACCTCGTGTAGAGCAGATTTGTAGACAGCGAAAAAAATTAATCACACCATCAATCAACTTTGCGCGACTGAAAAAACTTATACTAGCCATGATTGCTTGAAAAAAAAAAGTGTGCGAGGGTTGGTTAGTCAATATTCAGCATACGAAAAAAAAGTGTTACCTCAAGGAACTAATTTTAGAGAATTATAGTTCGTTCAGAGATGAACTATGGTTACAAAAATAAAATCATTAGATTCAACAGAGAATTATCGAGCTCGAAGGTATTATGGTTTTAAAAAATTCGAGGAAAAAAAACACTCAAGAAAGTACTTATATACGGTAAATCTAATGATCACAACAAGGTAATAAAAAAACCGGATACATATTCTGGCTACGACGCAACCGTCTTCAGTCGTAATCCACCGAAAGTAAATTCTGTTACGACATTCGCGTTTAGTCGTTGGCAAAAAAACCACTTGGTTTATATTCGTCCTAACCCTGCCTCGTCCTATAATTAAGACATATTGAAAAACGACGTTCCTCCAATAGCTATTTAAAAAGTTGGAAAAACCAGGTGCGCATTTCGTCTATATAGCATCCCTCATCATTGGTATTTATCTATAGTAGATTCTAATACAAATTAACTCATTTTAGGATCTAATATCGCTGATCAAACTTTGATGAAGATGAATTACATATCTGGCTTTCCAACCTCTTTATTGTTTTTGGAGAGACATGGTTTATCAGATCTTATTTTAGCCTTAAAGATGAGCTCGATAATTCTTTCTAGAATCACACACCTATATGCGTAAATTTAAAAAAATCCACCTCACTATCTCGTTCATATCACCGCTTCCTCCGTGATTTTCGAAGACAAAAACGACTCACGTGAATAATAAAAACCACGAATGACGACGTATATGTATCTATATTAAACTTCTACGCTATCTGATTATTGTATTTTCTATGACGTTTTGTCCCACATAAATGAAGGCGTTAGGTTCAAAACGGTAAGCGTTTGAACGTAAAGAAACGTAATAATACTGGCGCAATTAGTAAAAGGATCTATCTATGGATACATCTATAGTGTGTGTGTGTGTATATATATATATATGCATCTATAGTACATCTGATGATGTAGCTAGGCTACGAAACCTAGGTGTCAATAAACTTCTTATGTGGAATCGAACGAAGTTTCCTCGTTTTTTTCTTGAACTCGAGAGAATTCCACAAAACGACGCCTGAAACCATTAAATTTGTTTTTAATCTATAGAATGATTTTGGTGTAGCGACATCAACGTAAAAACTGACTCCGTAACAGAAAAGAGATGCTATAAAATGGATGCAATATTTTATTCCTAAATTTAAACCTTTACTGAATTAAGGCTTCCATTTTCTCTCTTTTATCATCGATGTTTACAAGGAAACTCCGTAAAGTTTCCTTTCAAACGTCCATCTCGCCGTAGTCTTTTAACCCCTTCTTAATTTTTATCATCGAAATAAATGTTCTCCCATATTAAATTACGAATTTCATTTCGATCGAGTGCCCTCCTCGCTGCACCGCTCTTACTAAACAAAAGGAAGGGGGCGGAAATAGGAATGTTTTTGCTTACAGAAGCCTCCCTACCTGAGTGAATCCTCCAGCTGCGGAAGATTCAACGAATACATTCTCCTCCATAAGCAAACTCAGCAAACTGACATAATGAGCTCAGGCATGATGATTTAGCTGGGAGGCGGCGGTACCAAACCTTTGATGAATGTGTGCAAGACCTGGAAAGACGGAAAAGGCGATTTAGCCAGAGAAACTCACCATCAATTTCCCAACATGGTTTGACAAAATATATGGGTGATAAAGTAAAGCTGGAAATGACTGCGTGTTACCATTTATGCAAAGTTACTAGGCCGAATTTGTTGATACCGTCAAGGATGTCTGTTTTTGTAGGACTATCCCTACTGACATGTGTGCATTGAGGAGAACACTCTTGTTCTTCGTAAGGCACGTTAAGATGTTGCCCCCTTGGTGCTTGTCTTTAAGATCTTGCTAATGCCAACATCGAATTTGCCTCCTAACCGGATTAAGAGACTCACGGACCCCACGCACAGCACGTTTAAGCCCCCACCCAAAATTGTAAATTTGTAACAGGTAAAAATTTATTGCAAGGTTTTGTGATCTGTGAGGCAACGCTTGGAAAGGGTTTCGGACGAGACGAGATAGGTTCGTCCCACTGTATGTCCCATTGTCCTCTGGGCCCCACGCCTTTGGCGTACCGCTTAATCCGACCCCTGCCTCCCCCCTTCTGTGTTTTTGTTGGTGTGATAGGCTTTGCACTGTAAAAGTTGGTTGCACCATAGGCTACCAACCCATCTGCATAAAAAGATCTTGCTAAGGATCCCTCTATAACAGAGGACGATCCTTGACTACCATAGTCTGCAGTTCCCGCGCAGATGGTGAGCAGTGGCATTTGCTGTCTGCCACAACCCATTAAACCGCATTTCTGGCGATGCACAGTGGTCAATTTCAGTATTGGAGGGACAAAACCTCATTTTCCAACTGCATGATACTTGGCAAAACAAAGCGTAAATAGGTAGTCATATAGGTAATACATCCAAACGTGCTAATGAAACCATGGCAACGTCGTAAATAAACATACGGCAACCCCGTGAGTCATTACCAAATTGGCAGAGCAGGCATCGACTCGTCAGTCTCGAATGAGAGAGCGCACATTTCCGTTGTTTCCTGTAGCGAACATTGCAGAAAAACTCAAGTGTCTGGAGTTGGAAATATTACTGGATTTATGTATTTTTCATTAAATCAAGTGTTTTGCATTAAATTTGACATTTAATTATATTAAATTCATAATTTCTGTGACAGTAAAAATACACTTTTTTTAAAAGTAAATAGTAATTTTAAGAAGTCCTATAAAAAAGGTTTTATGAGGTTTTAATGTTAATCCTGGCAAATTCCCTTACTCGGTACTTTATCTAAGTAGCTGTGTTTATTTCAACTGCCCATTTTTGCCTTATAAACAGTTTACTCAAATTTTGCAGAGGCGCTGACTGTTGCTTCAGCCGCAGGGTGTCCCCACATGTGGGTCTGGTTCTAGGGAGGCTCGCTGTGGTTGGCGATTGCGGTCATCGATGAAAATCTGATTGCACGATTTTCATTATTCTGACTGCTTTGTCAAGTGGATACGACATAAATGTGGAAAAGTTTCGGCAACATGCTAGAGAGACCGCGGAACTTTACGTGAGACTGTATGGGTGGTTTTATATGCCAGCCAGCGTACATAAACTACTGATCTACGGAGCAGACATAATTGACTCTATGTTATTACCTATTGGACAGTTATCCGAGGATGCACAAGAGGCAAGACACAAAGATTGTAGAAATTTTTGGGAGTTCCATTCTCGAAAAATGTCAAGAAGAAATACAAATGAAGATCTCATGAATCATCTACTAATTTCATCAGACCCAATAATCAGCAGCATAAGGAAACATCCTACCAAAAAAAGAACGGTACTTCCTGAAGAAGTATTAAACTTGATAAAAGTCCTCAAATCTCCCTCAGAAAATGTTAGCCATAGTGTGTTTGATAACCCAGAAGAAAGTGACCCAGGCTCAGAAACGGACACCGACACATAATGTTTGAAGATTTCATGTTTAACGCCATATGAGCTGAATGCTGTACTCCTGTGTACACCCTTCCCTCGCCAACCGCGGGGGTTACGAAGTTGGTAAATACTTAAGTATATTGGAAATTGGGAGTTACGTTCCACGGTTTTTATTACTATACCATATATATTATTGATCACTTACACTACTCGCTTATTTCTCACTTAAATACATTATATAAATATTACGAATACAATAACATGCTGTTTTTTCCTTACGAGCTCTCTGGTTTGGCATGGTCGAAACTCCCGTTGACGAAAAATGTGTGACGAAAAACAATCACCGCCATCTATGTGCTACTTGTGATACTAAATGCGAGAAATAGCTTTCCGCTGCATTCCGCTGTTCGGAACTACATATTCTACCCCAGAATGAATTCTTTTTTAAAGAATTTCTTCAAACGTATCACACTATGCATAAGCCAAACTACTGAGTAAAACAATTACCGACTGAAGGATTACAAACGCCCAGTAGGTAACGGAGAAATTACGTGCATACTACGACGTACATCACATCATTTTATACAATTTACTACGGTCTTCTAATCTTACCCGGCGTTTTTTGCATTTAAACAAATATTATTACGCACAAATTCAGAAAAAATATTAAACGTTTAATTTATTTAGTATGCTGATATGAATAATACAAAACTAAACACGTCGTGTGGACTTGCGGTGCGCGAAAAGCATGCGTATGCTGATGTTAATAATACACAACTGATCGCCCGTGTGGAATGTAGAGACTTGTGGCGGGCGAAAAGCGTAATCGTACATTACGGCAACAAAGTAATAGCAAGCAAGTTAGAACAACAACATAGCCTTAGTGAGTGAGTGCAGATGACAACTAATTGTAAGTCATACGATGCGCGGGATTATCGTGTTGAATGCAGTGACTTGCGGCGCGCGAAAAGGATACGTAATCGTGTCAGTATGGCAACAACGTAATAGCGAGCAAGTTAAAACGACAACAAAGTCTTTGTGAGTGAGTTAAGATGACAACAAAGTCATAAGACGCTCGGTATTTAAAAGTTTTCTTGGACCGAACCGTGGATACGCAAGGGAAATGTCCGCGGTTGGGAAGGGTGGGACTCAATATGTAGACCGCGTATAGTCGAGGGCCGCGGTTAATAAACCCGCCGTTGGAGAGGGAAGGGTGTACATAGAATTACCTACATTTTGTAATTTTCTGCTGCGTTACGATGATGTTAATGAGTAAATTATTATTGAATTACGTGAAAAGGTTAAATATGTCGATATTTTTACTTTAATTTAATTTTTACAATGAGTGAAGGTTTTGTCCCTCCAAAATGCTGAAATTGACCACTGAGCGATGGAGAGAGGGAGGGAGTTAGAACGGAGTTAGCGGTCAAGGCAGGGCGGATATGGGAAGGAGGAAATTAGAGATTTTTTTTATTTAATCAAATCGGACTGGAAATGCGTCATCCTCTGGTTTTATTCTTGAAGGACACGAGTCGAGAGAGAAAGAGATAAATAAGTTTAGCAGTTCTTTTAGAAGGAAAGACTGCCGCTGAATGAGGGTAATTTAAAAATTTGAAAAAGTTTTGTGCTGATCTGACTACATATTATTTTTTGAGTTAGAGCACCCACAAAATTCTACATATCACTTACACAAACATCGTCGATAAAAGGGTTAAAACGTATTCAGGGTACCTCAAAACGTGTATTGCCGTTGAAATTTCGAATTCGATTTTTTTCACGAGTACAATATTTTCTCCTATATACTACGTATGGAGAAAGTAAAAATTCCTTAAGCAGTAATTCCAGTCACGTCTGAACAAATGAGCGAATCGATAATTTTTATTTGCTGCATTACTTCTTATCCTGACGTTTAGTCAAGAGTCGGCAGCACATAGCACTTATACTGTCCCTTAATCACTGTCTTCCGAATCGTCATCATCACCGTAAGATAAGATAAATTTCGTAATACAGGTATCCCCCGATTTACGCGAGAGTTGCGTTCCTGGAAATCGTAAAGCGAAAACGCCCAAATCGAAAACCTTTTTCCCGTTGAAAATAGCGTAATGTAATGTTTACGTTCCTGAGCAGATTCATTACTTGTAAAAATTTTCAAAATTGATTTTATTAGCGTTTTAATCCCATCAAACGTGTAAGACGACACGTGTCGTCCTGTGCAGCTTTCACTTTTATAATTCCTTAATATTTTTGTGCGTTGAATTTCAACTATAAATCACATATAAGTAGTCTCGAGACATTTAGAAACAAATTTACACACGGACGATAAAGGTAAATATTAGGCTGGCAAGTATCGATGAAATATTTAATAAATTACAAAACTATTAAGGGTACTTAATGTGCGCATCGAAATACGCGACGGTATATGCTCGTCATAATAAAATCGCGTACGCGAAAACGCGTAAATCGAGGGATACATGTGGAGCAGTGGTTCTCAAAGTTTGGTCCGTGGACCACTGGTGGTCCGAGATAATCCTCCAGGTGGTCCGCGGTCTGGTCTAAAATGCAAGTTACAGATACACAACGCCGAGGCCATATTAGAGAACAGACCAGAACCCTAATCTCCAACGCTCGCGTGGCGTATTACAATAATGATAAGGATAAATATAACATTTTAAATTAATTCGTTTGTGTAGCTCAACCTGATTTGTCTTAAAGCAATTAATGTCGACCAAAACAAATTAAAGTAATACCACTAAAAATTAACCAAATTCTTCATGGCGTAAAATCTCAGCGGATACAACGAAATGTCCTAACAACTGTTCTTACTCCCCTCCTTTGTTTGGAACAATCAAATATGTTTACTCCATTAAAGCTTTAGCAGTGGCAAGACGGGGGTGGATGGGGTAGGTGGTCCGTGAGGTCCTTTGGCCAGTCGAAGTGATCCGAGGACCGAAAAAGTTTGAGAACCACTGATATAAAGGCAATACGCATTTAATTCTTTTGCAATTTTAACGTAAAAAAAGCGTGAAATAATGCCGAATGTTTTGACAACATGTTTAATCATGTGGAAGTGATATTATTACCAATGCATATATGGTAACAGGTACAATTTTCAATCTCTTTGGATAGGATATAAGCATCGGACTCTATTCCATTACAAGCGGCAATTGCTGTTGTTATAGATACATGTTAAGTTTATATTATTATTATATCATTCAGTTTCTTGCGTACAATTTAACAATCACATCCACTCCTCGTGATTTAGCCGCTTTAAAAATTAAAATGCAAATGGCGGTCACATTCACTGCGTACCGCTATATAAACGCGCGCTACAGATTTGTAATCTTATAGAAAAATTTCGATCGTCTACTGTAAATGATATATACTTCTAAAAAATCAGATATGCAAAGCATAGACCCATAGCTTCCGCATTCGCATCGTCTGTTTATATCAGATAATCTCCATCGTTCACCGCGTGGATTTTTTCCTTATCGTATTAAACTATAACAACGGATCACATATTAGGAAATTGCTGTCGTAAGCATAAATAAATTTTCTTCGTTTAATTAACGTAATTCTCAAAAAGAGTAAAATCATAATCGGAATATGAATCAATGTTTGTGTCGGTGTTTTTTTTTTTTTTTTAGCGTTAATTCTCCCAAAATGGCGATGGCAACTGCGGTCTCGCTGATTGGCCGGCACTGATTCGAGATTATTTTACATACAAATAAACTCAATGTTTACGTGAACGATCCGTTAAAAACTTGCGGCAGAGGTGTTTCTTTTGTCTTAATTTTTTCCCTTATCTTAAAAAAAAATTATGGCGGAACTAGGTAAACTAAGAGGAGGAAAAGAGTTTAAAGCTACCTTTTTAAAAAGAAATACTTCAGAAGGAAATCGAAGTTGCTAATTAAAAATTGTAATATAAAAATCAACGTTCCGATCGAGATCATAAACTTCATTAGACGGCGTGGCATCCGCGCATTGCTGGGCAGATTGAGAGTTAAGAAATTGTCCAGAAGATCAAAGGTTGTTCCGCATTGTGAGAAAGTGGAATGTGACAAAAATTGCACGCCCATGTCTACGTGAAAGGAAGCGAGAAGGAAGAAAATGCCTCGCCATAACCTGTATGGCAGGGGTTCCCAACCCCGTAGCTCACACAGGATTCCCTCAAGGGGTCCGAAATATTTGACAAGCACAAAAGTTGCATGCATGTTATATCAATGCCGCGTATTGCATTATCATATAAATAAAAGCCTTAGCAAACGTTGTGTGTAATGCTTTTTGAAGCTTAATATCCCACAAACGACTGAACCGAATTTGATTAAATTTTCAGGATAGCGTTATGATATAATAAAAACGTTTTAATGTATCGGTAATACGTAAAAGCCTTATTCTGTCCCTTTGACTCATTGACACATTATGGGCTGAATACCTAGAATCCTAATTGTTTTTCTTTATATGGTTACTAATTACTTATTTATAGCTATTCTATTGCTTTGTCTTTTTATAGTCACATTTATGTAATGTAATTTACTTTTGCTTCAATATAAGACATATTTGTTTTATGTTTTATTGTTCTCAGCTATATGTATATGACTTATGTAATTTTTATGCCATTAATCTGCTGTATTAAGTAGTAGGTTCTATACTTTTATTCAACTTGAAAGTTTCTTTTGTTTATTCTGTTTTAATTTTATAATGGCATTTGTCAACATTTTCAAGTGAACATTTTTAATTAGAAGCACAATATTGTTCATTTACATTTTTCTTGATGGATATACAAAAAGTTTATGCACTTGTTTATAAAATTTGGGTTTTAAATAGGAATCTAAATGGATTAAATGAGGTAAATAATCTCTGATATAAGGTATTCAAACACTCACTGTGATTTTTCTTTTGTGCAATTGACTGTATTTTTTGATCCATATAGTCCTAAAGAGCCTAGGCTCACTGGACATGTATTTATGACGAATAAATAAATTAAAAAAATTATCATCCTATATGACTTATGTATCCATATATCGTAAGTAAGAAGCAGCTTTATATAATTAGATAATTACATGTAAGAAGTGACTTTATATAATAAAAATACAGTGTGACATAATAAAAGACAAAAAGAAAGAAATGTATTTATGACTTCTATTATAATGCGACATAATTACTAGTAACCACAGGCTAAAAAAAAACCTTAATTACAGTCGACATCTAATACGTGCCCGTAATAATTTGAACGCCGCGCTTCCGTTTGCGGACCAAGTGACGTCATGCGTGAAGTGGTCTCGTTTTCGTCCACCGCAATGACCTACCGTATATAGTAGTACCATGCCCGTGTTTTGCAATTCGTAGGAATTACGTCACGAACGCAATCGCCCCTCGGGCGTTGTTATTCGAAGGTAATTTAATCGACCGATAATGTTTCTGCGGAAAAATTCAGATTACATAAGTCCCCAACTTACACGGTTAATTCGTTCCGAAGGTCGCCGTGTAAGTTGAAAACCGTGTAAGTCCAACAATGCTTAAATACGATATATTTTTTGACATATACGTTCGTTTCAATGGATATTTAAAGCTAAAAGAGTAGTGCTTATGTGATGAGGGTTTATAGTTTGTTTATGAAGAGCAGTACAGTAACGAGACACAACTTGCACCCACGGGATTACAAATCTAAATGGCGAAAGCGACGCTGTCAGCTGTGCGTCAACGTACAGTAATCCCTCGGTTTACGAGCTTAATTTGGTCCTAGAAAACTGCTCGTCAGGTGAAAATTAATTTACCAATACATGTTATAAATTTTATAAACAATAGTTAAATCATTAAAGTGACGTTCTGCGCATTCAAGAAGATTCGGGAACCGACGAAAGCCGAGAATAGGTGCCGAGAAAAACGATCGGTTTGCGAGAGGAAGGAGATCGTATAAGCGAAAATTGGCATGTAAATTGAAAATCAGTTATTAATTTGTGCATCTCGTATAAGCGAAAACTCGTAAACCGATTGCTCGTATACAGAGGGATTACTGTACTAGTACCGCCATCTATTGAGTGGCAGTTGAACTAAACACCGAGCGCGCTGATAAGTTGTCATGTATCCGTGTATCTACGGATCCGTGTAACTCGGGGAATCACTGTATTTCCACCCTCGATTTTTAGAGATGAAACTTCGTGTAAATTGACGATTTTTCCTTCGTTCTGATTTAAAAAATACATTTTGAGAGATGTTTTAGTGGAGATTTTTAAAGATTTTCTCCGAGTCAAGTGTGACGAAGCACTTGCTTTAAGGCTTGCTTGTTCCGCTGTCATTTTTAAGTGATGAGCCGTGTCTATTTAGGTAACGATGGTTTATACACAATCGTACGTATTTCAGGAACGAGCAATATTTTTTAAAATACTTCTTTCAGGTAAATCCAATAGACAGAACAAGTTTGTAAAAAACCATAGTCACAATAAAGTTATTAAAAAATTGGGGATGCCTGAGGAGTCTTTTTAATGTGCTTGTTGATTTTTTTCAGCCATGAGACGAGCTCTTTTGAACAATCATATTTGGTAAAACTTCGTTTAAAAATCGTAAAAGTCACTCTCTGAAAGAAATTGTCTGGTAGGATTTAATTAATCAAGTAATATTTTTATTTATTTTTTTATTCCACGATAGTTTTTTGAAAGTTCTGATGCTTTAAACACTTAATAAACATAATCAATAAAATAAAAAATAGATAAATGTGAAAAAAGAACAAGCAAATATGCATAAAATCAAGTACATATATAATTAGTAAAAATCTGATGTGGCCAACACTTGACTTTCTCCATATTTGGGGTATAGTTATTTAAATTATCATGAATAGCATTATAAGGCAAAATTATTATTTCGTATCGTAAAAGAATACAGCCGTCCTTATTGCCGTAAATTAGGTATATTTCGAATATGTTTACAGAATTCACCGTTACATGGTGGTGGCGCTGTATACTGGAAATTACGAAAAAGCTAAATATCTCCGAAATGGATGGTTCTACGAAAATTTGTTTCAAACAAAACTTGGAAGAAATATTATTCTCTACAACTTTGGTCCTCACGAAGATTACCAATAACGATGTTTTTAAGGAGAAAACCGAAAAACCGGTTATTTATGAATAACTCCTAAACAATAACTACAATAGAAAATTGTTTCAAATGAAAGTTGTAGGAAATTACATTCTCTATAATTTTTCTATAGAATTGTATATACAATAATGATGTTTTAACGAATAAATATCGCAAAAACCGAATCGGGTTTCGAATAAACCTCGACTTCAGGTTAACCGTTATTGTCCAAAAACTAATCAGTTCTTTGTGCTCATGTTAAAGTGTTATATATGAAATTTGGTAACGATATGGCAAGTACTTTTTGAGTTAAGAGCGCCCACAATCACATGCACACACACACATTCCGAAAATAGTCTAAACGTGTTCTAGGGACCTCAAAACGTGTATTTCCGTTGAAATCTCGAAGTCGATTTTTTTCGTGAACACAATACTTTCCCATTACTACGTATGGAGAAAGTAAAAACCTACTTCGCTCGTTATCACGTCCTAAAGCCGGCTTTGGCTACAACGATAAGAATTCACTGGCGTAACAATAGGGTGATACGTGGGTGGCCAAATACCTCGGGTCCAGGGACCCTCGAATTTTTCCGAATATAGAAAAAAATAACGATTTTTTAGGAATTTGTCTTTTTTATCCTGAATTTTTTACTTTCCAATCAAGCATTACTTTTGGACAGAGTAATTTTAAAAAGTCTTACCTTTTCAGCACACCCCTGCAACATGGTAGGTTCTACAGTGGGTTTCATTTTTAATTGAACATTTGTATTTGTTGGGTGATATTTTGCCGTGGGCACTTCCGCTTCTAGTTACACATCCTGAAAGCATTGAAAATACAATGAATATCTTTTACCTAAAAATACGATTGTTGAGGACGATCACGCTTTTAACAATTAAAGAATGTTTAAAATATATTGTGAGATCGTGTATCAAATGCTCGTCCGTGAATGTGCTCTTATTGTCAAAAGTAATTGTGTTATAATTTACGCATTAATTATGTTATCCAAAATTGTCCCTTATACGATACGTTTGAATATAATCCGTATTTAGCATTTACGAGTATCGGAAAATCCACTAGGATATATCTTACAGCTAGTCGAGATAGACAAGAGGAATCAATAAATACGGCCCAAAGATTTTGGCACTTCGATGCACTTGCATTAGTAATGCGATGAAATACACAATAATTGTGAAAACTAATTATAACGATTGTACATTTTGATTGAGAAAGCATCTTAATTAATTAATTCTACAACAGTACCTGTTTGTGCAAATCGAGTCCTGATATCCAAGCTAACACATCAGGACTAATAAGATTGATAATCGTTCTAATCTTTTCGATCGTTTGAATCTGTGAAAATTTGCAAGTCTCAGTCAATTCCAAGGATAAAGATTACGTCATGGAAACATAATAAGGTTACTCACATAATAATTCTATCTGTAATATTATATACCGTTATATTTAAGAAATTACAATTCCAAAAAAGCTTATTTATGATATTTAAAACAGTTTGTTGTTTATGTTGGTGTTCTGGGTATTCTTAATCGCACAGTGTAGCAGCGCAGAGCGCAACGGAAGTAGTCTATCGCAGGTCATGTGTCAAAGGAACATTCTCTGCAGTAATTCTTGAATAATATACATATAATTTCGCAATGCAGAGCGTAATTAATACATTTAAGGGAACGGCTTTGGGTGTAGCAGAGTACTTGACACCCGTATTGAAGGTAATAATTATTAAAGAAGTGTGAAGTGTACCTTTGAATATGCAGTTATCGAAAATGAATGATATTTGAATGTATTGATACTTCTTTATGATAATAAACAAAATTAGAGATGATATTGTAATTAATGAATGTTAAATATAATCAAAGTATATTTGGCGATAACCACTTCATCTGTAACTGTTGTCTATCCTATGTAATTATGTGTGATGGTTTCTTACCGTAATGGTGTGCTGTGGGGACGTTATTCCCTGGAATTTCTCTTCTGTGTGTTATTCTGCCTATTTTGTTTAATTTTCATGGTATGTTCAATTTTTTTAGAATAGCAAATTTCTCTTTTAACGCTATCGTGCATTGAATGTCATCCTTATTAGGAGTCCAAGTTTCGGGAAACTGGCGTTTTGACACCAGAGGAGTTTGTTGCAGCTGGTGACCACCTTGTTCACCATTGTCCCACATGGCAGTGGGCCACAGGTGATGAAGCCAGAGTGAAGTCATATCTTCCGCGTAATAAACAGTTCTTAATTACTCGCAATGTACCATGTTCACGGCGCTGCAAGCAGGTAAGACAATAAATTAGACGATAATAATTTACTTTGATAAAAATTTTATAGAAAAATTCGATATAGATGTGTTGATATGACGAGTTCTAATCGAGTTTTTAGATGTTAATTAAAGTCCAGGATCTTGATAATGAAGTTTTAATTTAAAATCCCATCATGCTTTTGTGTTTTTATTTAAAAGCTTTCTTGTTTATTGAGATTTGGATGTTTTTTGGTTGTTCAGAAGTACTTGTGCTGTATAGATATGACTGAATCAAAATTTTATGGTCTGGACCATTTAAGTTGTGATTTAGACATCCACTTTGTGATAAAGGCCATAAATTGTGATTTATTATAGTATTCATTGGACTGAAGCTACATTTTGTCGTAGTTGAATGAGTGAAAACTGCTTTTACAGCTATTAATTTTATTTCACAGTAAAAAGTTTTTCCAGCTTTGAATTTCATTCTAATTCTTTAAATTTATGTGATAATTCTTATATGTACCCACTTATTTACAAACATCCCTATTGTCTATCTCCAAAAATTTAAGCTCCATATTTATGTGGCAATGTCATTTCATTGCCTGTAATATACTACTGATAGAATTAAGTGCAACAACCTTGCTGTATCACAAAAATTTCATCCTTCACCTCTGGTAATGATGTTGCATAGGTAATTTTATTCATTATTAGTTCAAAGAATAAACCAAATTAGTAAAGAAATTGTGTATGTTTATATCAAAGCTTTTAAATGAAAACAAGAAATTTGTGAGATAATCTTGATTAATAAAATTGAGTTCTGTATTCAATAAAAAATTAATTGCTTCGAGTCAATTTCGTAATTCCTCCTGTGGAGTTCAATTATTAAACTTCTTACATGAAGCTTTTAATTTTCAGATTGAGTATTGTGATGAACAAGAGAAGGTTATAGAGGCTGATGATGGAGATGGAGGATGGGTTGACACTCATCATTTTGATATTGGTGGTGGATATTTTAGCCTCGAGGATAAAGTGTCTGAGATGACACTGGATTCAAAGGTAATATGTTTTTTTTGTTTTTAAGTGTAACGATTCAGTTGGTGTACTTGACCAAATATTTCAAAACTACAAATGAATTGTCAAAATTCATATCTATTTCGCAAGAAAAATAAAATTTATTCTCAACATTATCCAAGTAGAATATGTATTTAATTGAAATTCTTAAGATATTTAAAAATTATATTTTAAATGTCTACTAATTTTTTAAATTACTAATAACTTATTATTTTGGTGTTTCATGACTTTTTTGGCATGTAATACAGTTAAAGCCCCCTCCCCCATGTCGAATGTATAGCGCTTGCCTATTTTTGCTATTCTTTTGTTATGTCAGAGAAATTTGATTTTCGTAAAGCTAATTGCATAAATTACACGTGTTGCATTCAAGTTATAACTGGTGACTTAAATGGAATCTATCCCTCATCCCTGTTTGCAATCTAAATAGGCTAGCAAGCTGAAAAGGTCAGCAAGCTTCATGACAACAATTTCGTTTTGCTTGAAAGTTATTATGGGTGTCTGGTTGCTCCGAGTTCCTTTTTATTTCTCTTTACTACTTCCCTTGCACATAACAAAAGAACAGCAAAAATTATCAAGCGCAATGCTATACATGTGGTGGGTAAACTGTATAAGTGCCAGTGGCGTAGCTACCATATAGCAAGAGTAGGCAATGCCTAAGGGCCCTCTAACAAAAGGGGCCCATACGTTGTGTTGAAATTGTCAATATCTTTGCAAAAGCAAGGAAAAGGACATTTTAAGCTAATTTTTTAAATCCTTATATATCCTGTGCTGCATAATAAACTAGCGGTTGGTATTCTTTCACCTCTTTCTCAAGAGGGCCCCCCATTACTAAAATATTTCCGCTTAGGGGGCCCATCAGCGATTCTTGCCTAGGGGCCTGATACCTCTAGCTATGCTACTGATAAGTGCCCTTTTTTAATTCCTTCAAATTAAAGGTTTAGTTTAGCATAGTTCACGGAATAAGTTGGTGGAATAGGTATCGTTGGACATGTTTATTTATCCATAAATTCTTTCTGTAGTCATCAAACTATAATGCAGAGGAAATAAATCCTAAAAGAAGCAACACTGCAGTGGAGGCCACTGATGATGATGATGATGATGAAGAAGAAGCTGCAGACATGGAGGCTTTTGAAGAAAGTGGCATGTTTGAAGATAAGGTATATCAGTTTTGAACAATAAAGAGGATCTTATTGTTGCAATTTTGGTTTGTGTGAAATTTTTTCATTAGCTCAAGAAATATAAGGAAAAATTATTTGCTATTGTTTTTAATGGAGTGAATTTAATTTTTGCATACAAATTTTTGGAAATGGAATCATGAAAGAAATGGACAAAATATTTACAAATCTATTTAAAAGGTAATTTAAATGAGGTTCCTATTCATTCAGTGAACATATGATGTTGAGTTTGCCGATCTTTGCATATCTTAGTATTTTCAGCCATAAGCATCTAACGATTAAGGTTTACCACACACGTCTGTTAGGTTTCTGCAGATGCACATAGGCTAATCCATGATACATGTCAATGACGAGTCAATTTGATCTATGGTAAATGACACTAATTTATTACAGTCAATTGATTTATAATAATATATCTCTAATATTTAGAGAAATGATCTACTTAATTCATTATAATAGTATTAGTCTCTTCTTATTAACAGTATCCTTAACTTTCTTCTGTACTGAGTTAAAAATAATTTTCTGTTCTGCAAACCGTTCCAACGTGTTCAAAATTTTATAATTTTTTTCTCCATCTGGTGGAGCCTCTCTTAAGTATTACATGGTTATTCTCAGTGCTTTTTTCTGCCGGAACGAACCAGAATGCTGTTCTGGAACCTTTAATGCAGTAAAATACTAATTTGGTAACCTAAAACAAATCAAACAAAGTCATTTGCAATGTATTAATGTTTTACTCATATTGTACAATCTCACATATTCCTCCGCTGACAAATTATATTCAGTTGATAAAAAAACACTGGTTATTCTCAGAAATTGGAAAAATCCAAAAAACCTGCATCCTAAAATTCTCAAGGTTGCTGGTTTTTTGACCATGTTGTATTTAACTATGAAATATGTTTGACTTGAAAAACGTGCATTTGATGTGTTTGATGAAATTAATTTATTTAATGTTTTTTGGGTTTCCTTTGCTAAATTCTTATATTAACCTTTTCTTGTTGAAAAAATATATATATATTTTCTTTGATCTTGTGATTTTTGTCAGTTTTTGGTAATTTTATATTAAATTTTTAAACAGGCCACCCTGGACCTTAAATCTTGTACGGAAAAGAAAGGGGAATCGGAAAATGATGGCAAGGGGAAAGATGATTGCAATGGTTCTGGAGGAGGAGAAATTGTTCGCACTAGGACATATGACTTGCACATAACGTACGACAAGTACTATCAGACACCTCGATTGTGGCTCAGTGGTTATGATGAGGCAAGTAAATGTTTTTTAAAATCTCTCTCTTAGCATACAGCTTTTCGGTTTTCTATCTGTTAGATGCACTGTTGTTATGAGCTAATATTAATGTATTCTGTTTTGATTAGTTAGTAATTATCAGCATTTGTATCTTCTCAATTTTTGAAAAATAGTTTATAAATAGCCTTGGAATTGCAGTGTTAGTGCAGCTGTTTCAGTCTCATTTCTTAGTTAAAATAATTAGGGTTGGCCAACCGATCAATTGACCGGTCAAAAATTGGTCAAAAATACATGCAGGCTTCTTGTTGCCATTCTGGACCTGTTAAGGCAAAACTTGAAGTAGCACTAACAAATTTGGTGGATATTAAACACATACTATGGACTTGGGATATTTTCTGGTTAGGTATCAAAACATTGGTCTGTCTGCATAAAGACCATTAAGTAATACTTTTAAAAAACGGTTTAGGGATAAGTGGATTACACATGCATACAGAAACAATCCCCGCTTAATATTTATATAGGATACTTTTACGCTGAACTATTGCAATCTCAGTACAACAAAGCTTCATAAAAATACAAGTGTATGTGAATACTTGTATGTCTGATCATCAGCGGACACCCCTGCAGCCCCTCCTCCCATGTGGCGGGGGGCCCAGACCTAATATCGAGGAATTGGGGCCCATTGTTTTACTTGGGGGGGGGGGGGGGGGGGGTCATTTTTTTACTTGGTCGGGAGGCCTTGAACAATTCTGCTATGCCACTGCTGATCATTCAAAAGATAAAGATTTTACTGTTACAGCAGTTACTGACCAGTGCTGCCAAAAGAAATTTGAAAATATCACTAAATCCACCGTCAAAAGTAGCTAAAAATAAATAAGTGCAGAAATTCTTTAAAATATTTCTTATTACATCTAATTAGTAATATTATAATCTTCTTGAAGATAAATCACAATTAAATTAATAGTTGAATAATTAGAATAAAATAATGCAGAATTTTCACAAAATGAAAAGGATAAAAGCATTTATAGTCCAAGCTTATAAAATAAGTAGAAAAGTGAAAGATTTTAAAAAAAATGTACTATGTATAAAAATACTAAAGTAATTCTTCAAATACAAACAAATCACATTGGGGTAATTCTTCTCCACTTAAATTATCATCTTTTTGCTTTCTCTTCAGCTGACTACCTATATGCACCAGTGGAACCAGTTTTATTATTTACAACACTCTTGGGCAGATCATAATCGTAACAACATTTTCCATGTCTTCTTAAACCATATTTAATAGCCAAAATTGCATTTAAAGTCTTGACACTCATTCTTTTCTGTTATTTCGACTTTATAATGTTTATGTTACTAAATTGATGTTCAGCGTTATGTAATTTGAGTGGCGTAATGCGAGTAGTACTATTAATGCCAGATTTGAAATGACCTCAAAAGGATTTTCGCCAATTGCATCTCGGTAGCTAGCGATTTCTGGCCAAAGTTTTAACGATTCTGTTTTTTCTGTCCACATAACTGTATGTAGTTTTTTACACAGAAAATGCAATGCTGGATCTTAAACAAAAATTTTAGCTATACAGTAAGTCCCAACTTATGCGGTTAATTCGTTCTGAAGGTTGCCATGTAAGTTGAAAACCGTGTAAGTCCAACAATGCTTAAATACGATATATTTTTTGACATACACGTTTGTTTCAATGGATAGTTAAAGCTAAAAAAGTAGTGCTTATGTGATGAGGGTTTATAGTTTGTTTATGAAGAACAGTACAGTAACGAGACACAACTTCCACCCACGGGATAACAAATCTAAATGGCGAAAGCTGTGTGTCAACGTACAGTAATCCCTTGGTTTACGAACTTCATTTTATAATATTGAACAACTAAATTTCTCAGTACGTTTTGTTGCTAGAAAATGTGTATTTGGAGGGAATCTAGTGAATCAAAAATATAAAATTTCACTTGCCATTGTACCTATTTTAATTACCAGAGAACAAATATTGGGTGGAAACTTAGTTTATTTAATATGACAGATAAAGTCGCAGAATTTTTGTAGAACTGCGTAATTTGTTGGTCTTTGTGCTTGGAGTGGCCAGGTGCATTAGTGCTATTTTTTGTAATAAAAAAGGAAGTATGCAATGCAGGTTCATATCCAAATTATTGCGAGAAGCTAACCAGGTATTACAATTCATAGTTGTCAATATAGTTATTGCAGTTAAAATGACATTAGAATATAACATAAGCCACAAATTTGCAAAAATTTCTCTTTTGGTTAAGAATTTTTTCACAAATTTTCAGCTTATGTAGCCATCATAAAAGGCTTGGATAAAAGTAGTTTTTTTCCAATTATTGTAACTTTATAGTATATTAACGTTGGTTTGTGAAAATAAATATGCTGTTGACCTGATATATTATCAGTGGATATTTCTGCCCATTCTCTCAAGCTCGTGCATTTATTTTTCCCATTTCTACAGAGTCGTAACCCTCTTACGGTGGAACAAATGTATGAAGATGTGAGCCAGGATCATGCCAAAAAAACAGTTACAATGGAAACTCATCCACATTTACCAGGACCACCAATGGCTTCTGTTCATCCTTGCAGGTAAGCTTTATTTATAAGAATTGGCAATATGTTTTCATGCCACTTGCTCTTAATTTTATTTAATGAAATATAATTTTGATAATTCTGTATTTGGGTTAAATTTTGTTCTTTGCTACTATTTTGCAAGTTGAGAATGACAATTGTTACTTTATCTCTGTAATGAAAAAAAGAATTTAAATATTCACTTAATCCAGTGGTAGATCTAGCAGTTGGACAAATGAGGTAGTTACACATTCCACCATCTCCAGGGGTCCATGTAACTTACTGCATTATAAAACTAATACCACTTTATTAAAGTGTTATGTTTTGGTATTTTAAGCTCATCTTTAGCTAAATAGTTATTAGGTTTCAACCTCCTTTTCCTTGACAATTTATAATTCAATAATACATATACAGTAAAACCTCAATAATTCTGAGTAATAGAGGGAAAGGGTAGTCTGAATTAGTGAAAAGTCCAAATTATAGAACACTAGCAGAAGTGCCCCTTGAATTTCAATGGATATAGTGAATCTAAAACTTTGACCATGTAACATGTAAACACCGTAAGAAAGATAGTACACAGTTTTAACCGTCAAATAAAGCAAAAACGAAGATAATCAGTGCTGTTCCACATATAATATGCACCCGCGTATAATACACAGGGAGTTTATTGGCACCATATTCTTTGATTTTTTTTATGTACCCAGGCATAGCATGCATATGTTTCTAGAATTCGATTTTTGTCACATGCCTATCATTCAACGGCAAAATTATTTGTTATATTGTCAATATCATTGAGATAAGTAAATTAAAGAAAATATACGTATTTCAATTCATACTAACAATAAGATTGCAATTGGTAATAAAAATCCGCCATTAAAGAAAAGAGCTGTTAGGTAGTTTAGCGGTTTCCCAGTATGAAGGCAACAGTTTTAAACATCAGTCGAAACAGAATAAATAGTTGCAGTTCAACTGCACTTCGGACCCATCGGTGGAGGTTGACTGGCACCGTTATTTGATATAGCCAACTCCGTTATTCGCACGTTCGTCACCAACGTAAATGTAATCAAGAGGGAATTTCATTGTGGAATTACGCCGGGAGAACGTAACACTATCTTCCGCGGAAGATGATTCCGATAACATTACCGATGAATGGGGCAGTGATCAAGAATTTCTTGGATATATATATATATATATAAATAAATGCTTAAGGAAAAGGAAAGGTAATAATAAAGGTAGCAACAAGGTGTTGGAGGAAGCCCAGTGGACACTTACCTAGATTGAACAGCCGCTGGGGGTGCTGAGGACACGCGAAAAACACAAAAAAACAAAAACGACACAAAAATGGAGCTATCGGGCTGACGCCCTTCTTCAGCGACGGAGAAACATATATCCCCCCCAGTGTGTCACTTTAAACAGTATATGTTTCTCCGTCGCTGAAGAAGGGCGTCAGCCCGAAAGCTCCATTTTTGTGTCGTTTTTGTTTTTTTGTGTTTTTCATGTCCTCAGCACCCCCAGCGGCTCTTCAATCTAGGTAAGTGTCCACTGGGCTTCCTCCAACACCTTGTTGCTACCTTTACACATATATATATATAAATTATTCTCATAGCAACCAAAGTAAACAACATTCGTAAATTATTATATTGAATATACATTCATTCTCTTTTGTGGAAGAATATACGTAACTGTTTTAAGTTTAAGTTATAATTGTTCTCACTTCGTAAATTTTGGTTTGATAACATAATTTTGAATTTTGAGTTCCATACTCTCACATTGTCTGAAGTTTTGTTAAATCAAAAATATTATTCAGTGAAAAAGTTCATCAGTCAGGTAAAACGTAAATTTTTCATTACGGATTTGTCCTGCATTGCAACAATTATTCCAAATTTATTAAATTATATATTCCATAATTATTTCTCATGCATGTAAAAAATGCATTATTAATAACAGTTATAAGACGAAAAAAATAAAAATAAGTAAATAAACATTTTTAGTGTGTATACACTTTTACTTAAAACTGCACTCAAACTTAGAAAATAATTTTTTCTGGACAAAGAATATCATTCAAAAATTTGTATGCTTCATAAAAGTGGGTGGGATTAATATATGTTAAGTGGCCAACAAGACAAAATGTAATAATTAGAAGAGGAAAAAAGCCACCCACTTTTATGAAGCATACAAATTTTAAAATAGTTTTTGTCCAGGAAAAAATTATTTTCTAACTTTGAGTGCAGTTTTAAGTAAAATTTGTATACACTAAAAATGTTTTTTACTTAATTGTTTTCTGTTATTTTTTATTTAAGTAAATTAGAATATATGCATAGAGTAAGAATTTGGCTAAACACTTTGAAAATCGCCATTATAGAATACCACTGATAGTGGTTTTTGGTAATTTTATAATTGCTTATACCCTATAAAGAATAATAAAATATGAACATATAAACTATGTTATCAATTGAAAACTTAAATTGAAGAATGAAATTATTTCAGTTGAAAAATTTATTATTCAAGATTTGGAGGATTTTAATAGATGATAGAAACCTTTTCAGATTTTCCTGAAATCTGTAAATTTTCTATTGGCAGGCATGCTGAAGTCATGAAGAAGATAATACAGACTGTGACGGAGGGTGGTGGAGAGCTTGGCGTTCACATGTATCTCATTGTTTTCCTCAAGTTTGTGCAAGCTGTCATCCCTACAATAGAATACGATTATACCCAAAATTTCACCATGTAGATGTAACACGTGTACCAACGTATGAGTGGGTCAGAGTAAATGCAAAGAGGGAAATATGTCTTACTAATAAAAATGTGAAGGGCATTAGCTGAAGATATGCGAGTCATTGGAACGTTATTTTCCATCCAAATAAAAATATTTGAAGATGTCCCTGTAAAGTTAAGAATTTCTATTTGTAATGTTCGCCATAAGCCTTAAAAGAAAGTTAGTTAATGAGGTAGAATTGCTAAAAGAATTTGAACTGACAGAAGTATTCCCTATTTCCGCAGTTGCATAACCTGGTCTGAATTTTTTTAATCAAAACTGGGAAATTCAAGTTTACTCCACATTTTAAAGTTTAAATGGCTCAATTTAGATCTGCATCCTATTGCATTGGTAATGTAATTCGTATTCAAAATTTGGCACTATTTTTGTGGTTGTCAATTGTTAATCAGGTATAGGTATAAAATGAAACATTTATAAAATATCAGTGTAATAGTTTCACCCTGAAGTAATTTGAAGCACTGATAATTCAAATGGTTAAATGTTGATTGACGAATTAATTACGTGCTGTGTATACTGTGATATCAATTGAGCAAACTGGTCTATCAAGAAAAAAATGTAATATAGGTACAGCTATTAAATCGGCTGAAAAAAATGCATGGCATTATACTTTTAAAGAAGCTTTGCTCCAATTTGCATGACCAATTCTAATGAAATGAGGTGATAAGACGATGTTTTTATAGATTTATATTTTGTAATTCATTTCATCAAACTCGGTTTTTTTTTTAGACTTATGATATTTTAGTAAGTGAATGATAATTATATAAAAAGTAATTTACTGTACATAAGAATTATTATTTGTTATGTTCCTTTTTCAAATTTTAATATCTTGTTAATGTTTTTCGAACAAGAAAATTGCGTTTTTATTATTTCTCTGCTTAATCCATAATAAGATTAGCTCAATTTTTATATGTTAAATACTGTTTTGACTTTTGAGGTTCTAAAGAGAAAGATAATAGCATTTTATGTTTAATCTTCTTGTTGTGAAATGTGGAGAAGTGTCGTAGGCTGTGTTTTCTGCAGTTATGCTAGAAAAAATAAAATTTCATCCTTTATGAAAATGAATGAACCACATGTTAAAATTATGGTATATCCTTTCACGTTTTTAAATGCACACTGCTTTGCTTATCCAGATAACATAGTCAAGCACCTTAGGATTCCACTTGGGGCAAATGTATTGTTAACATTGTCTAAATTTTTAGACCCTAGTATAAGTATAGGATAATATTTTTCAGTCCAAGGGATGGAAAGTTGCAAGCAACGGCCGCTGATGTATCCAAGCTACATTTTTTAGTGAGAGCTGAAACATTTCAAGTGCTTAGTAACAATTCATTTGCTTTTGAAACATTTCAAATGGCGCTTCTTTTGATGAAAAGTTTTTTTGTAGCATAACCTAGGAAATGATACTATTTTGTCTCTAAAATAATCATGGATATGCATATTTTGGTATTAATTATAAAGTAAAGACAGTTATTTAGCAATGTATACATCACAAAAGTTTCTCTAATAATTAATTAAATAAAATATGATTGTTGTTATAAATAGAAGTGGAACATTTATAAAAGATTCCTTTTGGTATTAAATGTATGTAAATCACTCTAAACATACTGTTAGTATTAATGTATGAGTTAGTTACAACATATGTTAATTATTGACACGTATGCAGTGAAGTCATGAGACATGCTCTACTATTAGTTAGCACCATACACTATATCTTTATTAATAGCAGCTGTATATGATTTAAGTATGGTTGTTATGGAATAGTAAGTGTCAATAGTTCTCCGAATCCATTAAGCATTTACTGTATTTAACTATACTCCTATAAATTTTGTTTTATATTAAATATTACTCTTATAACACTGATTATATTGAAATAAAATATGCTCCTAAACATTTTTTGAAAGAAGTTATAAAATTGAATAATTTGTGCTTTGTCTATTTTGAAAATTTATTACTAATAGACAATTCGCCATCAATATTGATTTCATGTTCAATAAGCATTTTGTGTTTTTGTGGGCAATAAAATTTTAAACTCTATTCAAGTACCCAATGATTTTTATATCTTATACTTAAACTTTAAGTAACACTATTTTGCAGAGTTACTTATAGATGTCATTGCCAGAAAGATCATAACATCAGCTAAAATGAGAAAAATGTGAGTCAAATTGATCGTAATTAAAATTACCTATTGTAAAATGCATTTTTTTCATTTTCAAAATCAATTTCTTGGCTTATTTGTAACAGCATTCATTCTCTCACCAATATAATGAATCTTTACTTTCACCGTATGTAGAATAGGAGAGAATAACAAAGATTGCCATAAAGAGGTTATCTTTTTAGAATCCACTATCGTGAATCATTAATGATGACAGCATCTTTGTAGACAAAAATTCCCATTTTGATCTTTCTTACCTTTTTATAGCTATTGGAAAAACATTTCAGTGGGGATATTGTTAATTCATTAGAGTGATTAAGTGTAACAATGTTGTGCCCTGAAAGTACTAGCCTCTCTCTGACCCACTTGGCTGCAAGCCTCTTATGCAATGACAATGATGAGATCATTGCTTTTATTAGAGAAGGCCAAGGAATAAGTTAAGCACCTGTTAAATATATATATATATAAAACAGTAATGGAACCGTTCCAGATGACTTGTATTTTGGCACCACCAAGGGAAAACTCCGAAATTCTAAAAATTTCAAATTTTCGGGGCTGTCTCGCCCCATTATTGCCACTTAAGAGGATAAAAATTATAAGGCACTTTCAGATGAGCTTGAAATTTGGCACAGTTATATGTTTTTGGACAAAACCGATGGGAAAAATACAAAATTGTAAAAATTCCACATTTTAAAAATGCTTGCAGAATGCAAGCACTGTCTACTAGTATGTATGTGTGTGTGTATATATATATATATACACACACACACACACACACATATATCTCTCTATATTATAATCTTCTAAAGTCATAACTAAGTGATGTGTGATTGGAAAATGACCGTTGTGTGCAGGCACGTAGTTTCAGGACTCTCTCCCCCATTCCCCCCTCCCCCACTGGCTGCCATGGCCTAGTGAGTGATCGGAAAATGTCTGAGCTCTGCCAGGCGAGAAGCAGCCGAAGTTACCCGCCAGTCAAGATCTGACTATAGTGGAGATTATGTCATTATTTTCTTCATCTTCACGTGCAAAAGTGCCCTTATCAGGCACAACTCAAGCTCGGTCATTACGATGTGGTTGTAGTAGATAAAAAGGAATGGACTAGATTAAGAAATCGAGAAAACAATAAAAGGTACAGTGCCAAAAGGAAGGCTATTAGTGAATGTAATTTAACAAAGCATGATCACGTTGTCGATAATGATGTAGATACTGGAGAAATTGGTGTAAATACAAACGAATATAACAATGACTTATCAACATCCAATCATGCTGGCGATGACGACTTTGATAAAGAGGAAAGTAAAAGGCAACGATCTATGGGGGAATCAAAGAAAAAAAATGACTGAATCCGAGAAGCAGACAAATAAAAAGGTTTATAACACCCGGTACAGGGAAAAAAAGAAAATGTGTATTACAGAAGGAATTGAAAATAATATTGAAACTGAAATAGAAGAAAGTCACAAAGTAAACATCAGGTTGTAGATAAACGGAAAACGATGCTAATAGGAGAAAAATTTACAAAAACAGTGGAAGACGAACAAAAACGATTTAAGCACTGTGAACATCAGCGACGTTATTGTGCAAACCATCAAGACAGTCCTGTTCAATATTGACAGGTGACAAAGAAGGAAATGTCGTTACGATATCCCGAATCTCTTTAAATACTCGAGATAATCATGAGTTACCTTTTATTCTTAACAGAAAACAATTCCCATACAGTTAGCCTTTGCTATGACAATTAATAAATCCCAAGGCCAAACATTTAACCGAGTGGGCATTCACATCGATCAGAGTAAGCCAATATTTGGTCACGGTCTGCTATACGTGGCCCTCTCTCGGTGTCGATCCATGGCTAATCTGAAAATCAAAATTATAGGAACTAAAAACGATGCGGAAACTCACACGATTCAAAATATTGTGTACGATGAAGTATTAAGAAATCAATAGATAGATGTACCAAATTTTCGAAAACTTTTTGGTATTCGGTCATTTTCCCACTATTCGGAATTTGACAAAATGGATAATCGGTTAGGTATTCGAATTCCATTAAAATTTACCAAATATCAAGCCGAATCACAATGGACGAAGGTAGCACGCGAAGCACGCCGGGGGATCTGGGGGCAGAGCCCCTAGTATATATATATATATACGATATATACGCACGCATGCACACACATATATATACAGGCGACTCCCGAGTCTCGTTGGGGATGTGTTCCTGAAAACATGTTCAAATCTTGAATATTCGAGTGTCGAACGCCGTTTTTCCATATACTTGCATGTTATAATCGGGGGATACGTTCCCGCATCTTGGGAAAAAGTTTCCCCTCACGTTCTATAAAGATAAAATAACATTACTAATATGTTAATACAAAAATATTAAATTATGAATAAATTATATAATAAATATTTTAAATGTATAACTTATTTTTTGCACTAAAAAGGAAAAAATAAATTTGTTTCGAACTTCAAAGATAGAGGTATGCAATATGCTTTACAGACAGCCCGGTCCGGATCGCACGAGTCGTTTGTAACAAATGACTCGCACGAGCTGGATAACATACCTGCGTACATCTATCTATACATACAACTATTTATTGCAGCGAAAGTAATATAAAAGTTATTATAAAAGCACAAAATAACTTAAGAATAAAGAAAATAAAATTAAAAATATTTTCATACCTTAAATCTTTTTCAACTGCGCTTACTGGACTTGGTTTATTAATTGAGAAGTTGGAAGAAAAGGAGCTATTAGGTGGGGAACTGGATGGGCTATTGACTGGGGAATTGGATGGGCTAGTCCTTGCAGCAGATGTTGAAGCAGCTTCTGCTGGCTGTGGTCTTTCAACCTTCTGAAAGAATTTATACAGCTTCGGTTGAATTTTAGCCTTCATCTTTTGTTCATAAAGAACCCTGTAGCAGGCTACTTCCTTAAGAACAGCACTTTGCACCAATGAGCTCCTCTCAGTATTAGGATCTTTTTCGTCAATCAAGTTTATGAAATTATCCAGACTCCAGAAGATCTCACTAAGGTCAGCCAAAAAATTTCCCCAGCACCCTCTAACAAGGGTTCTATTTTGGCACACCACACCAAAGAAGTTGGACAGCCCTACATTAGATCATAAAACTATGATGGCTTGTATGAAGTAGGCTCCACATTGGCAGTGAAAGGGTTAGATAAGAACATATTATCAGTACTGTAGTGGAGGGTATACACCATATACCCTCTGCTTTTTTTCGAATGAATAGGGTATACCCTCTGCTTTTTTCGAATGAATAAGGTATACCCTCTACTTTTTTGAACAAATAGCATATACCCATGCCTTATGAAAAATTATACAGGTCGATTGAAAAAAACAGCTCATACGTTTTCCCTCGGAATGTTTTAATAAAAGGCTAGAGAAAAAAGTCGAGGAAATGCTAGGGGAAGATCAATTCGGCTTCAGAAAAGGATGAGTAAATTGGATACTGCTGACGAGGAAATTAAAGGATATAGGTGTACACTGGAAAGACAGGAGACTGATCAGGAATCTATATGTGAATCAAGTTGTAAAGGTCAGGTTGGAGAATGCGTCACCAGCGGAGTAAATATTGGTAGAGTAAGACAGGGCTGTTGTCTTTCACCGATCCTGTTCAATATATATGGAGAGAGGCTAATGCAGGAAGTGTTAGAAGGCATTGGAGATTTCAAAATTGGAGGAAGGATTATAAGAACAGTGAAATACACAGATGATCAAGTACTTCTAGCAAGAAGGAAAAGGGACTCCAGAAAATGATAAATAGACTAGTAATAATAGGTAGAAAATACGGTATGGAAATAAATACAGAAAAATCCAAGGTCATGTGAATATCAAGTACAGAAGAAGAAAATTTGAACATAAGCATTGTAGGAAATCCATTAGAACAAGTTTCAGACTATAAATACCTAGGAAGCATTGTAACAAGAGAAGCAAAATGTACCGATGAAATCAGGACTAGAATAACAAAAGCAAAAGCAGCTTTCAGAAGAAAGAAACTCCTACTAACGGGGAATATAAAGGAGGATATCCGCAAGAAGTTGACAAAATGCTATGTATGGAGTATAGCTTCATATGGGGCAGAAACATGGACACTAAGGAAAAATGATATTAAATACTTGGAAAGCTTCGAAATGTGGACATGGAGAAGAATGCTGAAGATAAATGGACAGATAAGGTGAAAAATGAGGAAGTACTACGAAGAAGAGGAGAGAAGCAAACAACTATACAGATATCAATAAGATGAAGGCGAACAGGATTGGACAATATCTGAGAAGAAAGAGCATGTGTAAAGAAGTGCTAGAAGGAAAACTGGATGGAAAAAAGAGAAAGAGGTAGGAAAAGGTTTCAGCTGATAGATGACTTGAAGGGGAAATGGAGCTATCAAGACATGAAGAAGACTGCAGAAAATAGGAGCATATGGAGAACCAGGTTTAACCATGAATAATCACAGACCTGTCTAAGGAGAGGCTACCTGTGATGGTGATGTTTTCCCCTGGCATCATAACATTACAGTAGTGTAATTTGCTCTAAAATATGTAACTGGGTATGAACTCTCCATCAAAGTTTTACTTTAGTATACAGTATACCAGGGCTTCCCAGCCTTTATGTGGGCAAGGGCGCATCCGACTCTAAAGCCCCTTACACACTCGGCTCTCCTGACCCGCTACTGTGAGCGCCTGATTGATCCGCTATGTTGAGCACAACCGAGTCAGCTGGATCCTCGGTAATCCCCTTTTTTCAGGAGTACCAACTTCTCAAGAGTCCCGATCCACGTTAATGCTAGCGATCAGTTGCAATGATAGAATTGGAAGAAGAGGTTGTGCTTCTAGCTGTAGCGTTAATGCAGAAGAAATGTAAAAAGAGAAAAATGTGGGTACATCCCATTGTGAGTGCCAGACTGACACATGGTGCCTTATGTACTTTATATAACGAACAGAGGGATGATGCTACTAAGTTTTTCACTTATTTCCAAATGTCTATTTCATCATTTGATGAGCTATGCTGCAAATTAAAAAGCTTGTTTTTTGAGAAGGATACAAGATTGAGGATGTGCATTCCCTTTGAGGAAAGAAATGCCGTAACATTAAGGTAAGCAATTACCTACACTTTTTTGTTTCTCATATACGAAGTATATTGAGAAATTATGTATTGTTATCGCGAAAAAATTCGATCTCGAGATTTTGATGGAAATGTACGTTTTAGGTGTACCTGAGTCCGAAAAAGTGGTTTAGAAATGGTTGAAATTGCACAATAATTAAGGGCAGTTTATTCTAGGCAATTTTAACAACAATTATCTCAAATTATTAATTATTATTATATAGAATATCTATTAATATATTTGAGATTATCTCAAAAACGGCTCCAACGATTTTGATCAAATTTCGTACAGTTGCTTGAGTTTACGTCTTTAATAATACCAAATAATTCATATTTCTCAAATGAATATAAGGCTAGTTTATTCTTGGGCAACTTTAACAACTCCCTCTGTTTGTGTAATATTAGAAATTGTCCTAGAACAAAATTGCAGTGTGAGGAAACCCAAAGCTGAAGACGAAGTCAAGTCAATGCAGCTTTTGCTGATTTTCATACATTACTAAACAAGTTTTTAACTTATTCTCGATTCAAAATTACTGGCCACATGAAAGACATTATGTCGTAGTACGGGTACTTTGAATGAGGTTCTGCACCGTCTCCAGATTTTTGCTTTTTCATTTTGGCCATTTCACGGACGAATGTCAAATGGATGTTTTTCCATCTTTTTTGTAGCTCATTCTCTGAAATTTCTATATTGCACTCACATTAATACGTACACTATTGATGCACTATTAAAACGAATCACTAATTCTCATTAAATGCATTAATTGATCAGTGTATATAGGACTGGAAATAATGTCTTTGTATTTTCAGATATCTTGCTACAGGATGCTCGTTGACGGAACTTCATTTCAGTTACAGGATTGATGTCTCTACACTAAGTAAAATGATTGTGGATGTTTGTGAGAAAATCTGGGATAACCTAAGGGAAAGTTGAATGCCTGAACCAACGACAGAGAAATGGTGCCAAATTGCTAATGATTTAAACAACATTGCAAATTTTCCCAACTGCTTAGGGGCAGTTGATGGTAAACATATACATGTTATCAAACCCAAGCACAGTAGATCTATGTTTTATAATTATAAACATTATTTTTCATTTGTTCTTCTTGGTATTTGCGATGCCCAGTATTGTTTTACGGCTGTTGATACCGGTTCTTATGGTAGAAATTCAGACTTCTATTTTTCAAGGGTCGGTTTTCAATTATAAATTAAAAAACGGAATGTTAAATATTCCTGATGCTGAACTATTACCAGGAATGCAAGAACAAAAAGTCCCCTATGTTTTTGTTGGTGATGAGGGATTTGGCCTTTCTCAACATATGATGTGACCTTACGCAGGTAAATGTTTAATCTTAAAGAAAAGAGTATTTAATTACCGCCTGTGTCACACAAGAAGGTTCATAGAGTGCGCTTTTGGAATTCTTTCTAATAAATGGAGGATCTTTCATAGACCAATGAATGTATCGCGGACCTTTACTGTAAATATTATTAAGGCATGTGTTATGCTGCACAACTTTGTAAGAGTGAGAGATGGTTTTAATTTAGAAGATACGTTGAGCTGTGAAGGACTGCATAATACGGAGCAGACTTTCTCTGAGAATGCAGCTAAAGGAGCGATAACAATTCGAAACATCTACGCTGATTACTTTATGGCTGCCGGTGAAATACAGTGGCAATACAGTAGATGCTAAGTGATAATCCTACATGGAATTTTGATTGGAAAAATTCTGTATAGCCCTATGTGATGTAATAAAAGTTTTATTTCGATGTTGAAGTGTTACTTGCCGATGTCTCTCCTCCTTTTTTCATCCAACCTATCAAAATCTGCGTGGTAAATGCGGCATATTTCCCTCCAGGCTTCTTGTCTCTTTGTTCTGTTACTGTATTCTTCAGAAGAGGATTCCCAAATGGATGGTCACTCTTTAATTTCGTGGATAAAGTTTTCCACATCAAATACCGTGACAGCTTTCTCCATTCCTTTGAAACAATTTGCGTTAATTACTATTATAGTAGTAATTACAGTTATTTTTAATTGATCAATAAGATGAGTAAACATTAACAACTACAGTAATAATTTACAGTATAATTTACTTAGCAGACTATATAAAATGTAGCACCTACCGCATGATTGACGCGACAACGTTGATTCACTCAACAACGTGGCAAGACTGACTTGAGCTGTAGCTCACAGAGCCAAGTGTACAAGGCTTCTGTTTAAATACACACAAAAATCGTCCCTGCTGGTATCGGCGACCAGCAGGGAGAGCCGGATAGTGGCTCTAGAGCCGCAAGCCTGGCTCCTGAGCCACTACGCAGCTCTAGTGTGAAGAGTACCGGCTCTGTTCCATTGCCTTTCCTTATCTTTCCTTCCCTGTCACTCGCTTCAGCTCATGGTAATGGCTCAGGAGAGCCGAGTGTATAAGGGGCCTAAAGCTAAAGCAGCAGGCACCAGTTTTCTTGCTCTGGCGAATAAAACTGTGAGTTAAAACTTGAAATACATCGTATGTAAATTCTGTTAGACAGAGTTATGAAGTCTTATTAATTGGTACTTTCCAGCATTATGTAGATGCGCAACACCATTGGTCACAAGAGCTCAAAGTGTTAAGGAGGACAGCAGAACAAACCTCGGCGTGCTCCATGGCGAACCTTGACAGGCAACATGGCACCCGCAGGCACCACGTTGGGAACCCCTGCAGTATATCCTCTGTTTATTTTATGACTATAGCACTGCATATTATAAAAAAATATGCATAGATTTCAACTAATTCTCTTGTTATTAATTGAACATTTTAAAGCACCAGCATTTCTCTTTAGTCATATTATGTAAGTGTTGTATTAAGAAGTTCATGCAGATAATTTTTATTTCATAAAATATAAATGGTTCCCTGAAAAAAAAATTGTTAGCAAATCATCCCCTGGCAATAAACACAGCTACAATTAGTTTTACTGAAACATCTAATCAAATACACCTGGCCTTCCTATAACGTGGGGGATCCATTCTGGAAAAGCACCGTTTAATGTGAATCCATGTTATGTGGATCCTGTCTTACATAGTGAAATGGGGTTGCATTCCATACCCTTTCATGCTTCCTCATTCAGAACGAATTTCAAAACATATCTCTCTTATGCAAATTCATGTCATAAGACAGTCTCATCTGCTGCATCCTTCATCTTTCATGATAGACTAAACTCATCTGGGAATTTAGAAGGGACAAAGTCATCAACATTAGCAGCTTCACCCTTAAGTTCGATATTATGGAGATTTTGATGTTTTCTGAACTTGTCAAACCAAGCTTTACTGGCTAAGAATTGCTCGGCAATCGAAGGACCTGCCTCTTCTTTCTGTAAGTGATCGTAAAGTTTCAGCACCTTTGTACGGATGGTGTTAGAGCTAATCGCCATCTTCCTTTGATTCTGGTTTTCCACCCAGATAGTCAACATCTTTTCCAACAATGGGTTCCTCACTCTTGCCATTTTCTTTGCAGCTATTGAGCATGGCTGAGTCACAGTTTCTAATTTTTTTCTGTGGTCTTCTTTACTATAAGTATGCTTGACTCGTTCGCGTTATATAAACACCCAAGCGACACAGCTGACTCTCCATTGTCAACTCACTGAATAATTCAAACTTTGATTCTACAGTTAGTGCAGTCCTGGGTTTTTCCTTGGGGGTATCCATGAAATGTATTAAATATTAAAAAGAAATGAAGATGCAAATGCATGAATAATAATAAAGGGAAGAAAACTTAAAAGGTAAGAAGAGCAAGAGCCCTCCAGCTCCTCTCTCCCTCACTCAGAATCGGGTATCCCACATCCCAAGTCTGACCAAACTGTGTTGATGCGAACTGTAACCCGCATTGTATGAATTTTCGTTAGTAAAAAACAAACTGTGCTGTAGCGAATCCTTGTTATAGGAGAGCAAGGTTACTTTCTTTTTGACACAATTATCTCAATTACATCCAAATTTCTTTAAAGTAATTCATAATTTAAGTTTCCTTTATTATCAAAGGTGAAATGATGGAAGTTTACATTTTATGCGTGAGTGCATAATACTAATCACAAATGTAAAGACTGAGGAGGAGAAAAATTCTGAACTTGACCAGGACTCGAACCAGGGTCTCCCACTTGCCGGGTAGGTGCTTTAACCAACTAGGCTACCAAGCCAGATTAAGTTTCCATACTTGGTAGCTTAGTTAATTAAAGCACCTACCCGGCAAGTGGGAGACCCTGGTTCGAGTCCTGGTCAAGTTGAGAATTTTTCTCCTTCTCAATCTTTGCATTTTCCTTTATTATTATCATTTAATTAAAGGGATTAAAATAAAAAATAAGTTAGGTGCACTAACAGTTTTATTAAAAAGATTTGTTTAATTAATTAGCAGAAAATCGCACAACTTCAAGAAGCTCTTATGCTTTTCTTTTAAATGTTTGATTGAAGTGGCAGAAATGCTTGTTAATTAGATTCCAAAACACTAAGGCTACAAATCCTTGTCATTTTTTTTTACGTGTTATGCTATTTGTACTATGAATTAATATTGCTATAAAACAGGCCTTTGTAGGTTCTGTTTCTTTGTGAAGCTTTATGAAAAAAATAAATTGCCATACAACTATGCACTCATGCAAACTATGTGTAAAAGTTCCATACTTCAAAATATCGATTTCCATTTTGAAGCGTCTGCCACCACAATCCCACTTTTTCTTGGCATTTCTTATGTGTATTAACACTTTCAGTAAAAATGAGGTATTGACGCACTTTAAAAATCTGTTAAAGACAATACAGGTAAAAATATCAAAGAATCGCGCATTATTTTTTTAAAAGGCCACATACACAAATAACTTCGTTACAATTAACAACAAACAAAAGATTAAGCCAAACTCATTACACCTATTCAGTTAGAAGCAAATTTTACAATAACAGCTTTAAAACTATCAACATCAAAAATGAACATAATCTTTATCACTGGTTTCCATAAACAATAATTTGAAATGACCACATTGTGCATATATATTAAAGTCCAACCACAGTAAATTCCAAAATTTGTGACAATTAATCCTAATTGGATTAGTTGCATACAGATCACAGTTACGGGAAAGAATGTCAGCATGATACAGATGACAAAAATATCTAGTCCTTTTTACAGTGTCAATTTACAATCTTCAAACAACATTCAAAGATGGCATTCATTACTTTTGTTTAACACTTAAAGCGTGCAACGCGATTTTTCCACGAGGAAAAGAGAAAAAATTGGTAAAAAATCATCGATTCCTACGAGGTGCAGACTTCCCAACGAAACTTCACCCAAAACATTAAAATTTTTTCCACTCTTACAAGTTCACTGATATTGGCTCGTCCCAAAGCAAAACACAGAATCAGATTCTTATGTGGCAATACACTAGTTAAACAACCATGGCACTCAAAATTCTCATTCACATCAAATCCTGTACAAATCAGACATCACAAAATATTACCAGCAGCTTCTCCAAAACTTGGTTAGATACCTTCCTTCATCATAAAATATTTCACTTCCATTTTGAGGCTGGACAGAAATGAATTAAAAAAAGCCTACCTACTCCAAGGTTTTCAAATGCTTACGTGAAGCACACTTTAGACAAAATGGGTCATGAGTCCAAAATATGGTCACAGAGAGAGAGACACACACATTGTTTATATGTAAAAAAGTAGCAAAACATAGTCCTTCAAGGCAGTTATAAAATGAGAAAAATGCAAGTTGCTAAAGCAAACGGTGTTTGCCTTTCATTCTTTTTCTATAGGAAATTTCAATAAGATTTGGAAGGTACATCCCCAGCCCTCATAGCAAAACAACTTAGTATTTTGAGCAAGGCATTTGCAGCATCTGCACAATGTTCGTATGAAACGTCATTTAAAATATTCTGCAACTATAGTTGCATCAATATGATCAACTGTTCAATCGGTAAACCTAAGGAAAATATCGTAATTGGTAAGGAATATAATAATGAAGAGTAACAATTAATCAGTCAAGTTTGACAAAAAGTAAATAAACGGGAAAAAATACACCCAGGGAAATTAATGTCAGCATTTAAAATCACCGCGGTTAGTTAAAATATAGATAAGACTGAGGTATCAGCCCAATATTTTAAGGACCAAATAATTAAGGTTTCAATATTCTCTATCTCATGTTATAATGAATATAAAATGGTAGCATACTGAAAATTTCAAAGGTAGCTGTTTCAAGCCACAAGTTCATTCTCACAACTTTTTGACTCTCATTAAAACATAAACTTTGGTGCCTTTTGAGGCACGCAAACAAATAAGAAAATTCTCCAACTATGAAAACACTAGTGCGGGGGACTGATGACTCGGCCTTTGTCCTCATGAAAACTGTGAGCACAATTTTGTAAAACGGCCAACCATAAGTATCCCCCAGTGGAGCACTCACTGTCTGTAAACAACTTGCCTTTTACATGCTAACATCTCCGAATTCTTGGTTCCACTTTTCATAAGCGGAAAGACTCAGAGGTGAAACACTTCGACGTATCCTCTTCAACGAGTCCACAAAGTCCTGAAACGTTATACAGCGAACACTGTTTGGATCCATGCAACGAAGCTGTTCTTGGTTGAGTTCTTTTGAAAGAAAAGAAAAAAATACTAATTAATACAATTATTATGGATAGACACGAGATAAAAGGATAATGACGGAACAAATATTAAAAATAGATTTAAAAAATTAAGTGATACTGAAATAAAATACTTTCAGTTCAACCAGCCTTACTATTAGTTTGGGATGCTTCTATATTTGTAATACCATATATACCCACGCATAAAATGCACCCGCGTATAACATGCAGGGAGGTTTTTGGCACCATATTTTGCGATTTTTTTATGTACCCGTGCATAGCAGGCATGTGTTTCTAAAATTTGATTTTTGTCACATGCTTATCATTCAACGGCAAAATTATTTGTTATATTGTCAATACCATTGAGATAAATTAATTAATGAAAATATATGTATTTCAGTTCGTACTAACAATAAGTAAGATAGCAATTCACTCAAGTCGGTAATAACAATCCGCCATTTAAGAAAAGAGCTGTTACAAAGGTTAGTGGTTTCCCAGTGTGAAGGCAACAGTTTTAAATATCATTTGAAACAGAATTTCGCACTTCCTCTTGTGTACTCCAAACGTAAGGGTATCCAGGCTGGTTCGTCACCTCTTCATCTTCAATGATGTCCATTTCTTCATCCGAATCATTATCATTCAAATCGGTATTGATATAAACATCTTTCAAATACTCACTAGAAAGGCTTCCGTCATCACTCTCTTCCAACACACGAATAATTTCATCTTCTTCAGGATGCTTTCTTTTACTAATCGATGGATTCATTTACAAGAGTGAAAAATGAACTACTACTTAGGAAATAAAATAATAAAACAATTTTAAAATATTGTAAATACTGTACAGTAAAAGCCACACAAGTTATTCACATGATCAAAGGAAGAAACTCAAAATGAACTGTCTAGTACGACACTCACTGGCAAACTGAACTTCTTCTATTCAAAAGCTTTTCATGGTTATTGTTAACGGTACTTGAATAAGGATTTATAAACAGTAGGGTCACCAAGGAGAGAAGAACGCAAGCCGCAGAAGCTGTAAAAATTCGCACGTAGGTGTGAAAATGTAGCAGATGTCAAGCCCCGACTTTCACAGTATTAGGGGTTGCGAGTATGCAACCCGCAAAGAAACGGCAGGGTTTCCGTGTGAGAAGTGTATCTTACTCAAAAAAAGGAGGTGTAGCCCATCTAGCGCCAGGTCGCTAAACTAAAAGGATGTATCTAGTTGTGGGAGAAGCTGCATGATGGAATAATACGGCATACCCATAGTAAACAGTCGAAAAACTGCGTGATGTATATATATATGGCATACCCATTACCAGTGCATCTGGTCATGACGTATATATACGGCATACCCAGATGAGTGGTTAAAGAAGTGTTTCCCAACCTGGGTGCCACGGCACCCTGGGGTTCTGTGAAGTGTTCTAAAGGGTGCCGCAAAAAAATATTGTTTTCTCATTTTTAGCCTCATTTTGCATCGTCGGCTTTCAAAAATGCAAACCAGAGTTAAGCCGACCTTAATTTCGTCACAAAGGCATTTCCAAATGAAAGGAGATATGGAGATTGGAGTTAGGGGTTCAACTACAGCACGATTATTACTGATGGTGGATAGGGAGGGATGCCGCCAAATTCTGAAAAGTCACTTAAGGGTGCCACGACTCTAAAAATGTTGGGAAACTCTGGGTTAAAGACTGAAATCCAACGCAATTTTTAATATTGAAATGTTAACCCACAAACCTAATTTTAACTTGACTTTCAATCATATGATGCCTAAGAATATCTAGGTAACTTCTGATTGAACTATAATCCAGTCTGCTGAAGTGTTGGCAATTTTGACTGTGGCCCAAAAAGAGATTCTCTGCCATTAATGCAGCTGGCTATGCAAAAAAGTTTGCCTATTCCTGATGTACAAGTAAAATGCACAGTTCACTCTTCGGCACTCTAGGATGAAACTGTGGTGAACAATACATTTAATGACAAAATAAAAGGATCAACATTGTCTTCATCCATGATTCTGATAGTGATACAGAAATTTTCCACTGTAGACTTTAAAATTTCATCTATAGATAGTACTAAAAGACCCATGCTTCATCCTCGTGGATGACCCATATTAAGATATATTCGCCTTCTTGAATATTTGGTTGAAACCAGAACAAATTTCCACCCATTGCAATTTTATATTTTGTCAGTCAACACTATTGGAAACATTTTTATTATGACAGCAAAAGAACCTATCGAGAAATCAGACAACACAGGATTATGACAATATTGACAACAACAGAGTCAGAGTCTAGTTTAACAGTGATGTCAACTGCATATTGTTAGTATGAAGCCCATAAAAAATCAGTCTGGAAACTATTGAGTCAATACTTGGACTGAAATGTATAAATTTGTTATAAAAAAAAAGGTTTCAACATGAATGTATTCCCAATTTCTAGCTAAAATGAAATTATAGATACAAAGAAGAGTACTTAAATAAAAATTGTATATAATGTCAAGAAGCGTCAACTTAAAAAAATTCTTGAAATATTACTAGATAAGATATTTGTAAGCTTTATCAGACTAACATAGAACCACCACAAGTCATCCATTACATTTAGCCTTTCTGATAATATCACACTTAAAAATTGATAAAATTAAACGACATTATGAAGATTTCTGAAAAAGCCAGAGAAAATTGTTTTGACTGGGAATCGAACCTAGATCTTCCACTTGCTGGGCAGATATTCTAAGCACTAGACTATCGAAGCAGAGACTGATTCTCTTGCTTCAGAAATGGATATTTCTCGTAATGAGGTCAGGCCAGCCAAACTGGTATCAACTTCTCCCAAATGAATAACCTCAAAGAGGAACGCCCAAAGAAAACCCATTTTCACCCCAAAGGTGAGATGGCTAGACAAACACAAATGAAACGGTGAAATCTGTTAGTAGATAAGCATATACTGGACATGAAGATTTCTGAAAAAAAAACCTGATGTGTCTAACACATGACTTTCTCCATAGAGAGCTATGAATGACTGCCTTTGACATCAGCATCCTCAAGAATAATTATTGGCAAATAAACTTGTGAATAATTTTTAAACACTTTCAATAATCTTTACAGTGAAAAAACAAGTAAACAAAATTGCTAGTTGTTGCTATGAATATGAAAATATCGATGCGCAATTAAAATTACCAATGTCAGCATATGCATCGCTATCAACAATTAGAAAATTTTATCATAGGAATGGTATCACTTAGTGACATACTTAACATAAATATCTCTTAAAAAATCAAGTTTATGAAAAAATGTTTCAAACAAACTAGAAAATTATATTTTCTGCAACTTGAATAATAACATATATTTACATAACATGAGTTCTAAATGACATATTTGGAAAAAACAAATTATGACAAAAATTAACCTTCACTTCCATCCAAAACCTTTTCAGATTTACTAAGAAAACTACAGTAGAGCCTCATAAACCCGGCATTCAAAAACCCGGCGTTCTCAAAAACTCGGCACTTTTTTGAAAGTTATATGTAAAAAAAATTAGAAATTACATTAAATGATGTACGCTTATCTATTTTCATTGTTTCATTTACCTCATTAGAACCACATGTTTAGATTCGTGGCGATAGTAATTGTTTTTCGTTAATGCAATTAGTACTTTTGTTAAATTTTATTTTGACATGACTTCAAAAGAAGAAGACAACCCATAAGTGGTGTTACAAAACGTAAACAGAAAAATCTCACGAAAAAGTGGAGTTACTAAGAAAACTTGAAAAGGGTACTTCGGTGAAGAGACTTTGGTAGTTCCACTGCGTACGACTTAAAGAAGAAAAAAATGGGAAATACTGAAATTTTATGCAGAGAGGATACACCTAAAGCTATGTATAGCTGTAAAACACTACATGTCCTGGGTAAATATTGTTGATAAGGTATTGTTTGAGTGGTTTCATCAGTGAAGAAGTGAAGGTGTACCTATTTCAGGCCTAATGCTGATAAAACAAGCGAAATATTTCACAAAGCAAAAAGAGTGGTAGAAGATGACATTGAAAACTGGGTTGATATCGAAAATGATGTGCCTGTCGTACTTCAGCTGATGTGAAATAGTGCACATGGTTTTGAAACATGAGCATGAAAAAGATGAAGAAAATGAAAGTGACAATGATCAAGAGATAGTTAAGGACAAACCTTCAATAGATCGCTGTATACAGTTGGTCACAGATACAATATCTGCTTTAGAACAACGCTCTTTCATTGATTTTCAAGAGATTACGTGTTTGTATCAAATACAAGATAAACTTACGAAGGAAATATCAAAATGCATGAAGCAAGCTAGTTTGCCTGATCTGTTTTAAAAAATTCTCAGAATAATGTGCGATGAAAATAATGTTGTAAATGCATGTTAGATATACGCTTTATTTCACGTTTGTTATTTAATTTTTAATGGTTCTTATATAATTCCTCGTTTTAGTGCATGTATAAGCAATAGTTTTTATTGATAATGGGTTCCCTTTTAATTGCTATTCATCATTTGAATTATATAATCAGTTACCAAAAATGTACATTACTTAAAGATTTTTTATAAATTTTCAAAAACCCGGCAAATGCTAGGTCCCGAGGTAGCAGGGTTCTACTGTATAAAGTTTTGTGCTGATCTGATGTTTTTTAGTTAGAACGCCCACAAAATTCTATCAAATATACATACAGACATCATTGAGAAAGTAGTCGAATCATAGTCAGAGGACCATTGAAATCTCAAATTTTGATTTTTTTCACAAATAAGGAGAAAGTAAAAAAACTGCCATGACCAGGAATCGAACATACATCTTCCGTTGTTGAAATTAGATTCTAAAATAATACCAAATTTGTCGTCAAATTGAAATCACCTCTTATGGGTCCCAATGCAGCATCCTTGGCCAATGCTGTAAGATCACTTCCAGAATATCCTTCCGTTAATATTGCGAGCCGACGCAATTCTTCCGGCGAGATTGGACATTCTCCGCTGCTCGTCCCATGGCCATTCTTCTTGAGTAACCTCTCCAGGAGATGGATCCTGGTATCTTGATCAGGTAACGCTACATATATTCGCTTTGGAAATCTTCTCAGTGCTGCCTCATCCAGCTCTTGCGGTCTGTTAGTGGCAGCCATCACCAGGAGGCGCTCTTCAGGTCTCGAGGGCAGTCCGTCGAATTCCACCAGGAACTCTGTCTTGAGACGGCGGCTTGCCTCGTGTTCTCCCTCCCGACGCTCTGACAGCAACGAGTCGACTTCGTCGATAAAGATAATTGATGGCTGTGGTTTCAAATGACGAAAAAACCATTTTAGAAATTGGGATACATGTAAATGCAGATTGTCATAAATTAGGATTTTTATATGACTCTTACCATTATACTATATGGCAAGTCATTTCCAGCTAAATGAAAGAAACAAATATTACATAAAATTAAATGCCGTAATCGATTTCTCAAATTTAAAAGGGGGAAGCAAATGACATTGATGAGTAATGTGTTTATTGGGCTTTGAATGATGATGGTAGGAATTAGTAAGTTGGATTTGCTGGTGAGCTAACTAACCGCTTCATTAAATCAATAAATGAAAATATAGTATTTATTACTGAATAAGAAATCTTTCACCAATTATATTGAAGAAAAATTCTCAGAGCTAAGGTTTTAATTCTCTGCATGATATCAAAAACGGGAAAAAAATACTTGGAATTTGAATGTGGTGATCTCAATGGATTCATCAGCCTTATTATACACTTAAGGAAAATTTGTTGAAAGAGGGTTACCAGTACATGCACCTAAATAAAGCTAATATTTAAAAATCTGATGAGGCCAACACATGACTTTCTCCATACAGTGCAATGAATATGATTACTCTCGACGTCAGCATTCTCAGAAATAATTATCAGCAATTACACTCCAGAATAATTTAAAAATATTTTCAATAGTCTTTATTTAAAAAAAACAAAAAATAAATTAAATTGTTAGCTGTTTCTATGAATAAAAAAATATCTATGAGTAATTAATATCACCTTTGGAGGCATACACACTGCTATCAACAATCAGAAAGTTTTATCATAGCAGCGGAAACAATGGTATCACTTAGCGATGTATTTAATGTAAATTTAGAAGAAAAATCAAAATATCTCTTAACACGTTCGTTGCGGAGCACTGCATATGCAGTACTGCCGGCGAAGCTCAGTTACGGACCACTGCATATGCAGTGCTCTCGCAGTTTTCGCACTCCGCCTCTTTTCTTTCGTCCGTAACGGGATTTGGGCTCTGACAGATGTTCCGTAGGGCGTTTTTGCCTCATTTCTTCTCTAGCATTCGTGTGGTGAAGTTCGTTTCTGCGCCGGAGGTGTATAAAGTGGTTTTTTCCTTCTCGTCCTTGATTTTTAAGGTAAGCCTTATTTTTCCTCTTACAAATGGAATATTATTTATTTTAATGTTTGAATCTGTCAAATTAATACTTTTTAGAACCATTAGTAAAATATTTCATAATTGAAAATTTTCGAATTTCAGAATTACGTATTACCCGTGACGCCGAACTTTTCCCGAGTTACTCTCGCGGCATACCTGTAAATAAGTAAGAGATATTCTGTTGTTGCATTACTCATGAATATTTTCAAATTATCCCTGTATAAATGTTAAATAAATTATTTCAGATTTTCAAGCCAGATAACCGGCGCCGCAGATAACCCTTCTAATATTTCATCGAGTCAGTGGTATGTGCTTGTATGCGTTGTCCATTGCTATATACTTCTAACGGTATAGGAACAAAGGTTTTTATATGTGTTGGAAATGTCTTTTTTCAGTTAGAAACCTGAAACAGAAATGGAGGGTAAGCCGTCGACCTCCTATGCGCAGGACGTCCCATCCTCCGGTATGTTTTCTTTCTAAATGAATGATTTTGTAATAAATTTCAGTTGTGTAAGTTTGTTATTTCACGATAAGTATTTTTTTTCAGCTGTTCCACCGTCCAAAAGGCGGAAAATGGAGGAGCGATTCCTAATTTCCAACCTTTCTAACGAAGAAGTGGAAAAGCTCCTCCAGGAGTATGCGGATGAGGACGTCGAAGAGGGAGGTTTGGGTTTACAATCCGAAAGTGATGCGGGACCATCGGAGGGCGAATATCCTTCACATCTCCCGGTAAGAGACACGTGTTCTTTTTCTTTTGAGGCACAAACACACCCTGCCATAACCCATCCTTCGTCACCCAATGTCCCGTTACCCGACTCCCCTCCCAAACTTTTTCATGAGTTGTAGCCCCTTTCTCCAAGCCCAACAGACCTACCCCAACCCTGCTCCTCTTTACAACCCAGTTCATTTTCTCCGATTCCCTCTGAGTTTTCTCCTCCTCCAGCCTCCCCCGAATATCTTCCTTCACCTCTTCCTTCTCCTTCCCCTCCCCATTCTCCCATTCCTCCACCTCTTCCTTCAGCAACTCTTTCATGGGTAGACACTCCTCAAGATCCTCGCCATATTCCTTTTCTTGGGCAGAGTGGTTTGAAAGTCCTCCCAGATGGAAATGACCCCAAAGATTACTTTGATTTGCTATTCACCAAAGATTTTTTTCAGTTAGTAGTGAGGGAAACTAACAGATTTGCTGAGGAGATCTTTCTCCAAGGTGTATCTGAGAGAGCCCGCATTACTAGCTGGATATATCTTGATGAAGAGAAATTCAAATTATTCTTAGGGCTCAAGTTCCATATGGGAATCATTCAGCTGAATAGGCTAGTCGACTACTGGAACACAAATGAAAAATTCCAACTCAAGTATTTCACCTCGAGAATGTCAAGGGACAGGTTTTTAAATATAGTTCAGGCCCTCCATTTTGCAGAAAATCCAGTAGTCGACGAGCCTAGGTCAGCAGATCCTCTGCTCAAAATAAGGCCTCTTATGGAATATTTCCATAAGACAATGGAGGGGATCCACTACCCACGGAAAGAATTGTGTATTGATGAATCTATGGTGCCATGGAGGGGTCGATTGTCTTTTCGTCAATTTATAAAGCAAAAGAAGCATAAGTATGGCATCAAGCTTTATATGTTAACGGAACCAGATGGGTTGGCTCGTAGGTTTATAATTTATGCGGGGGCTTTGGACGAGAAACTTGCAGGGAAAGGCCACGCAAATAAAGTTGTACATAAACTAATGGAAGGGCTGGAGAACGGCCATTCATTGTTTATGGACAATTTCTACAATAGCGTCGGTCTGACTCAGGAGCTCATGGACAATAACCAGTGTTATTGTACTGGGACTCTAAGAGCCAACAGGAAAGACAACCCTAAAAAGGTTGTACAGAAAAAATTGCGGAAAAACGAAATGATACAGCAGTGGACCACTGATGGGATTAACGTTTCAAAATGGAAGGATAAACGAGATGTTTTAATGATATCCTCTGAGTTTTCAGGGGATATCACTGGAACTATCTCTCGTTGTTCACGATCAACACAGAAGCCTCAATGTGTTGTTAATTATAACAAATACATGGGAGGTGTTGATCGTGTCGATCAACATTTATCTTATTACATTTCGGAACGTAAATCCTTAAAGTGGTACAAAAAACTAGGCTTTCACATCATCGAAATGATGCTGCTGAACGCCTATTTTTTGTACCAAAGATACAGCGGGTCACCTATGAGCTTGTATACATTTCGATTATCCGTAATTGACCATCTTTGCGGGCAAGCTTGGCGCTCCCAGCATGTAAAAACAGTGTGTCAACCATCGACCTCCTCCATTATCACCATAGATAATCATTTTGTGAAGGAATACCAGCCACTCCCCGGGGGTAGGAGAAAACTAAAAAACTGCAGGGTGTGTTCGGCCAATAAAGTTAGAAAGCAGGTGTCGACTTACTGTGGAGACTGTGAAGGTGAGCCAGGGCTTTGTATAACCAACTGTTATCAGGAATACCATCGAGGAATGATGAAAAAATAGAAAAGTTTACTAGCTTTCATTTAGGTTTTTAAATTTTTCTATTTTTTCATCATATATCGATGGTATTTCTGATTCAGTTGGTTATAACAAATAACACAATTCTTCGATGCTACATACTGTTTCATTGTAAATATGTAAATGTGTAAATATGTAAATGTGTAAATATGTAAATATGTACATTTAAATATGTGAATATATAAATATGTAAATATATAAATATGTAAACGTGTATATAGGAAATATACAGATATATATAAATGGAAATCTTATTCTATATTTATTGTAAATATCAAATTTTCAAATGTCAATTTCTAAAAATAATCAAATATTTTCCATACTCCTGTTTCCCTACATTCTGAGCTTCCAAGAGCAATTTTAGAGTAAAAATATTGAATGTAGGAATTTTATGCGATATTTGGACGGAACAAAAATAATTATCAAGTGCTGGGCCTATACGCAGTTAGGACGACTTCATATGTTGCACTACTGCATTTTGTCGAACAAAAATGCATTACAGCGTAATTTTAAAAATTTTCAAACCTTTAAAAGTCGGATTTAAATGTCCCTTTGTAGACTCTCGCCGCCGGATATAATTTTGGTCATTTAAATTTTTCTTGCAATCCATCATAAACTGTCTTGTATTTCATGAACTATTAGTGATAAAACGTTCAAGTAAAAAGTATTATTTAGTCAATCGTTTGGTGAATAGCGGAATTACGTCTTTTATAGAAAAAGAAAAAAAGAGCGCAAAACTGGCGTAATTCTGCGAGATAACAATCATAAAAACAAGGATAAATTCAATAAAAGTTATTAGTGATAATTTTTATAGCTTATATATTTATTTGATAAATATTATAAATCTTTTTTCGTGTGATATTTCTCGAAACAGGAAAATACACGCAGACCAACATCGCATATTTTACATTTTGCCCCTTTCCGTGTGTATTTTCCTTTTTCTGCGTACACACGACATCTAAGGCGATTTCCCTTTATTGGCCTGTTTGTTTTCTTTAGCCTCTAACTCCTCAATGGGCCCACGCTTGCACTGGGTCTTCCCTTTCAGGAAGTTTTCGAGGGGATAGCTGACACCCCTTCCTCAATAAGCTCCCTCACAAGAGCAAGGTGAAACTCGATGAGTCACCTGCTTTCCTGTTGACGTTATCAAAACAAAGCTATTGAGCACTGTGACGTTGTGGAGGTGGAAGAGAAGATTTTTCGTCCTCTTCCAGCTACGGCAACTAATGTCATAGCTATTCTATATAAGCACTCTTCTTACAGAGGAGGATATAGGATATATAGGAGGATACTAATGTCTGGCCCAAACTACAATAGTTGGAGAGCTGAAATTTAATACATAGGTGAATCGAAAAAAATAATCTGAGGGAAAATTGCAAAATTGCGATTATGTTTATTTTCTTGGCCGATACAAATTATAAACTATTTTACTAACATTTCATGGTTTAGCTACTTCTAAATGGGATATGAAGCTGAAATTTTTTCTATTGGTAGAATTTGCCAAATGATGAAAATGGGATTATAGAAATTTGAAAATTTTTATTCGTTCGGCCGTAATAAATTCCTAAATGTTAAACAAATTGACTAATGTTTATGTACATTCTGAAGATCTAGGAAGCTGAAACTTTTAACAATGTTAGGAAATAATTTTCCGGTTGTAAATAACATTGAAAATTTCATAAAAGTTTTATATTGTGGCTGTTAAAAATTCATTAAATTTAAACAATGAAATTCATATGAATCCACTTCTAGAGGTGCTATATCGATGAAATTTTGCATAAATGTGAGGAATTCATAAAAAATGCTAAAAACCTATAAATGCTTTATAATTATAAATTTTAGGGGGTGTTTTTACCTCAATATTGCCCATAAGGAAAAACACGTAAATCGGCAAGAAGGTGCAAACTGTTGCGTTTAAAAACAATTTGTCAGCTCATACTCTTTACTTTAGGGTGAGAGAAAATGCTTGCAGAATGCAAGCACACCTTCACTAGTAATATATAGTCGCCATTCTGTCCCCCTTGTCTACGTAACCCATGTGGCGATTGTAGTCTTCGATAATTTCCGGCCTCAGAGCATATCCCTGCTCATCACTGAAATTTCCTTCTCCCGGTGGATCGTGAATAATGGTTTTATATAAGAGCAAAGGGAGAATGAATATAAAAAAATCAGCTTACCAAGGAAAAAATAGAGATTTTCACTTTTCTATCAAGAAAAATATTCTCGTCCCAACTAAAACTCTGTTCGAAAGTCTGCTAACGAATGAATATACGCGGTCTAAACATGCAGAAGAAAAAAGGGATGAAGAAAATAACGGTAAGGGTTTCAAGGAACTTCTCCTATGCCGGGACATATTTATTGCCCACATGTGGAGAGTGAAGTGGGTTACGGTTAGAGAGCAGCTGGGCTAAGTCTCTCTCCCTTACTCTTGGTGTAAGGTCTCCTCACCCCCAGTATTGGAACATACGGCGTGTTTCCTCAACAAATCTTGAGAAGAGGCTTTTAGCATGATCCCTCCAAAATTTTACACATCCAGGATGAATGCACCATCTGAGGTTAAATTCGTAACCTTTTGCCGAAATTTGCTCGGCGGGTTGCATACCTTTTTTGGCCAACGTGAGTTACTGACTACTGCATATGCAGTACTCCTCAAAAAATAAATATTTTTAGAAATTTCGACATTTTCAGTCTTTAACATCATATTTAGGACATAAATGTGAAGTCATATTGAATTTCTTCAATAAAAATTTTTCCCGTAATCGGGGAATTCGCAATAATTCTTTTCCGCAATGAACGTGTTAAACTATAGCTTTATTAAAAAATTTTCAAATAAAACTTCTAGCAACTTTTACTCTACAACTTTTATAATAACAACTACAGTAAAACCTCTACCTAACGGACTCCCTTAGATTGAAGAACTCCATATAACGAAAATTATTGCCGATCCCAAAAAATTCACTAATAAAACTACCGTATATCTTATAAAATTTAGAAAACAAATTATATATATACAGGTGAACCTCTACTTATGAACATTCAAGAAATGAACAATTTGTATTTATGAACATTCCACATACCTATGACTGTGCCTCACACTTCATTTACGAACACACCTTCCCACACTTAGGAACATCGATCGCAGTAAGAACATGTAAACTTGTCAACACTTGTCATATGCTGTTTGTATTTGAAAGCGTATGGAGGCGTGTTTATATACGAGTTGCTACCCAAAAGTCCTTGAAAGTTGAACGTCGTGTGGGAACCGGTTGTAGTACGGACTAGTGACGCTCGGTAGCCCTGCACGTATCCTTTGTGAACCAGTGTGCGACATGGCTTCGCGCTGAGTGCACACATTCTTTTGTTCTACGCATTTTTATACGTCGTGCTTGTGTCGTTTTGCGATTTTTTTTCGTTGAAATGGTGGACGTGAAGGAGCAGCGTGTGTGCATCTAGTTTTGCTTCAAACTTGGCAAGAGTGCGGTGGAAACTCACAAAATGCTTAAACAAGCATTTGGTGATGACGCTTTGGGTCAGACACAAATCTACGACTGGTTTAACTGGTTTAAAAATGGCCGAACGTCAGTTGAGGACGACACACGTTCTGGACAACCTTCAACCGGCACAACGCCGGAAAATATTAAAAAAGTGCATGAGGCTATCCTCGAGGACCGTAGGCGAACAATCCATGATGTTTGCAACATTGTGGGACAGTCAATTGGTCGTGTTTATGACCTCAATCGTTTAACAACTGCAACCATTTTAAAAGACAAAGGAAAAATTGGTGATCATATTCGCAATGCAGGCTCTGTTCAGTCTGTGATTATAAGTAAAAAACGAAATGTTGTTGTTGATGAAATGGAATGGCGTTTAACAATTTGAATTCAGGATCAAAATAAAAAAAACCAAAGCTTGTGTACCGAATTGATTCTTCTCTCCAATCCACACATTTGGGTAAGTTTTTCAAAGATAAAATATAAATTTTAAGTTTTCCTTTGAAATTAAGTACGGCGATGCTGTATTATTTTATCATTAGTTTTCGCATTCTCCTCTAGTTAGTGTTAATTTTTCATTCTAATGTGCTTCCAGGTCAGTCAAATGTTTTTCTCCAGTCATATTTAATTATTGACCCAGAAAAATGTCCATCTAGTTTGCGACTCGAATATAAGTCAAAAGTAGGGTTTGATCGACCTAAAAAAAAGCAAGAAATTTCTCCACTTATACTCGAAGATGTACGGTATATAGAAAACCTCTATATTATGAACTTTTGATAATTACGAAACCTCCCAATTACAAAATTAAAATCGCACCCGTTCTACTAAAAACATACCTCCATATAGCGAAATTATAAAAAAAATATTGTACATGCCATTGTAAAGCAGAAATCAATGCCATCTATGCGGGTGTTAACGCTGTTATTACGACCTCACCTGAATGATTCGAAGCGTAGCATTTTAATTTCAAGCATTTTCAGTGATAAGGCAGACCTCGTCTTTCGTGACTTTATCTATTGCATGTTTCGATCTTTCGCGGTTCCGCATTTGCGACCAGTTTTGTCTTTCGCTGTTTCATGTTTCGCTATTTCACAGAGAAAAATCACGGAAAAGGCTATGTGGAATTTTTTACAAGTGGAATGAATCGCCTTTTCTTCACGTTTTATCTCTTATTCAGGCCTGAAAAAATATTGTTGCGTTACTCTAATATGTAAAAGTATTTACGTAAGTGCATCAATGTAATTAAAAAATTAGATACACGTGTCTTATATATACTTTTAAACATTTGTAGGATGTAATCCTCCCACACTTTTGTGCCCCTTCGCATGTAAAAAGTTGCAAAATATAATCTGGTATCACCATTCAGAAGCTTTTTGATGACAGAGAAGCCCCAAGGGAAAAAAATCTGTGGCTCCTTTCTCTTTTGCCTGCCTTATCTATTCAACACCTTGCTTAACCACTCCCCACTCACCGATCCATCACGATACCTCCTTTCGTACCTGCCACCCTCCCTAACTTGTTATAATGTTATTATGTATATTGTTAAGATGTTTCATTGTTATGTTTGTTGTTAAAATTACTCTTTGGTTTCTTGTTATGCATCCAATGTAATTGGCCTTGTGCTGTTTTTGGACATGATTGAATAAAATAAAAAAATAAAAATAAAATAAAATGTTTTCAGGAACGTAACCCCGCGAAAGACGAGATCTGTCTGTATGTATAATTAAGTATGAAAATTTATTAAAAACACAATAAAATATACATTCTTTTTACTTTCTCGTATACAAAGTATATTGAGAAAGTAATGTAATCGCAAAAAAATTCGACCTTGAGATTTTGACGGAAATATACGACAAATATAAACATCAACTTCCGGTTGACCTATATTGTCCAAAAACTAATCGACTCTTGTCCCTATTATGAGAATATTATATTTAAAATTTGGCACTGAAATGACAAATACTTTTTAAGTTAGTGTGTCCACAAAATTCCTATCACATACAGACACACATACATGGCTTTTGAAAATATTCAATAAAGATTGTAATTTTGATTCGTTCTCTACTATCACACATTTTGTATTTGATTGTGCAGAGACAATGTATCATAGGTTATGTTTTGAGCTTTCATTCATGTTATAAATTATGAAATCTCAGAAAAAGTCAGAGAAATTTGTCTTGACTGGGAATCGAAACCCAATCACTGCCCACATAGTGAAGGTTTCTTTCATACCAGCGTAGTGAAGGGCACGTCAGCGCCCTGAGTGGTCTACACCCAATTAAAGAAAATGTAAGCCGAAGGTTTGCCAAGGCGATACAATTTTATAGACTGCATATGACATTGAAACTTAAGATGTCGTATACGGTCTATCGTTATAATTAATTTTCTTTTATATATTTTTTGTTGTTTTAATAAATAAAATGTTTCTCATTGCATTTATTTTTCCCTATATACCAATTACAGCAATAGACCACATATTGGAATAATACCAAGATTTTTGTGGTTTTAACATATGCTTTTATCTGTAAACGACTTAAGTATGTATTACCAATTCATGCTCATTCATATTGTTTTATACCGATTTTGAAGGCATCTTTTGTCTTTAGTTCAAAAAGATCTGTTTATTATCTCTGCTAAAATCCCAAAAGAAGAGATTTTCTGAACTGAAAAATTTGGAACCGAGGGTCAGTTATCCCTCTCGTATTTTCAGAATAGCATTGAGATAAAATCTTAAATTCTAGTAAAGTGGTCCTACTAATTAGATTATGTGAACCATTTATATAATTCCCTTATTGCCTTTGTTCAGAAATTCTTAATAAAAAATTTCATGAAAATTCACTTGCTAGTTTCAGAGATAAAACATAGAGACGTGATCCAAGGAATTCAATTTTTATTTCATGTACAAAACACCTAATAATAATTGAAAACATGTATTTAAACCTTCATTGTATAAGACACAACAGAATTTTAAGCTTTGTTTCTGCAACAAATAAGTGCATCTTATGCACTGAAAAATGCACTGCCTAATGAAATGATCATCGTCGATGTTACTTCAGCATTGCACTAAACATTTTCAGTTTTCATATCTACCACTAATTTTGAAATATTTTCAGAAATATTCCTATAAAGATAACCATGTAAATTTAAGGTTTTGAAAAATCATACCTGTAATTCCCTAGCAACAGCAAACAGTGCTCTGACTAATTTCTCTCCCTCGCCAACATACTTGGAGGTGAGACTTGCAGCACTGATGCTGAAAAACGTTGCATTTACTTCTGTCGCTACAGCTCTTGCCAAGAGCGTCTTCCCATTTCCTGGGGGTCCAAAAAGTAAGAGGCCTCTGGCAGGGGCCCTCAATCCAGTGAACAGTTCTGGACGGAGAGCGGGGAGAACTGCCATTTCTTGCAATGCCTGCTTACCTCCTTCTTGGCCGGCAATATCGCCCCATTCAACTGGGAGTCCTCCCTCTAGCACTTCATCCAAAATCAGCTACATAAAGAAATGTCGAAATTGCTTGTTAAGGATGGAAGAGATATGACAGTAAATTTTATTAAAAAAGATGAAAATATCAACGAATCCTTTAAAGCTTATACGCAATTTTTTCTTAAGAAAACTTTGTTTCTCTGTTTTATTTGAAATATTTTTACAAAATAATTGGATAGATAGCAAGAAACTCATTACTTTCATATTGGTTAAAAACTTAGTAAGGAAGGAAGTGGTAAAAATGAAAAATTTTAAAAAGAACGTTAAAATTTTACAATAGCATAGAATGAAATTGAACATGCACAAAAAACATAATAACATGAAATTCAATTACATCTCCTGACATAACAATAAAGTGATATTAATGATTTCTTCTGGAACTCGTAAATATACCTAACATGGCAACTTTAAAAAGTATGTACCAAGTTTTATATCTATCAGCTGTACTTCTGCATGAAAGGAATGCTGTATATCAAGGTGCATTAGATACAAACACATAAAAATGCATGTTTAGGCATATAATCACCATATCTACCATATATTTTGAAGAGTTTGTGTTGTTTGTCCATGGAACACCTAAACAATAAAGGCTAGAACAACCAAATTTGGTACAATTCTTCCTTACATTCTAACATCCTAACTTAGTGAATGGCCAAGACGAGGTCTGTCCAATGCTCTGAATGAGCCAGAACGCACCGGAACACCGCTCCAGCTGGCCACACATGCTGATGATACTGTTCTGTTTTGTTATACATTTAGAAATACCGTCCCTTATAACAAGCATTTCATTTTGTAAAAATTTCCATTCCACTACCAATACAAGCATTCCGTTTCATAACATTTTCCATTTCGAGCACTGCGTCTGCCGTATTTGGAAATTAGCTCCAGCAAGTTAGGCAACCACCGTTCATTTTACTCAATTCTGCTACAGAACCAGGGGTTCTTGCTGGGATGGGAACTAAACCCTGTATTTCCCTTTCCCTTAATTGCTTCTCTTTCGCGGTGTTTTCAGAAACGTAACCCTCGTGAAAGATGAGGTCTGCCTGTATGTATAACTAAGTATGAAAGTTTATTAAAAATGTAATAAAATTAAAATCTCTTTTATAAATACATTTTCTATAGATAATTTATTGTTAGTAGCTCTTTGTGGTAAACAATGAAGACCAACTGAATATGTAACTTTTATTTAAATAAAGGACTTAAAAATATTTTTTCATTAATATTTTTTATGCTATATTTTCATTTACTTTTATTTGGATATTTATTGATATACTATCGTCTCTAATGTACATGATGTTAAAAATAGCAAAATTTGCCATTTAAATATTTTGAATACTGAAAAAGTAAATTCAGTATAAATTAATCCAAGTTTTGATCAATAATAATGATAAAGCTCAGCAGCCCAGAGATGCCCTACATCATAAACTGCCACATCATATACATTGTTTTTACTATGAAAATTGATTAATGTTACAGGAATGAAAAAATAATATATTGTTGTTATCATAAAGTGAATTTTGTGGAAACATTTGTTAACTAAAATGTTAGTGTAGAAATAAATTATAACCCAGGGCTGGCCAAAGGGAGGAAGCGGCGGATGTGTGGCATCAGGGCCCCTGAATAATGGGGCTCCAAAAGTTCTCAATTATGTATTAAGTATCGAGTATAAATTTTGCAAAAACTTATACTAAAATTATTTGAAAACTTATTTCCAATAAAGAAACACTCCTTAAAAGTTATAATATTAAACTGGGACTCCATAAATTGTTCGTTATTACTATAAATATTAATATCGTTAGGCCCCCATTGATATTTGCATCCGATCCCACTTCAGTGCTTGGCCGACTGTTATAACCAACAATAATATGCTAATATGCATATATGATGAATCTGAAAAAACCTCCATACAAAGAACCTCCTTACAACAAAGTGCCAAAAATTGGGTCCCTTCAATTTCGTTATAAAGAGGTTTTACTGTAATTAGCATTTTTTGTGAGATTTATTAAATGTTGACAATGTGCCATTCATATTTTCAGCGATACCTTTTGTTTAAAGGCTCCCCTTCATTTATGGCTGAGCATTGTTGGAAAAGCTGGATCTTATGTGAGTGATATGATACAAAATAAAATGAACCAGTTTTATGTAGTTGTGTTGTAGCAGATTCACTAAATCCGTTGAAATTCAACAGGCACTTCCACTAGTAATCTATATCTTTCACTTGCTAAATATTTTTCATAAATTTCCTTTCCAGACGTGATTGAGGTTCTGTGCATTTTAAATTTACAAAAATATGGAAGTAAACATCTCAATTAGGTGTAGAATATATTCAAGTTTTTTATGATCATAGTTATGAATACAACATGGAAATAAACATCTCAATAATGAGCAAGCGATTTGTTGATTAGAAAATATGCAGGAAATTCTGCAATGCCCACATGATATGTATTACATCACACGATATCATTCTCAGTTAACTGTGATTTTTAATAACATTTATTTAATCTGATGAATGATACCTTCATCATCATGATAAAAAAATGAAATACGGAACTATTTTCAATCCAAAAGTTTTAGACTTAGCTCCCATGAGAAAAGCATGAAAATCAGTGTAGGTATTCATAAAATTGCATTCTTAGACTAGTTGAAATTGAGATGAAAAATTGGGACACAAATGGTTACAAATACCTGAAAGAATTAAGTTTATTGTTTGAAAAAAAAAATTGAAATCCGTTGAATGAATTAAAGAAAAAATTTATTTTTAATCAAAAATAAGGGGAATTTTTCCAGTTTTTAACAATATAAAAAATATTAATTACCATGAAAACAAGTACAATGCTTTTAAATGTGAATCAATATACTATAATACAATACAACTGATTTCAACAAACAACATGATGTCATTACCCTAACACATGGAAGACATTTATATTTTTTTAAAACTCAATAGTCATTTTATTTGTTGGCATAAATGGGTTATGGAAATGTATTTTATATATTTAAAATATTTTTAAAACTCGCGTTAAATTAGTCAGAGGGGTTGGGCACCAAAAGGGGTCGGGGACAGAGCCTCTAATACTAAAAAAATGATTGAAATTTGATCATATTTTGCAAATCAATAAGAAAGACAATCAGATACAGCATCTGAAACACTTTACCTGGGCCAATTTTGGATCGACTCCTTTCAAAGCTAAAGAAGAGGCTGAGGTTGGATTAGAAGAAATTCCTTTTCTACTGGAACTAGGAGTACTATTGGCTCGATTTGCTCCAGAATTTGTGCCCCCAGGACGACGAACGGGAGAACTACTTGGACCCTAAGAATTTAATCAGAAAATTTCTATTAGTAATCCAATGTAAATACTCACAGAAGTATCAAATTAAACAGAACTGGAATATGAAAATTTTGAGTATCATAAATCATTCATTCGAAATTTGAATTTTCTAAATTTACCTTACTAACCTCAACTACACTTTTAAATGTATTTTTGTCAAGCATAAAAGTGAATGTAGTAATGAAGTAGAAATGATCACAGAAAATTACAACTTTAATGATGATTATATGAGTTTTTAACAACAAATGGCATAAAAGTTCTTGATTAAATAGATATGAAAATAAAGAATACAATACGATTATGAATATATGATGACCATAGTTCCTTCTAATTTTTTTATCCATGGGCGGAATGAATATCGCTATGCGTGCCTACATGACGATAGTGCGCGGGTATGCACCGGGGTGGACGTCGTCCTGTTCTGATATATTCTGAACTACACACAATCGTGCACGCTTGAAAAATTTAGTGCGTGGCACTTCAAAAACTGCTGTGCGGCCGCGCAGTCACGCAGCTTAGAGAGAACCATGATGATGACCCTCCTAAACAAAACTCCTTATTTGGAGAAAAAATTAAAATTGGTGCATCTTTAGGTCAGAGAAATACTTTCTCAGTATTAATAGTAGTGTCCATTTTCTTCGATGATGCTGAAATGTCAAATGGCAGTGTCTTTATGAGGAAACTTTGACCCATTCAGTGTTCTTTAACACTAATTTAATATAAGGCAGCTACTTGGCTTTCAATTGATAATACAGTCAAGCATCGCTAATTCATAATTCGTTAGTCCAAAACCACTTTAATCTGAAATGACTGATTCACAACTACTTTCCCGACTGGCTGCCATGGCATTGTGATGCTACAGTCTATTCCAAACCTAGGCCGTGTATTTGAATATTACAAATATGTACAAACAAAGGTGCACACGCATGTGGTAGCACAGTATCTAGTGCATTTTTAAAGAAAATACAATTTAATGTTAATTTAATTTACCCTGACCATGTCTTGTAAGAGAATAAATGAAGCTAATAATGCTGGAAATTTATCTAATTGTAAGCAAAAGCATAAAATGCTATCAATTCAGGAATAAGTACAATTATTAAAGAAGCTTGACCAAGGTTCATCGGTGTGGCAGCTTTGTTCTATAAACCATGTTGGAACAACAACAGTATATGACATTAAGAATTACGTGTACATTAACAATGTACATGTAATAGTTGCCGATATGGTAGTAGGCAATTTTTTGTTATTGCTTTTTCACATTGTTCTGTTTCATTTGTGATGGTTGACATGCACAGAACATAATAAAAAGAATGAAGTATATCAATGATTTTAAATGCTGCCAATTCATATAACTTTTACTTGGAATATGTAGATATTTTATTTTCTGTTACGATATATTTTCAACAAACAGTTTTATTTATATGAAATATGTATCCGCTGGTACTCTTGGCATATACCCCAGAATACCCCATTGTTTTTAATCCGAAATTATCTACAGTCCAAAACAGCCCAGATCCCAAGCTTTTTGAATTAGTGATGCTTGACTATATTTGAAAAAAAAAAAAAAAGCTTCTTCTTGTGTTTAATCGAATAAAAAAAACTCACTGAAATTTTTTTGTTGGTGCATCACTATTTAGAAATGTTTTGCAATACAATCACATAACATTTTTCCCTAAATCAGTGTTTCTCAAAGAATGAGTCGTGGCCCCCCGGGGACCCTGAAGCTTTTTCCAGAGGGCAGCTGAAAATGAGCCAATAACAAAGATGCTGAATTAATTAAAATCCTAATGAATAATAAGCTGATAAAAATATGATGAATTAATTAAATGATACAGTATGTCGAAAGAAGATATTATTTTTTAATATGGCACTGTTTTTTAATCACCATGCTAAAGTAGCTGGGGGAACACCCATGTCAGCTGGTCATTGAGTATTCTTTTTGCACTGATAACAAAATGCCACATTTAATTATAAACACACAATTTAACAGAAAAAGTACTTCATTGATGTCATTATGATTCATTAGCAATTATTCTTTGAAATTGTTTAATCACATTTTAAGTCAATTTTATAAGTTGGGGGACCTCAAACTTTTTTATTCAAATCAAAGGGGCCTTAGACTAAAAGAGTTTAAAAACCATTACCCTAAATGGCGAAAACATTATCTATGCATCTTGAAATTTATATCGAGATATAAATTTTTTTTAATTGAACATTTTTTGCAATACTTAAAATTATTTCTTAAATGACAAAAAAAATTATCTTTGAAATTTTATCAAGATATAAAGTTTTTAAACACTCGAATTACTTATTAAATACTAAAAAAAATACTCCATGTTGTTTTTGGTTATATCTTCTATTAAAGGGGGCATTGCGAAAGGAAGGTTGCAGAAATACTTACAGAGAGTTGCCTCTTAATAGCTGGTGGAGTTGAGGTCAAGGGCTTTGGACGGGTGGCTCCACCAGCTCCGGCAGAATGTGATCTGGAGCCCATGCTTCTAGGCAGGGTTTGACTCTTATGAGCATGGCTCATATTATTTGTACCTCCAATACCGGAGGCTGCACTACCAAACTTCTTGCCAGAGAAGGCTATTCGACGACCTGATGCTTTAACCAAAGAAAAAAGTGACATTGAACAATTTTAAGATATAAGTTGGCATTAGTTGAGCATGAATATACTGCTAAATTAGTCAGAAAAAGAAAAAATAAAACGTGCTGTTATATATATAAGTTGAAATTGTTCATTCCGAAACGTGTTCACAGATTAGATGCTGATTAATTCATTTACAAAATAAGCCTTGATAAAAATTGTGCGAATCTTTTAGGAAGTATTGCATCCAGAGCATATAATTTTTAAAAATCCATCACATGATTTTTGATACCATATAAAATATTAAATTGCACCAAAAATGTAAGTGGAAAATATGATTTATAAAACTTTCATTTGCATGCATAATATATACTTTAAAATATAATGCTTTATGTGTTTCTTGGGTAGTTATATGATGAAATTCATTTGAAATTAATTGCAAGTTAAATCCACCTTATTCTTATATAATAAAGTTACTCCGAAAGGGCTAACTTGATTCTGCAAGGTGAGATACGTCCCAATGATTCCCTACACTTAAAAATGATCCAAAAAATCATTTCCACAAAAACTTTTGAAATGGCAAAGCAATACCACATAATTATTGAAGCTGCAAGTTCCCCACAAAACAATATTGTTGTGAAATACAGTGGGCTCTACTTTTTGGAACTGTTAATTCATTTACCAGCTTAAGTTATTACATGGTAGATGCAATGTGACCACACTGGATTAAGCAGCAGATGACATTAAATGGCATCCTTGTATTTTTAAAACAAGTTGGTAGTGCTTCTTCCACATTCACACTATTGGTGTTTATTATTTTATTTCTCATTTACAATGACAACCACTAAGAAAATTGTTCATTTAATAAAGGTGGGCATTAAACACAGTCTTTACCAACTGAATGTGGTTAAAATTGAAGATAAAGAAAAATATTGTTGTCAAATATTTATATCAATAATGCGATTTCAATTAAAAAGCCAGAACTACTTATTTCTAGCAGGATATTTGAAATTTCTCATAAAACCTTCCCATAGATTTTTGACTTAGGAGATATACAGTACAGAACCTTTTATCCAGATTCCAGTTATCTGGAAATCCAGTTAACCAGCTATTTTTAAAAAATAATGCATTTTTCCTAAATTTGTTAGAAGAAAGAAATTGAAATTTAATGCCTCGCTAGTAATTACCTGGTTCACTACCGTAAGTTGGGAGCGCTCCGGTAAACTAGTGTACAATTATTTTGGAAGAGAACAACGAATTTATATTAGAAAGTACCCAATTACTGTAGTATTTCTGTTACTGTATGGCACAGGTATATACCATATTTACTCGTGTAACCCATACACTCGTGTAGCCTGCGAACCTCTATTTTTGGGCCGGTTCGGAGGGAAAAAAATTAATTTGAGCCAAAATAAGTGTTTTTTTCACTGTTTCCCACTTCCCGAAACAAGCTCCACTCAAGTTAAGCACCTTCTCCCTCCTACGTGATGCAATTTATTGGGTGATTTCTGTATGCCGATACTAGCAGAAATCTCCTTGTCGATAGTCCTCTTTTTGGGAACTTCCCTACGCAGATGGAGAGTTTTTTCGTGTAGTGTCTCATGAGTAAATATTGGAAGGTTACAAACAAACAGGGCCGGCGTGAGGCATGTGCAATCGGTTCCCCCGAACAGGGCCCTGCATTTTATTAGGGGCCCCACACAAGGCTCAATTCTCGTGTATTGAGATTTAGGCAATTTTTTATTACATATTAATATTATTATAAATAAACAATAATTTCAAAAAATTAATTTTGATAATAACTATTTTTCATTTTAAAAATTGCTATTCTTCTTTTTAAAATCACATTTTTTTTGTTCCACCTGGTACATATACATACAAAAATAGGTCCCACTCCTGCTTACTATCGAACTAAGCCCCACAAACAACCATGCTGGCCCTGCGAACAAACAAGTCCAAACACTTGAGCTGGACCTACCTATTCTTCAGTTGGCAAATCCTTATTATTCATTGAACTATAGCTATAAGTTATTCGGCGTATTCTTTCTGCTTACTTTTGCGAGTTTTTGACTGCAGCACGAGCGTAACCTAAACGTTTGCTTGGTCGCATAAATACACATACACTTCGTAGAATTCAATGGCTTCTGCGAATATAAACGTAGACGTAAGCATATTGCAGAGAATTTACTGTCGAGACTCACAATTTATATAACCTGTTCAGAAATCCTCGTGTAAGATGCACAACCACTTTTTTCACTGGTGTTTCGGGGAAAAAAGGTGCGTGGGGTAGTCGAATAAATACGGTATTATAGCAGTGCTCAAAATGGAAAATATTACAAAATGGAATGCATGTTCTGGTAGTGGAAATGAAAGAAGTGGACGTGAAATAACTAATAGGACATTTACAATCGAGTTAAATTTTCATTTATTCCTTCTGTACGATGGTGAAGAAAAGTAAAGAATTTTTTTTATCTTTTCATTAAATGAAGTTAACAAAACGGTATTACTAAATGTTTGATGAGATGCAACTATATTATCGACATATGCGATGGACCAGAACACCTTTCCAATGGGTTTTAGCTCTTTCCGAGCATTGTTTATGAGTATATTCCAGATAACCGGAAATTCCAGATAACCGGCTATCCACATCCCAAGCATGCCAGATAAAAGGTTCTATACTGTACAATAACAAAACAAATACTCTAATAGGAACACTCCCAGACTGCACGAAATTCTTCATCTGGTTGCATAATCAAGACCTAAGTGATTCCAATAAGCTAAACCCACTGTTATCAAACAAATACTGTAATGGAAAAAGTTTGGAAAGTTAGAGTAAAATAAACACCCCAAGAAGGGATGTGTGAAGGTGATTTTGGATTTTTATATTTAATGAAGATGGTTGCTGCTGACAAAAACAATGTGACTAGAACTGAATATATAACAAGCATTGCCAAATATGGTTTATGAGTAGGATTTGTGGATGAAGGCAAAAGGATAATATTTAAATACCATTGCCAACTCATATTAAACGTAAAATATGAGTTCACAAAAACAATGTGAATAGAACTGAATATATAACAAGCATTGCCAAATATGGTTTATGAGTAGGATTTGTGGATGAAAGCAAAAGGATAATATTTAAATACCATTGCCAACTCATATTAAACGTAAAATATGAGTTGACAGTCTTAGACTGAATTACAGCTCTACAGATTTTAATTTCTGAAAACAATAGAGTATGAAAGGTGCAGTTGAGATTAATTTTGGATCATTAGTAAGTGAAATATTAAGCTATGCAGACCTTTTCTTATTTTGCTTTATTGATCATAAAAATTACATAAGCACTGGCAGTATTTACTTGTCACAAAGAAATTATGTTTTAAGAGTTTTGATTTTTTGAAACTAATATCTCCGGAAATAATTAAAATATTTTTGAAATTTAATCAATCTGTGATTAATCAACAAACATGACTTTTCTCAAAACCAATATGAGTATTTTGAATTGAACTTTATACATTCATAAAAGCTTCAGGCTTCTACTAGAAAAAATCTTATATTTTGTTAATATGAAAATAAAGGTATTATCCCCATAAGTAATATTTCATAAAACTAAATATAAACCCAGCTTACATAAATAAAGGTATATATACATACATACAATGAGAAATAAACAACCCTTAAAAATTAATATACAAACCAAAAGTGTTATACCTTTACAAACCAATTATTCTGCATTCTACACAATAAAAAACCATAGTTAATTTTCCAAATTCCCCTAAAATATGTTTCAGAGGCAAACTGATTAGTTGAGACACCAAAAGCAAAAATGCCATAATAAAGAAAGCAGAGCTCTAAAAGGCCTCAAGGCAGAAATTATTAGTACCTTATCCACATGCTCTGTGTATTTAAAAATAAGGTGTTAAGAAACAAAATATTTTCATTCAACATTTCCCAAAATCATTATTTAAATGTATGTTCAAACAAATCAAAAGTAAAAAAAATGGTGGTAAATATAAAAATATTTCCTAATTGTTTCAAGTTTTAAAAACAATTTAATGCTTCTTTATTAGAGATTCTTTTGCAAATTTCATGTAATTTAAAACAGCTTGTGAAATGTTAATAATATTTTCTCTAACTTTAATTTGCAAACTATTTTAAATCATGAAATATGTCTTACTGACAATACACTGGTAGTTTTAATATTTAATCACAGATTTTTTGGAATAATACTAGCAAAGAAAGAGGAAATTTTAATAAGTTCAATGATGCATAATTGAAAATTGGTTACAACAGAAGTCTGACACAATACCAAAGTAGAAATATCAACAAATAAAATAAATTTTATATGCACAAAAATATAATCAGGAATTGTTACAGCTTCCTCACTCATATCAACTGAACTCACAAGGCATTAGAACAGCTAATTTTATTTTTTTAAAACTCTACAGACAAGCATTATTCCTCTCTCAAATCGATAACAAAGCAGAAAATCACAAAAGAATCTCTTGTAAAAGCATTTTCCTTAATTTACAAAACATATGCCCTTTTATATTTTGAGAAAAGAGCAAAAAATATCTTTTTTGTTTTTTTTTTGGAAAATGCCATTAGCATATTAGAGGGAGGTGCAGTACCTTCTGGGACTTTTCTAGCACTCGCGGGAGTGACAAGTGTATGCGGGCTCCCTTTACTAGGGGCCGCAAAAGGCACTGGAGACTGCTTTGGGTCAGGCGACGCCCTTGAGCTGCTGTTCTCGAGGGGATATATAGCATCCCCCCTTCGAGGGGACACCTTTCTCCGTGTGGGGGAGGGAGAAGACGGGCCTCGGGCCACTTGGAGACGGGAGGAATTACGCAGAGGGGACTTGAATGTCTGCGTTTGGGGTATACGGGAGGAGGGAGAGTGGGTGGGAGGTGACATCGGCAACACTTGCAGGCTGCGAAGATTCCAAGGCCCGGCTCGACGAGATGTGGCTGGCTGATGAGATGTAGTGACTAGTTCGGGAAGCATTTCCACCTCGGCTACAGCTAAGTGCTCTAAGTGGAACAGATTGACTGGTGGAGGAAGGAAGGCAGAGGTTTGAACAAAAAAAATCCATCAAGGTTTTTAAAAAAAAAGAAGGAAAAAAACGGCCACAAAAGCATAAATTAAGTCACAAAAACACAGAGTATTACAGTAATACACGAATACGACATATTTTTAATTCCATAACAGCCTATGTAAATGGTGCACTTGTTTGTAAACTAATATGAAAGTGAACCTTGTCTAATGTAAACACTACATATCATAGATGACGATGGCTACCTGGGAAGAATTTATATACACTTTTAGAATGCATGTTCAGTGTGCTCCAAGGATGCAGAAATAATAATAATAATGTGTAGAAAATTATTTATTACGTATTTAATTGCTAGATTGAGCTGCAAGAGTGGAAAGTAATCTTTTCCCAGTAGATGTCACATGTGAAGGTTTGGAAACGCTACAGAATTTTCAGTATCACTTTTAGCTGCAAAACTGCAATTATACAATTTGAAGTTAAGGATGGGGGAGTGCTTGATAATTTAAAACATTAATTGAAAATTGGCCATTGATATTCAGCCATACCTCATTTTGCATGACAGTTCCATGATAATTTAGTGCAAAATGGAGTCATTATGTCAATTATGATGGGTTCCATGGATGTGAAAACTTAAGTGTAATATTAATTAAAATATACTGTTAACCTGAAAAAAAAACAGCTTCTTGTCAGCTTCCATCCATAAACTTCATATGCAAATCTTCACATTTTTTAAAATAACTTATCTTCATTGGTAATTTACAAATGGTATGGAAAACTAAATATTTCATTGCATTCAGGGAAAAATTTTAATATGTATTTCCTATATGAATGATCCTAAATAAAACAGTGAGGAAGTTTTATTCAGAAAGTCAACTTTTTGCTTTCTCCATAAGTAGTATGGGAAAATATTGTGATGACGAAAAAAATAGACTGAGATTTCAATGGAAATACACGTTTTGAGGTTCCTAGAACACGTTTAGACTATTTTCGGAATATTGTATGTGTGTGGATGTATGTGATTGTGGGTGCTCTAACTCAAAAAGTACTTGTCATATTAATACCAAATTTCATATATAACACTTGAGCATGAGCACAAAGAACTGATTAGTTTTTGGACAATACCGATTAACCGGAAGTCGAGGTTTATTCGAAACCCGATTCGGTTTTTGCGATATTTCTCCGATAATACGTCACTATTGTATATATTGACCAATACAAAAAATGTAAAAAATATAATTTCCTATATCTTTTATTTCAAACAATTTTCCATAGCAGTTATTGTTTAGGAATTATTTATAAAAAATAATCGGTTTTTTCGGGTTTCCGTCAAATATCTCCTTAAAAACATCGTTATTGGTAATCTTCATGAGGGCCAAAGTTGTAGAGAATAATATTTCTTCCAAGTTTTGTTTGAAACAAATTTTCGTAGAACCATCCATTTCGGAGATATTTCGCTTTACAATAAGGACGACTGTATTCTTTTATGATATGAAATAATAATTTTGCCTTATAATGCTATTCATAATAATTTAAATATCTATACCCCAAATATGGAGAAAGTCATGTGCTGGCCACATCAGATTTTTTTAGAAATAATAATGCCGAAAGAAGTGTCAATCGAGTTTAAAAACAGTGTGCCATACAGGGGGCTTGTTTAATCCTGACCATAAATGTGGATCCAAATTAAAATCCACAAGTCTGTAAAAAAAGGAATTTATAATAAATTGTTAGGCCATCTCAATTGTTGACTGCCTTTGTTTTATGAACAAGTTGTAGGCATGGGCCTGCTTTGCATTATAATGAACCTATTTAAAATGGAGTCATGCAAAGTGAGGTATGACTGTGGTTAGTTTAACACTCTGTATAGGAAACAGCATGGCATAGTTCCATTACAATCATTAGCTATGACAATGCATGATCTATTGTACCTGCATTCTGTTAACTCTCATGATTGTAATAAAATTTAGCTTAATTTCTCCTTTTTCAAGAATTCTATCAAGTTTCAAGAATAATAACTCACAACCTCAACACTAAATTGGTATGAGAAATGTTATGATCAAGGGAATGGATAATTTTCATTACAGATATACTTTGGGAATTTCTTAATGGGAGTTTCGTTTCTACTCTTGCAGTACAAGTATATTCTCAGCAACAGTATAATTACAGCGACGTGTGCTATCAAAAATATTACATAAGATAGTGAGAGAATTACTGTTTAAAGCTGAATGAGATAATTTCCAATGTTTATTGCATTCTGAAAAATCATATAACTGCAGCATACCAAAATATGTAGGGACATAAAATTACCAACTTACAAACATAACATTAACTTTTTTATTTAAGCAATCAACTATACAGTAATATGTCATCTAATATATGCAAATAATTAACAATACTGGCATATAATTCTAACGTTAATCTTGTGTAACTTGCCTCTTAAGAAGGAACCCCAAGTGTAAAAGTATTCCACTAATAAAAATGTCCATTATGAATACTGAATTAAAAACATTTAATAAGCTCAGTATCAAACTGAAAGCTGTATTTTCTCTATGAATGCTTTAATCTATGAGCATCAACTATTACAAAGAGTGCTATGTGCTTAAATGAAATACACCATAAATGACTGCATAGAACATAAATCAAACTCATAAATGAACTTAAGCTCTTAAAGGTAAAACAAATCAGATAATAAGCGCAACCAAAGATATTTTTAAAAACAAAATCACATAATAAAAAGTGGATTTTAAAAACAATTACAGACTCATTGTGCCCGAAACCGCAAAAAGAAAATTACTAATTTCTCACCACTAAATCTACATCTAGACATCTAATATCATGCCAGTCAAATGATTCAAAAGTAACCAAATAAAAAGGATTTTACTAGGATTTGGGGAGGGTTAGGGAAATGCTCAACAGCCTGAAACCTTTTGCATCTTATATGTACACCTCCAACAGAGACACAAACCTTCCAAGTATTTCTTCAAAAGTTCTACTTTGGCAATAAAAAGCAATGTTTGTGCTACCTTAAGACCTCTTCACTCAGAATTATAAAAGAGCATGCTATCAGTTGAAAAACATGCACATTTCGCAATTGAAAGAAACAAAATTGGTGGATCAATATTGTTATCCTCTCTCCCGCAAATAAATCATATTACCATACCTGAATGTAAAAGTTACCCTTGAATTGTCACTTGAGTGGGAAAATGCTGATAAGAAATTGAATTACAATGTTTGTAATACAATAAGAGTCATTATTCTCAGTAAGCATACCGAAATCATTAAAAAAAAAAATTTTCTGAATAATTTGAATAAAGGAGAGGAAAAAAATCGGATATGTACCAACTGTGATTCAAAATTCAAATCAGCATAAGGAAACTGATGATATATCAGAAACTTGGAGGTGCTTGTTGCACCGAAAGAAGCTCCTTAGCAATTGCTGCTTGCATGCAACAAGCGAGCAGGCAACAGCCTCACACGATAGATAATATATTCTATGTATGCATATATACATATACATACATACATATATATATATATATATATATATATATATATCCTATGAGGTATAAAATGCACCTGTCCGGCAAGAAACATTTGGTTCCTGGCATCGATATGGTCAATTTTAAACGGTTGCGAACAAGACCTACCTAGAAACTCGAGGCGGTCTTTGGCCATGGAGAGGTTGGTGCGCATTTTCTGCTGTAGCCTTTGAGCTCTCTCCCATACTTCCCCCTTTCCTCCCAAGCAGTCGATCGAGATCCCCTTCTCCAACTCAAGAATTCCCTTCTTGTACAGATCAATGGCCTGCTCTTTCTGACCTGCAAATTCATAAAAAAAAACAATATTACTAAGGTGAAAAAAAAATTAGGTTTGAGAGAATAAAAATTTTTTCATGCATCCAAAAATTTTTATGACTTAATGAAAACAAAAACTAATCAAACAAGATGTTTGAGCAACATTTGAAAAATACATATTTACTACTGTAATTAAGAATTAAAAACTATTCTAAGACGTTCAGGTATAAAGCAAACAAATTAACGATCTTTCCTCGATTCCCCGCTGTTAAACTTGATCAACTTTTTACATTAAAATAACAAGTTTTTTCCTTTGAAAATTTACCGATTTATCTTTATTTATAAAGGCATTAATGAAAATAAAAACAGTATATCTGGAAATTTATCGTTAACCTCGTTACTAAACAAAGGAAAACATTTGAAAAGTCTCAACGCAAATGTTTTTGGATATTAATAAATGTTAAGCGTACATAATGTTATTCTTATAAACTCAAGTTCATTTCCCGATAAATTCGTCTTGAATACATGCATACAAAATATACATTTGACAATGAAAGTCGTGTCCGCAATGAAAAATATTTTTGTTTCTCAAATAAAACGCATTTGCTTAATAATAATTTGCTTAGTATACAGTTTTTCCAAATTCGAAGACGCGTATCCACCGATGATTTGTATTTTAATGCGAATTTTTTACGTCTTCAGAATCTGCATTAAACCGACGCATTCTTTACAAATATCCGCAGCGAAACGTTTTCTTTAAAAAAATATACTCTTAGCTTGAACATAAATTCCGGCGACCTGAGAAAAAAGGAGGTCACCGTTATTCTTTACAGTCCCTTCCTTCCCCATCAAAAGAAAAATAAAACACGCGAATCCGCAACAGCTTCCAACAAAAAATAACGGATTCGGGTACTAGTGAGACTTTTGTTGAAGCTACACCAACAAACTGGAAGGGAAAAAAATTATGTGCTCGTAATGCGTGGTGAATACGAGGACTCCTTTCTGAAAACCTGCAAATATATTGTAAATTCTGCGCGGCGTGAAATTTTATCATAACTGAGATTTTTGTAACCGAGATATTTCATGTCAAAACAAGGCCTTGTGACTGCCCGGAGCGCCGAAATCTTGGACTTTTTTTCAATGGTCCGTGTACAAATTCAGGATATTTTTACATGGCGGACTGTATTACTAGCTGCATATGCTTCGAGGGGCTTCATTATAAGTTGAAAATACTTCGGCGAGCCGGATAAAGCGTTAGTTAGTTAATCAGTGAAAATATTCTTAAGAATTTCTTAGAACACAAATTCACCAGAAAATGTTTTATAACCCTAAAAAAATTCAAAAATTAAAATTAAATTGTCTGAGTTAAATGTATTGGATAGCGTTATGTATATATTATTATGTAGTGTACCATAGATTCGCGGGCCGCGTTGATTGCTCTCGGGGTCACAGGCGTGCCACGAAAAAAACGACAGCTCGCCGAAAGTATTCCAGCACAAATTCTTCTCTCGTTTAGCTTTCCAATACGACTTTACGAAAATAAAAACAAAAAGCCATTTCGGGCATTCTGAAAATAGTCAATCTAACTCTACGAATCGTCTCACTTGCCTGTCGATGACACCCATACAATTCTCTGATACAGTTCGATCACGTATTCGTCAATGTCTGAAAAATATTCAACGTGACGCTGCCGATTGAATATTTAAATACGAATACATACACGCGCTTTGAAAATGTGTCCTTGACGTGTGAACATCTTTTATCCGAATATAACATTTTCATTTCGAGCGAATCCGCCGAGTTTTTTAAGCTTCGATGTTATGTCGAGATTTAGGAAGATGATACTCATACAACATATACGCGGGCCGCATTGCAAGTTTTCAATGCTTCGTCGGGCCGGACTAGACTTTAAATATTGTAGAACGTCGGTAGAGATTCTGATGCATCATATCGGTGAAAATCAAGTCTAAATTAGGTTTTTAGATTTAACATTTCAACAGAAAGTGTTTCATTTACGTAATTTTGAATGCATATAATATGAATGTGTTAAATCTATTTTTAATCGCAGCTCCGCGGGCCGCATAAAACGCGCTCGAGGACCGCATGCTGACCCTGGACCGTAGCCTCACCACCGGTCTGCAGGGATCGTTAAAAAAAAGCACTTTTTCGTAATCAGGGGCAACTTAAAACGCGCACATTCGTCAATATCTCGGAGCCGAATTCTTTTCAACGTAATTTTTCCGCATATTTCGTGTACGAAAAATTAAAAAAAAAACGAATCGACAAATACCGGTAAACATATCACGACGGAAATAAAAAAAAAACTTCGTGCACTCAAAATGATGAAGATTTCGTCCTTCGAAAGACTTTCATTTAAAAGAGAACTCTCAGGGTTTTCATTTCGGCGCGATTTGAGAGATGCTTTGCGCAATTCTTCTCCGACGGTGGTTTCGTTCAATTCCGCTTTGATTAAACAGTCCCCCCCCCTCCCTCCCCCCCAATGGGCAATGATCGATATGTCATCTGTCCCGTCAAGTTTAAAACAACGAAACCAGTCACTCTCGCTAATGAACTTTCCCTCGACACACACGATGGACGACTCCTGCGGTCAAATCGACGCACGCGAACACCTGCTTGTAATAGAGAGAGAGAGAGAGAGAGAGAGAGAGAGAGAGAGAGAGAGAGAGAGAGAGAGAGACACCTGTTATAAGGTCGGTGAAAGTTCTTACGAGAGCTGGAATGGAATTTTTTTTGTCCCCAAAGCGACGACAATCTCTTTGTTTGTTTCTCATCGACGAACGCGAAGAATTTACGTAGGTGAAGGTGCGTAAATCACGGCAATTTTCAATCCAATAAAGTGTATAGGAACGAGAGAAATTGATAAAAATTTTACATTAATGTTGATTAAAAGCGTACTCATTTATATAATGTTATCAAGCATATAGCTTGCATTTCATTTTGTGGCCAAAATTAAAATAAGTACTAAAAAGTGTTAACGAGATGGCCCACTAGAAGTTAATTAATTTTCCTCCTTACCTTTTCCCAAGCCCATTAGTTGATATTAATAATAATAATAATTTTCGGATGAATTTACCAAATACTTTCAAATTTTATTCATGTGAAAAGTCAACATTATGTCAATTTGGCTCGAAGGAAAATAATCAGATAATGCACCTTGCCCTAATCGCTCTTAAACATTTTTCTTTTCCATTAAGTCAAACACGACTCCGAAAAACGCCAAAATAAACGCCGAGACAGTAACACATGTGAAGGAGGAATTTTCCTTGGCATCATTTGATGGATGATCTCGGGGTGAGATGAAACGCTGCTGCATAACCAGCGAAGATACTACTTAAAACTTGAAAAAAGATATGATTTTTAACGACAGGAGATATTAATTTAAGCAAAACAGTTTTATGGGTGCCGTTGAAGCTGTCAGCGTGGGAGAGAATGAAACGGTTAAATCAATCACACGTCATGAAAGCAAGCGAAAAGGAATCAATTTCATCCGACAGAGACAGGGCGAAAATCCAAACCGTTCCTATTTTCAAATACTACTTTGCCGAACACCCTTAGCCTTAACAGCACCCTTTCCACGAAGAAAAAGTAATTCGTCGCATCCCTGTTCTCCCCCCAAGCGAAAAAAATACGGGAATTTATTAGGCTTAGTCCCTTTCATGCGACATGAATTTTGCACATTCTTTAACTAAAAAACAAGCGCTTAAGTATAAAAAATTAAAAATCATATCATTTAAATGTCCATTAAATGGTTGAGAAATCTATGTGGAATACAAAGTATTCGCCGTCAGCGGCGTTTCAACGATATAAGTATCTTTTTAAAGAAAACCGTTAGCTTTATTATAAATAGCAGATTCTAAGAGCGTTCCTTTTTTTAAATCACCACTGACGACGGCTGTTTTGTAGCCGAAAGCGTATCTGTTTTTTTTCAAACTTTCATTAAAATGGCTATCGGAGAGTTTTTTTCTGATTGGATTTTTTTAAAAGCCGAAATGCGAGCTAGACAATTAATTCGAATTTAAAATTACGCCCGATGTTAACTCCTCCAGATTAAAAAGCTAAACCGCCGAGTTCTAATCCGTGTGTCGATAGTTTACCGCGAATAGGAAACCCGAAACCTCCCATTTTTCGTGGCGAATTCGAAACTTTCGTGAACAACAGGACCCGATATTGCACTAGGAATACATTCGCAATGCCGAAACGACGACACTTTTACGTCGCCTTTAATCTTTCGCAGAGTTTTTTCTTTAACCCGGTTCCAAAATACGTTCCTGTTTCACGTCTCGCGACCTTTAACGACCGATGACTCTCATCCGAAGCGACCTTGATACGACTTTAAAAAAAAAAAACTTTTATTTTTCCTTTAACGGTCACGTCCCAAGCAACCTCGACTGCATATACAGTGGAACTTCTATAAGTCGAACCTCGAGGAAAACAAAAAAATATTCCACTTATAGAAATCTCGAGAAGAAAAACGACACGAAAAATATTTTGTCCTGCAAAATGAATACGCTTCGAGTTATGGAAAATTCGAGTTATAAGCGTTCGACTTATAGAATTTCGACTATAATCTCGTGCGACTGTAACGAGGGTTTATTTCCAGCTCGGTTCGAAAGCACGACTCGATCAGCTCAACGGGCGTGGATCCCATATGCCAAGTGTTATATGGAGAGGTCGAAAAGGAATCCCATATATGGTGGTATTGAGCGAGAAAGTTCCTTTTTTTTAAAGAGGCGTTCTGAAAGACTAGAAGCGAGTGGAAGGGAAGGAAACTTACGCACTCTTGACATGAGGAAGAAAGTTACGACCTTGTCGTGACTCTTTGACTCCTTACGTAGGCAAACCTTATTAAGACAAGTGAGGGAAGTATTTCAGAACAAATTACCGTGTATGCCCGAATGTAAGGCGAAGTTTTTTTCCAAAATTGTCCCTCAGATAAGGGGATGTCGCCTTATATTCGGACCCTCGAACTTTAACTATTCAAAATTTTGTCAAATAATTTTTTTCTAGTTTTCTCGGTAAGAAAATGGGGGGTCGCCCTTATTCGGGGTCGCCTTATATTCGGGCATATACGGTACATAAGGTGTTTTTTTTCCTCCTCCTTTCGCAAAAATTATCGTAAATAAACACAGTGTAACTTCTATAAGTCGAACCTCAAAGGGAAACAAAAAAATATTCGACTTACAGAAAATTCGAGTCATCGAGGAAAAATAACACGAAAAAGATTCTGTCTCGTAAAATTAATTCAGTTCTAGTTATGGAAAATCGAGTTATAGACGTTCGACTTATTATTGCATCCTGAAAAAAAAAGCAACAAAAATTTAAGAATAAAAAACTTTCGATATTTAAAGCTGTAACTCTCGCGGAATCGAACCCCGGTGCTCGAGTTCTCAAATCCTATGAGCTATCCATTACAACAGCGGTTCCCAGACTGCGTGTCGCTGCTGTTTTTTTACGGTTGCTGTTTAGTAATTAATAAACGATTTACAGATGTTGATAGTAATTAGGACAATCATTTTTCTTTTAATATATAAATTGGTTTGTGTAGTGTCAATAAATGGATACGTCCATATGTTGCAAAAGCCATATGTAAAAATGTAAAAACCTTGCCTCAAAGGTGGGGATGCTGCGACATTCTGCTTATATTTTTAAAGGATTCCACATCTAAAGAATTTGGGAACCACTGAATTATATGTACCAACGTTTCATCAACAGATCCTTTCCCGGAAAAACAATCTGTTCTTCCTGGCATGAATTTTTCTCAAGCTATTAGCAAATGTCTTATTTAAACACCGATTACTCATCAGAAGATGATCCTAGATGCACTAAATTTTTACCATATACTCATATCGACCTAACCTGAAAAGCTGGCTTTAGGTTTCCATATTTCCCACGAAGATGGATGAACAGACAAACCGAATAAATAAGAGATTCTTTTAAAGAAAAAAGCCCAAAAAATGCAAGTCGCGCAAATACTCCGGTAGCACAAAACGGCCAGGAAAATAGGATAGCTCGTCTATAAATCCTCTGTGTTCATTTGCTATTTGATTATAAACCAAAACGAGCATCTTGATTTCGTAGCCACTATATGGGTATAAGAGTTATTTTAATTATCAGATAGATATGAAAGACCCGCTTTGTAATTCAATTTCTGGATTTGTTAAACATATATCAAAACGAGATGCATCTTTCAAACCTTTTTCCATTGACGAAAACATGTTTGGAAGCTTTAGTTTTCATGATTCTACCTCCTGGTGGGTTTTAGGCACGCCCAACAATCGGTCCTATCTAAGGCCTTTATCTTTATGACAGACTTCATAAATTACGGTCCAGATATAACCTGAGTATTGCTCCACACCTAAGAGGAAGAGTCAGTGTGGCCAATTTGAACTTTTGAGTAAGAAAACAAAAAGAGTTATTTCAAAGAGTTATATTAAGAAACCATTTAGAAACGTTAGCATTTGAATATTTTTCCAAAATTATTGGCAATATAAATATTTCTTTTTGTTACCAAATAATCAATATTTATTTCGAGTATTTATTATTTATAAGTTATTGAATTTCATACAAAATTTTACGGAATATTCCTTATACATATTACCTCGGTTAAATTATTGTAAATAACTAACACCGATTGAAAAATACAAATGGCGACAGAAAAATTATTTTTCAGACTACTGAAAGAAATAAGCATAATCTCGTACTTTTGAAACTAACACCATAAACTATGCGAATGAAACGTCTGTGAAACAGTGAAAATACGGTCGAACTTCTATAAGTCGAACGTACATAATTCGAATCTTCCATAAATCGAAGTGAATTCATTTTACATTTTTCATGTTATTTCTCTTTTCGAATTTTCTATAAGTCGAATAATTTTTTGCTTCCTCTGAGTTTGACTTATAGAAGTTCCACTGTATTTAGAGCGAACAATTCATCTCGATGTCTCGTTTGAGTCGGGGGGAGGCCAAAGGGACGCGCGTTAGAGCGGCCAAATGGTTAAAGAAGAACTCGCCACGGGTTCGACAGCCGACATCCCTCTTATAGACACGTAGGAATGCGAGGAGGTCGGACGCAGTCGCGCACCGACGCACTTGCAGAGACAGACGCATAGGAAAGGGGGAAAACAAAAACTTTTCTCGCCTCCCTCTCATTCCAATAATAACGCCTCGATTCTCCGGGATCTTTTGTTCGAGCTCCTGGGGAGCGTGGAGTGAAACCATATTATGCTCGCGAGCATTTTTATAAGCGCGCCATATTTCGCAAGGACATTAAAAAAATAAATACGGCGATAGGAACAGTTCAACTCACATGCTTCAGCGCTAGCGATTCAATTGTTGTCACTATCACGCGCGCGAGATGCCCACTAACCGTCAATTTCGAAGAAAATTGAATAGCTATCTCTTGAAATATTTCTCATATGAAAATTTAGTTCAAACAACAGTTGTAGAAAAAACAATATCTACAACTTTTATATACATGTATGTTAACAAAAACTCGGTTTTAAGAGAAATATTTAAGAAAAACTAAAATTTTACAAGAGTAAACCGCTACTTCCGGTTGACCGATTGTTATCAAAATCTTTTCCAATCTTAATAATATACATAAAATCACAAATACGCAATTTCATGCTGATCTGATGAATAGTTTTTGAGTTAGAGCGCACGCAACATTTCTGTCTCACACATACGGAGACACGCACGCACGTACGCACACAGAGACATCGTCGATAAAACGGTCAAAACGTGTTCAGGGGACCTCAAAACGCGTATTTCCGTTGGAATCTCGAATTCGATTTTTTCATGAAAACAATACTTCTCTATACTACGTATATGGAGAAAGTAAGAATAGGTACACTTCTCAACCCGCACGCGAATGGATTAAGAGCACCACCTTGTCGCTGTATTTATTTTTGCGCATGCGCAATTCACATTTCCAACGGATTCGATATTCCACCTGTTTATTAATTTCACGTGCCTTGTTTTCATTAAATTTAATGGATTCCTTTGATCAAACGATAGTTGGTAAGTTAAGGAAAAAACTTCTTCGTTCGCAAACTCGTAGTTTAAAGTGCACCAATTTGCGAAAGCGCACTTACAGCAAAGTCGATATTCCATAGGTTAATCCGTTCCATGTATTTTCCTTTCACTATATTCATAGGGTCGCTCTGACTAATTATATACCTGTCAACATTCGATCGCTTCCGATTAATTGCAAATGTATGTATCCAGCAAGAAGTTAATATTAAATTAAATCTTATTCTTATCACAATAAATGTAGGTGGATGAGGGTAGAAGAAAGATGAGGTTAACCGTGATGGAAGACAGAAATTTTTAAAGCGCTTTTATGCTGGATAATGGTTAAAAATGTAATTTTAAATTAATTAGAAAATAGGCGATTGACGAGTGCATCCATGTCCGAATGCAAAGCTTAACAAAAACATCAAAATTATCGAAAAAAAAGAACGATCGCTAATGCGATATCGTCGGTTATAACCAGAAAAACACGCTGCAGCAAAGTAAGGGGGAAAACGGGGGCAATCGCTCAAGCGGTTTCAAAAGAATTCAGACATTCGAATGATGAAAGTTGCTTGCGTTAAGGCAATTGAATCGCCGGCTGCGCGATCGACCAAAAAAATTTAAGACTTCAAACTGCTCTCCAAATTGGGCTACGCGCTGAAAGACACACTTTCCTAAACGACCCCTTGAACCTTGATCCTTTCCCCGTGACCCATAAAATACACGCATCACGCGCGCCCGCCTACCAAAGCGGGGAATTAAAAACGTCTGCAAATGGTCTATAACACGCGGTGGGACTCGTAAGAGAAAAATCAAAGAAACTTCCAGTGCCGAGGGATATTCTGAGAAGGAATGAACAGGGTGAGACGGAGTTTTTTTTACGCCCATCTAAAGTGATTTAACGATGAAACGTAAAAGATTTTCGAATATAAACACAAAATGAATTAATTCGGAATCGGTGAAAGAAATTTTTTCATTGGCTCGGTTCAAGTTTTAAAACGAATATTTTCAGATTTAAAATAATCTTTTAATATGTGCAAGTGTGGCATACCCATTAATAAACAAGATCAGCACATGCACTAGAGTCGTTAGAGGAAGACCGTATTCGTACTGCCATTACTCAAGGAGATTTTAAAGGGATAATGCATAAAATTTTTTCATAATTACAAAATTGTCATTTCGGCAGCATAGGTTTTGCGAATTTTTAAAATGCATGCAGATATTCACGGATCAGTTCGCCACGTAATAGTCCTGTATCCAAGATTAAATATATAAAAGAAGCGAATATTTATCAAGGCATGAATAAATGTCAACATTTTGAGCTTTATCCCAAGGATCTTTATGTCCTGCACCTATTCTATAATATTTTTTATCTGAGATTAAAATCCTAGTGTACATACATACATATAGGGAAGAATGAAATGTTTTCTCGTTTTTCAGCATATAACAGCGAACTGTATCGTGTGAAAAGAGGTAAACAAACAGAATAATAAAAAACCAACCGAACGTAAAATGCCAACCGTAAAACCTCTAATATTCGAGGACATAGTAAACACAGTCTGAATTGGGTTGATACTTTCCTCCGGTACCAAGTTTCTGACTACTTTTTAAGCAATAAGTCGTAAACGGCACTCTAATGCCAAATGCAACGAGATCAATTATTTTATGTAGCAATTTTAATATTATATTAATCTCGTTATTTAAAAAAAGAGGTAAACATTTCTGTATGCAAGTCTTCATTCAAGCGGATACATTGTGACATGTTCTGTTTAAACAAAATTTAATGTATTTAACAGATATTTTAAATAAAGTTGCTCTTAATATTTCATCCTCTGGATAACACGCGCTGTACTATTATCCGCGCACACCCCAATGTATATCAACCCGTATAATCGATACTCCACTGCGCGCTATATCGTACACCGATAATTTTCCTTTTTAACGAATGTAATTCAGGCGATCTCCGCTACCGATTTTAACAAACCATTCCCGAGCCCACTAACGACACAGTAAAACACATAGAACCCATACAAAAATTTTCTGAAATAAATAAAACTAGCGTAGAAACGCCACCGCTAACAAGACCTTGCCCGAGATTAAAAAACAATCATCTCATCTCCCTTTCGCCGACCCTCGAGGGACTCCTGGAGACAAGGTAGCTTTCGGCGAAGTAACCGCATGGGCATTGGCGGTTTCAGAAAGGAAACGAAGCACCTTGGAGACATTATTTCCCTCCACTTCTTTACATCCCAGTGGTGTAGGTCTTCGGAGGAAAAAAGGGAGCCCATATCGATTGCCACATCCCACGAAAAAACGACGGAAATAAAAAGAACTTCGTGCACTAATGGAAGACTCAGTAGGTCACGATCAACCTTTCGAAGTAGTTGAGTTGAGAGTGTTGATAACGTGACTCTCGAGGATTAGAAGGAGAAAACGAATCGAACCAAGTTAAATAAGAGTCCTGTCCCAAAAAACAAATGAGTCGACGCAGGGCGCCCTTATCTCGATTAAACGAATGGCGGGAACACGGGAAGGTCAAGGGTTAAAAGTAAAAAAAAAAAAGCTTCATCTATCAATAGGGACGTCTCGTGTCTACGAATGACTGTTTTCTAATCACAGACGGATCGATAAGATAACACTGCCGGTACCGATAAAAATAGGTATCCCTGAGAAGGAATCAATACTTAAATTTTAAAACCGGATGAAAATATTTAAATTTAAAATGAAGATATTTAATCGTGATAATAAGGTAAAATAAAGTGCGACACATAATTTAAAATTCGTTATTAGTAAGAGACCGGCTCATGTACATTCCCTTTTCTATTTTTTCCGGTCTCTTTTAATCGTAAATTAGGTTAAAAGTTAAAACAATATTTCTTGTAAATACTCGTGTTAGTTGTTTACGGTTAGGTGGAAGAAGGGACTAAGTAGCCTCAATCTCGCCGTTCAAAAGTTTAAATAAAATAACAGGCAAAAATAAATAAATATATAACATTGGCGTCCGATTAAACATTTGAATAACGATGCAAAATACTTTTTGTGGAAGTGATCTCATTTACTAGAGGCAATTTAATACTATTGATCATTGATTTCAAATCATTTACGTTGCGTACGTTCATTACTTTATTACGGGAAAAGGAAAAAAATTGCCATAACCATTTGGTATGCATTCATTTATAGAAAGAAAGTGTATAGGCAAAACAGTCCACAGTTCTCCATTTTGTAAAGGCATTTTTTCCTCGCGAATCCTAAGAATAAAAAAATAACCATAACGAATAGCACATTTCAAAAAGTTAATCAAGTAAAAAAACCTTTTAATTTTTTTCCTTCTGTCCTAGAAAGTAAAACGAGTATTTCAAACGCTTTCCTCCCCTGGCAGGTAGCTTAAGTTTCACATGCATCGCGGTAGTATAAATGCACGTGTAAAAAAAAACAGAAGCATCCTATTCCAAGGAAGAAAATAATAATAATAAATAATACCGTTCAAAGGTAAAAATAATCCCCCCCGCGACATAAATAAATGCCCACCTCCGTGCCTTCATTCAAAATTTCCCCAGTGCATCCGAGTAAAAAAAAAAGAAAAAACAAAGCTTTCGAGATATCATTCTCTATTCGTCATACCTAGAGCACACTTGAACCTTCATTTTTTCCACCACTCCCTTCGCAAGGTTTCAAAACATTTAAAAAAAAATAAACCTGTATCCAGGCGAGCGAAAAAGGACTGTTATAAAAATGCTCAAATGGCCTTTGATGAAGAAAGCCTTAGAACGATAAGAGAGAGAGAGAGGGAGATAGATAGAAGACGCGCTTTGGACTGCAGCGAGCCTAAGGGGGAGACAAAAAGTGTTTTCATCGCGACGGAGGTCACCGCTGAAAGAAAGAGAGATGCCTCAGTCGATTCGTCTAAGGACTTATACACTTGAAAAGGAAACGAGGAGAAGAAAATAAACGAGATCTTTTTCGTTTGGAAAAAAAAGGGAAGACGAGAGGGATGAATTAATAGCTGGCAGATTACGGAAATAAGCGGAAGACCGATGTGTGGCTCTGTCAAACGAAAGTTGGCAATGGGCCAGCTAAGAAACGGGGAAGGCTACCACGTGGTATCCCTGAAATAAATGCCGTAATTATAATAACGGTTTTTTATTCTATCGATTAATAATTATGTAATTACGATTTTTCGTTCGATTCATGATGATTTATTTTTTTAAAGCAATTCATCGTTGTTCTTTTAAAATGTGCTAACGAAGAATACCACTGACGACGGACGCCCGGCAGCCGAAATGAGCATACTGTTTCTCATCGCCTTTTCATAGTTATTGGAGATAACGAATAGTTACTTGCTTTCCAATCAATTCATAATGATTTGCTTTTCAATCAATTAATTGTCGTTCTTTTAGAATCTACCATCGGAAAACACCACTGATGATGGCTGCCTATCAGCCAAAATGAGCATATTGGTTTACACCGCCTATTTTATAGTTATCGGAGATAACTGAAAAATTATTTACTTTTCCAAATTCAATTCGAAACACTTATTACACGAATTTGTTCATAAAACGAGCTCGATAATTCTCTATTTACCTAATTAATTATGATATTTACGTCATAAAAAACATTTAAAATATTAACGAAATTTTTAAATGTATTATACATAATGTTGAGAAATATTGCCATAGGTTTGAGACTCCGAACGAAGCAAAAAAATATTCCGTTAAAATTAAAAATATTTGGGCATAGGAATGGCTGAAAGCTATGCACTAAAAATACACCTTCACGGAATGATTTTAAAAAGCTCATACTGCACGCGCTTCATCGGCATGGGATTTTTAATTAATTTTCCTCGTGTATTTTTCCCCCCCGAAAAATATAAAAAAAGAACCGGTTCCCGTTGCGGCTTTTTAAAAGAAAGTATTTTTAATCCGAATTCGTGGGAATTTAACATAGCCTTTTTCGATAACACCTCAAAAGTTTCATAAAGCCGCATAGTTTCCTTTAAAGAATTCGCCGTGCATAAACGGATGGAAAAGCTTAAATTAACAACTCGAAGTCAAGGAAAAAATGAATGAATAAGGATACGAAGGGTTTTCTTGATAAGGGAGGGGGGGTAGTTTTTCACACGAGAGTTTCTTCGGATATATTAAGAGGCAGTCAGGAATTCAGGGATATACGAATTTATTAAGCTTAACGTCTTCGCGTGCTTGGAGAACATTATCAACACGAGAGAGAGAGACTGTGTGTGTGTGGAGCAGCGCCTAACACGACGAGCGGAAAAACGAGGAAGTACCAGGCGATTCCCAATAAAATACCGCAATTCCGAACTCGAGTCTTCCTTCCTTCACGCGAAGGATAATATCGCCATCGTAACCATTTTTGGTGGCGTGTTGAGAGGAAGAAAAAAAACGCTATTATTCATACGCATTTGTGAAATTTGGTCTAGGAAAATGCAATTTATTAGAAAATCGTCGTCCAAATTCATTCAGATTCCGTTCCTTCGTTTTCCCCTCTTATAAGCTGAAAAGTTCGCAAAATGTCGTACAATGGGATGGTGGTTAAATACCGCGAGATTAAATTCCATAAAAAGTAACAAAGGTTGAAAAAAATTGAAAAATTAAGGAATTGTCTCGTGCAAGGAGAATTATAATTCAAAATAATAAAACGCATAATAAAGTGGAAATTTTACCGAGTGCAAACTGTCATTATTTTCCTTGAATAAGGAGTTCCAAAACACATGAAGGCTTCTTCATTCGAATCGCCTTATGTGTCTCCAATGTTATGACTATTGGAAACACCCAAAGAGTAGTTGAGAAAAGTACTTAATTTCTCAATTTTTGTTACTTCAAGTGCATATTCTGGAATTTATTTAAAGGGATAAGACGAGCTCGATAAATTCTCCAGTGAATCACGAGGTTAATTCAAGAAAAAATTATCAAACTCCCTTTATGGCCCGAATTCAATTAATAAATCAGGAGGCTCTAATAGTCAGGTAAACGTTGGGAAAAAACGAGGCGTGCACTTCAGCTACATAGTAGCCGCCATCACTGGTGGCGACTGCGTCGTATATACGCATATGGCCTTCCAAAACCTTTTTTATGGCTTACCTTATTTATCAACGAGTTCAACCATAAGGCGAATCCGTATGTTTTTTTTTTGACTAATTCGAACTACCTCCTTATGAGGTTGCTTCTACACGCTTTTAAATAACACGGCGAGCATCTGGTTTTCCCTAACTTTTCATGCGGATATTTGGAACTACTTAATTTATCGCACTTGGAATTACACGACGAAACGATAACTTTGGCTTAAGATCTTAATTTAACGGTCGTAAAAGCCCTTTAAAAAAGGGATTTAAAACCACGTGACATAACATATGCATATGCCACAAATAATCGATCCAGGGCCGAACAAAGGGGGGATTCGGCCGATGTGAGGGATCCGGGCCCATGAATAATGGGGATCCAAGAAGTTGCGAGATCTCAATTACATATTCAAGTATCGAGGGTAAATTTTGCAATAACTTTTACTGAAAATCACCTGCGAAATTCACTTGCAATAAAAAACACTCCGTAAAAGTTATAATAAACTGGGGCTCCTTAAATCGTTCATTGCTAATATAAATATTAATATCGTATAAAAGCTGACCATTCACCGTAGCAAATTTGGTTGTTCTAGGTCTTATAGTTCGGGCGTGCATAATGAGACACAAACAAACTTTCAGAAATATGTGTGTGTATACACACACACAAACATATAGATTTAGAACGCATATATTCTCCAACGATGTCGAAGAAATAATAAGAGCGCCAACTTATATTGGTAGAATGGACCATCCTCGTAAAATAAGAGAGATAGCCTGTAGGACTGGGAGGTATAAGACTCGTTTTTCCCTAGAACGACAGCTGAGCAGAACAGAAGTTACGAAAAGAAATCAGCCGACGTAGAGTGATACTATACATTATTATGCGCTTTACTTTGGTGCTATTGCACCCCCTGCCACACACCATTGCGGTGGCTTGCAAAGTGAACTGTGTATATATTTATATATATAAAGTAGTTTTAATCGTATCAATCGACACACACACCGCGCGGAAGATAAACATTGACTGAGGAAGGAGTACGTACGTCTTACATTAGAGCGAGCTCTGCAAGTGTTCTCCGATCTAGCACATAAGACAGCACACATTGCGGACGAGTAAGACAGAGCGAGGAAAACGAAGAAGATCGATGGTTTCACCATCTCATTCGTGAATAATTCACGTGGTAGTGGTGGCGTTGAGTTTTTGAGGATGGTAATCCCAGGGAAACTTAAAGTAGCTTTTTCGCCATGTGAGGAATGACCTACATTTTCTCCTCTCGTCCTTCAGACGGGGAATGAAAGATGGAGGGGGGGGAGGAGGAAAAAATAAGGCGAACAATTCTTGGCTTTTTCTTTCGCGTTTGCAGCTTGCTTGCACGAGGGAGGAAAACCTTGAGGGAAATATACTAAAGATGAAAGAGGCACACGACGTCGAGAGGGAGGAGAAGGAGCAAAAGTGATGCATCGTTTTGAGGGCAGTGACGCGTTTTTTTTAAATTTCGCTTTTTTTGAGCGATTTTTTTTCCTGAAAAAAAAAGGTCGCTTAAGTATTCGGTTTGTATGCCCGTCCGTCTGTATGGACGATATCTGTGGAATCCTCTAAGATCAAGTATCTGAAATTTTAGGATAGGGAGGTCTATATCAGAGCTCTTATGAAGCTTGACCTTGGCGCAGCGAATAGCCAATCAGAGCGTTTTCCCCTTCCATCACCATTTGAAGTTTTCGAGAGGCGCGGGAAAGTAGTACACTCTTGCCAGATATCCGCTCTTGAAGAAAGTCGCATGCGAACGCTAAGGCAACACAGTCGAGCTCGGAGCGATGTGAACAGCACGATGGCGAGAGACAGACTGACTTTCTCCCCTCCCCATCGACAGTCTCTCGAGCTTTCATTGGCTGCAGCAGTAAGCATACACCTAGGATTTTCAAGGTCAAGCTTCATAAGAGTAGAACACGGGTATAAAAACATGGTAAAAATTTGACATCTAGAATCAGCTGCTGGGGAGTAATTGGTGTCTACAGAAGTGCAACTCGTCTGAAAGTGAATGCGGCAAAAGCATTGTATTTTTAATTTGGGAGGACCATTGCTTTAAAGCAGGGGCTACCAAATTTTTGCGAAGCCACGGAACCCCAATATTCTCCGGGAACCCTAACTGATTGTGAGATGTGATAAGCCAAATCGCAATAAAATTAGCTTTACAATCATTGTAATTTTTATTTGCGTAGCCTGTGTATAATACAGTATACAAGTGAGGATCATGTTTCTTGCTACAAATGAGAGAAGGAAGAACGTATCGGGTGTCTTCCCCTGTCTATCGCGGAACCCATTTTAGTCCCTCCGGAACCTTTGGGTTCAGCGGAACACAGTTCGGAAACCGTGCTTCAAAGTGATTAAAAATCGTTCCATTCAGGTAGTTAACATCAAGTAATATCAGATTTTAGGTGGTTAAAAATTTTCGACCAAACCGCGTTAATGCGAATCGTTATCCGCGTTGAATGGATGCGGTATTAAATATCCAACCGTGTTGTAACGAATCTGTGTTACAAGAGGTCGTTTTGTAAGAGGGCCAGGTGTGTGATTATCAATCTCTGATTGCTCTTCAGATGACCAAAAAAATTAATGCAAACGAGATGTGATAAAAATTTCATTCGTGCGACTTGCATTAATAGAGCTTTTTTCTACAAACATCGCAATGTATTCGGTTTGTCCGTCCGTCCGTTACGGCAATATCTCCTGGAATCCTGTATCTCCTGGAATCTTGCAATCCGGAGTAAACGGCGTTTACGTCAGAACTTTGCTAATGACTCGACAGAATCCATGCTAGAAAGAAAATATTATTTTTGCAGGAAAAAATCTATCATTTCGTACGTCACCCTGCATGAATATGTTTTTAGTGAATAGGGCATCTGATTGTATAACTCAAGTGTCGGGTTCGACTCCGCGGCAGCATGTCGCTAAACATTCAATTTTTTATTCGCAAATTTTTAGTTGCTTTTTTGGCAGGAATAGATAATAAATAAGTAAATAAAACAAATCACTTTTTTTTAAATTCACCGTAGTAGGGAAATACGATTTTGGTTTCGACCTGACAATGGCATTAACATTAACATATTTAATCACTTTGGATTCTGTGAAAAAATAAGAGCTTTATGTTTCTCTGCAATTCCTCCCTCACTTGCGTCCTTTCATAATTGCGAATACGGACCCAGAAGAAAATAAAATAAAGCTGCAAGATCGTCCGAGATAAGTGTCTTTAAAAAAAACGAATGACGCGGATAGCGTGTTTTTGTCTGCACCGAGCGATTATTATCTTCTCCATTTCGAAATTCGATGACGTTAAATAAATGTTCCAGTTCGATGGGAAATGAGATGAACTTTTATTTATTTATTTTTTGATAGGTTAAGGCTAACGACTTAATGTAATCGTCCGCGGAGACGGCTTACTAATTAAGTACGGCCAGAAACGCAATTTAGAGCACGTAAATTAATCATCGGACTCAAGTTCTACCTCCATTAATTACAATATATGCAACAAGTCGGGCCAAAACATAAATTAAGCAACTCCAAAAACCGGGAGAGAGATTGGGAGGACTGGGGTGGGGATTTCGGTCACAAAGTAGCCGTCATCAGTGATTGAATTACTAATGACGACGGATACTTCTGGCTTTTCCAATTTATTATTGATATCGAAGTTTTCTAATTCAATATTAGGATTCCAGCAATAAGAAGAGCTCGGTAATGCTATTTTTAATTAAGGCAAACCATTCGTTACGTGAGTTCAGCCCCTTGATTAGATACTTTAGCGCCCGGGGCGAACTATTGAATATGCGCCCTCTCCCCCTTCAAGAAATTATTATCTCTAGTTTTTATTTTGCGTCCTTTGTTCAGTTGCGTCCGGGGCAGATGTCCCGCTTGCCCCGCCCTAGTTACGGCACTGCGTGAGCTAGAGTAAAACTTAAGCCTTCAAACGGTAAAAAATTAATAAAATTATTATTTACCTAGGAATTTTCCCTGAAATCAGCGCCACTAGCGGTGGTTAAACGAATCATCCAAGAAATTTAGATACAAGCTGGTAAACTTAAAAAAAATACTATCACAAAGAATATTGTTTTGGGGGAAATGATGAGTGACAAATTTTAACGAACACGGTCAGACAGACACGAATTGTATTACCAATTCTTTTTTTTACTTTCTCGTATATTTCCTAAAAAAACATCCTGAAAAAAAATGTGACCGAAAGATGTATCGATCCAAAACTACAGGTCAAACCTTTATATAGACGCCTTTCTAAGAATTTTTAACTCGAGATTCTGAAGGACATTCCGCTCATTAAAGTGAAAAATTTCCAGGCACTAGGTAAAATTTCTTGACACTTTCTCTCTCTAACTCGACCTTCTTCATTAAGATATCCTTCTTTGGAACAGATATCGGGCCAATTTATGAGTAAGTTAATTCGATAATCGACTCCACGAATCGAATGAAAGGTCCCTTGCTTTGTGATTTAGACTGACGAGCCTACAGGCGCTAGAGTCGTTTGAAGTCACAAAGTTCCACAAATCACAAACTTTGACATCAACTATTGTAAGAAAGCGATTGAGGTAAACTATTTGTTCGTTTTTTTCACTGAATGTTATTCATTTTCGCACTTAAAAGATGAAACAAGTAAGAATTAAAAAAAAATAAAATCTTTTTGCTTTATAAAATAGGCGGCCTTTCTTGTTTTATTTGTTCGTTATAAAAGATTTTGGTGCCATGTACTTGTCATTACTTTAACTTTACATATCATTTACGTATCTCATTCTTACGTAATAATCTCATTCCATAAGCTGGAGTAAATGAATTTTGAATATAAAGTTAATAGCTAAACACATTTTTTAAATGAAGGTCAACCTTGAAAACCTATCAAAGCGAAATTATTACGTAAATGATATGCAAAGCGACAGTAATAAAAAGAATATGACACCAAAATCTTTTGTAACGAACATATAATCTGAAATTTTTCTTGTTTTATCCTTTTAAGGGCCGCCTACTTTATAAAGCGAAAAGATTTTATTTTCGAATTTTTCAAAAATTCTTGTTATATAAATGGGGCCCCAAAAACTTGACTTACGTGGGGGCCCCAAAACCGTAGATACGCCCCTGACCATGACTAGCAGAATAACTATTTTTGTATCAATTATTTCAGAAAAGGCATCAAATCTATATATGCAAATTGGTTTTAAACGCAAAAATTCTAATTTTTTGGTTGAAAATCTTTGGCCCTCGCAGTGGTCACTGTATAAAACAAAGATTTGGTACCATTTTGTTGGTGTTTGCGAGCTGAAGAGAAACGAGGGATTCCTTTTCTTTGCGAAGTACCACGATTTGAATCCAAGTGCAAATTCTCCATGGATTACGGGATTTACACGTTAAAACAGTCCCGTGACGTTCTCGAATTTTTATAACCGAATACATTTTTTAATTGGTACCAAAAAAATCGTAAAATACCTACGTAGAGGAAAATAAAGTGGATTAATTGGCCTTACCAAAAAATCTACTTTCCCACCGATGTAAACAAAATACGTAACGGAATGTTTGGAACTTTCTCGGATTTCTATCGCCGAAACTATAAGCTTTAATTAAGAGCTCTTGCTGACTATTTTGTGGCAATCGTATTATTTTCTCCGAAAAAGTTTTCAAGCGGTACTTTTAAAAGATTATGGAGAGGAAAACATGATTTCCCAATTGTCTGCACAAACGATCTTCATAGCAATCGGTGTTAGCGAACAACGCTTCTATTCCGGACGATATCATACATAAATATCAGGTTTCATAATATCTTATTCTGTTCTCTATATTTCTATATATATAATTCGTTTTTGCGAAATTAAAAATAGTGTAGGAATAATTAAAGTATCAGTACAGCCTACCTCTACACCGACATTCACATAGTTTAGAATACGAATTAATGTTTCAAAATTTCTGGACAAAATTTTTCGAAAACCAAGATGGCATCTAAAACGTCGCAGCGAAACATTACAAAGCAGATAACGAAAGACGAACCGAGTTTCGCATAAATCTGCTCGCTCGAAAAATTTTTAGCTGATGAAAATCTTGGCTCTGCGGAAAATCCGAGAATCTCTTGCTTTTTTATTTACATAATTCCCAAGGCTTTTGAAGCGCCAAAAAAAGCTTTCGTTAATTCGAATGGCTTTCAAAAGAAACTGCGCCCGCGCTCGAAACATTTTCAAAGGACGCCATCTGAAACAATAATAATATCAAAAACGTCTTTATTACCGAACTTCTGATCGAGTTTTGAAGTGAAGAGAGAGATACATAATATAAAAATAAAGCAGAGAAAAAGCGGAAACCGCTTATTCAGGGCGAAAACTCGTAAACGAATCTTTTGGAAGGACTCATTCTTCAACAGCAAAGGGGGACAAGAAGAGAACCATAAAAAGAAGCAAAAAAAGCAATAAAATTCTTTTCAATTTGGAGTTTTGAAGCGAGGAAATAAATATCGTAGACAGTTCGCCATCGATGATGCGACTGGATGTAGCACGGCGCAGTATTTTAAGGACGTGGATCGATATGGGTCATTCCGTAAGGCGCTAACCAATTCGAATTAAATTAAACGATATCGATTTGAATTTTTTAAAAATTCTATCGATTTCTTTTTCATTTCCGTGAACTCCCGATTAACCGGTCTGCCGATCGACCGGAATTTTAAAACTTATAAATTGAAAGTGTATAACAGTGCGTTACGTACGTACGTATGGCATTTACGTGCCCACTAGCAAATGAACGTGTTACCAGGTAATTACTCGACCGTTGGCCTATTATTAATTCATTACTAACTAAATATTTAATTGATTAATTTATTTGAGTGTGCTACATTACGTATAAATAAACATATCAATCGACCGGGATAGACGGTTAATTGGAATAGGCTCGGTTCCGAGGTATCCGGTACATCGTATGTTTTACTGCGCGTTACTGATGCAGGTTTTCAACGGAAGTAATTTCCTTGGTGTACCGTTATTATCATAATAAACATTATCATACTAAACATTATCATTAGTAGCTAATGGAATATAAACCTATATTTGCTTGTTACTTTAAATCATAGAGTAGCATAGCCGTACGCGGCCCCTGAGCCCGTTTTTTTTGTGGCTCCTATGGCGAAAAAGCAGTCCGTAAAAATTGAGCACAAAAATTGACATTTTTTATCGAAATTATTGCAAAATAACCTATAATATTAAAATTTAATCACAAAAAGGTTTATTTAGAAATGATAATCCCTTACGCGATTTATAAAAATCACCGAGTAACTTCTGACGTAAATTCTAATGCATTGGCAAACATCCAACGCGTCCCACCAAGTAGAAAGGGCTTTAAAATAAACAAATTATTTTCATGACCAACATAGCAACTACGATAAATTGTAGAAATTAAGATATCTAAACGAGTTCTTTTCGACGGCAGCGCGAAAAATTCTCCATTGTTATATCCCAACAATAAAACATCGCTTCGAAAAATAACGCGAAATTATAAAAAACATTTGACTGACAATTACGGCGCATTCTTGAAATTAACGTATCGAAATGAGTCCTCTCCGACTATAGCGCGAAAATTTTTTCCATTTTTACATCCCCGACAAAAAAACATCGCTTCGATAAATAAACTTCCGTCCTTTTTATATACAAACTTTCCGTAGCAAAGTGGAGTGCGATACTCTCCTGAATATATCCGCAAAATTTATCCGTTGGCTTCAAAGGAGAGAGAGAGAGAGAGAGAGAGAGAGAGAGAGAGAGAGAGAGAGAGAGAGAGAGAGAGAGAGAGAGAGAGAGAGGAGAGAAAGAAAGAGCCCGTTAATCTTTGGAGAGTTTCTGCTGCATAGCACGTGATTAATGGCATGGCGGCAAGGCCTACCCATGAAAAAAAGAAAAGAAGACGCATCCAGAAGCCCTTGCAGTTCCTCTTTCCTTTTTAATTCTACGTATTAAAAAAAACAAGGTTTCCGACGAGGAAAATTACACGAGAGGTCGCGAGAGAGAAAAATTGAAATATTTCGGTCTTCTGAGAGAGATCGATAAAGATGTCTCCCCAGGTGAACTGTCCTTTTATTTGTCTGAAAGGAAGTGGAGAGAAAAAAGAATAATAAAGTGGAACTGCGGTTGTTTTAACCGGAAAAAACTCTCCAAATATTTAAATGAGAGATACCGCCAAACGGCCTATTTACATCTTCTTCTTCTCCATTAATTAGCGATAAATTTATTATCTACCTATTTGTATATTTCCGAATGTTTGTCTGTCTCATTATGCATGCCCAAACTATAAGACCTAGACCACCAAATTGTCTAGGTTTGGTCAACGGGGATTTGTCAGTGTTGACATTATAGAGGGATTGTTATTTTTCCATAAGATAACACGTTAAAATCGATTGCGTCAGGTGCAAGCTTTTATTCTTTTGCAAATTTAAATGACTTAAAATGAAGATATGAACTCGGGGCAAAAACATGTATTAAGCTGAAAGAATCCACTTTATATTTTTTAAAGGCAAAATTCGAATCTAATCAGATTTAGCGCAAAATGTCGTTTTTGATCATGAAAAAAGCATTTTTATAAGTTTGTAACAATGGAAAATGCTAACTACAATGGCAACTAGATCATTGCTTTTAAATGGGAACTGATCTCACATGCTATATTACAGCGCAACGCCGGGTGATTTTGCTATCATATATATTAATATATATTATATTATTCAAGTACTAATAGTGGAATGAACTCGTCCTGTACCACATGTAATTATCAAATCTATCAACTGCTACGAAAGGAACTAAAAATCGAGGATTAGTGGATAATAACACGCTTACATTTTTAAAGCCCGAGATCAGCGCGAAATATGACAAGGGAACAATGAATTCAAGCGGAGTAATATATACGTATATATCTCTTTCGAGTTACATTTCCCTCGTTGAATGGACTCGGCGCCGGATACCCACTTCCTTTCTAAAGAGCACGATAAGAGCATTTACCAAATTACGCTCCTCCACTGCATCGCGCGGGAGAATGTCACTTACGCGGAAATGAACGATGACATGCGGCGAATCGGCAATTGTCTAGCGTAAATGTAGGAAAGATTAAAAACATGCTTTTTCAGTCACGAAAAGGTTATCGCTCTTAAAACGCAGACTGCATTCTGCTCACCGGGTCTTTCTGTCTGCCCGTGTACCAAAAAAATTCAAAAATTACGTGTTGCAAACGTCAACATTCTAGGATAGATAGTTCTACATTAGAGCTACATATGGTATAAATTTGGTGGATCAAGGATTAGCTACTGGGAAGCAATTAAAAAAAATTGAGAAAAAGGCATGCTCCTAAAATTCAAGCAACCAACAATACATCGCATCTTCGATTGCTCCGATGGAAAGATAGCAGTCGGTAAAAAAAAAGGCACCTTATGTAATTTTCTCTTCCCTCAATTGTCACAAGCACGTTAACGGCTAAAACTTGGGCCATGTGATTTTCATATGAGAATTAACAGCAGACGACTGAAAACGTAACAGATGCTCTATGCCAGTGATGGAGAACCTTCTAATGTCCGCGTGCCAATATTACTGAAATTTTTTAATCTTTTCCGTCTCGCGTGCCATAAAAAAGTCCTTGATTTTTGTGCGTGCTAACTAAATTAAATTCCTGATCAAGACATAAGAAATTGGAATTTGTAACCGTAAAACTAATGTTTACAACAGTCAACTAAATAACGCAAATGTTTATGCGGCACTAAATCAGTACGATAAATGCTTTGATTGGTTTTCGCCTTTCGTTGGCGTGCCAACCGAAATCGTCTTGCGTGCCACTTATGCTAAGAGATATTTTTAAACAAAGTTTTTTTACTCTTAAAAAAAAAACGATACCTTTACAGCAACAGTTATAGGCAACATCAGGCGTGTAATCCCAGGGGCTTTGATCAGCAACTGCATTGCAAACATTTGCATGAACGACGGAAGACATTTTGAAAATCTCTATTAATTGGTTTTTGGTTCACGCTCATATCATATTTCATTTGTTCATGCATTAATTTTTTGATTTTTGAAATCGGTACAAGGCGAAATCGACGAAAATATTTTCGAAGCGTTTATTAATTTTAACGAAGCGAGTTCTAAACTCCGCATCAGTCACCAAAAATACCACAATATGATGCGTTTCGTACATGTAAAAAATTTCCAAGAAATAACATCAAATCGGTAACAGGAGCGTTCCCCTTCGCATTAGAGCGAACGATCATAAAAAAGAGCGCAGACGGAAGGAATATAGGTTAACCATCAAATTAACCGACTCCGATTCATTTTTAGTATCTTACGCACCGCTCTGCTTCCCGACCTTTTACCTCAATTTTCGGTGAGTAAAAAAACAATGTAGTAAGCGCGCAAGAAATACGGCGGCGGGTTTAATTCCTTCGAAAGATGTAAAACGAGAAGAGATTTATCTCAAGAGATTGAGGTAATACTGTTTTTTTTAGATGCTTGACTAACTTTAGTGTACAGGCTGGGAAAATTTTCTAAAAATTTAGTAGGTCCAGGTTTAATCGAGGATTTGCGTGGACTAGTTGCACCCACTGGTTTATTTTTCAAATAAAATCCGTTAAAACGATCTCTGTAACCGATAAGATACAATTCGTCCCTTTTCTCAGATGGAAAACTCGGTGCGAGATTACAAGGGGTGCTCGGAAAGTTCCAGAAATTTTGCTATCAAACAACTTATCTTAATCCTAAAATAATAAACTTCTAAGAAAATTAACCCAAACATATGAACAATGTATCCTAGCAACTACATTTATTTACGGACTACTACCATTGGGGACATAGTGAATTTTTAAGTTCACAACTTTTCTAGAAAATGGAACACTGTACAAGAAGTCGACAGTTTGGAATAAAAATTTAAGCAGTCAGTTTTGAGTAAATCGACAAAAAGCGATTGCCCTCCGTAGTCCACATCGACAACATTTCCATTTCTGGTGATGCCATATCTCAGGGATGGCAAACGATTTATTTGTGTCGCATGCCAATCAAGTAATGAGAATCATCAGAATTTTTTCGCGAGCCACTAGTTTCCTCCTTCCTTTTAGAACTTCATATTGTATGTATACAGAAACTACAAGCTTACGCGTGCCATGTGAAATCGCACGCGTGCCAAGTATTCGCCATATCTAAATAAGAAATTTCTATACCGCCTAGCCACTAGAGTTCAGCACAGACAACAAGATCATCTAAAACGTGAATATTCATCATAATATCCCCTTACATTTTTAATACGCAATCGCTATACCTTTCTTAGAGTACACGAGAATGTAATAAGACAGGATTTCCTTAAAAGGTTGCCATATTAAATACCATACGTTCCTTAGCGACTCGAAGGATATTGACGCAATCGTCAAGTCTTGAGAGAGAAGGGAAAGGAACGGCTGGGGCAGAAAGCCAGCATCTTCCGCCATACCGTTCTTTAAAGGCACGCGTTCGGAGAGGAGGAATAGAAAAAAAAGCAAATTTTCACCTTCGTCTGTCGGAACGAGTTTGCTATAGGCGACAGCAAAGGATTATTTTTTTCCATCTCTCAAATCACACGACTGCGGGTTAGGAAGAAGTCAAAAAGTGGTATCGGCGCGTGGATATGACGGGCGCCGCGGCGGTGAAAGGAGTTGAATACCTATTGGACGTTGATTTCTGATTGCGGAGAATGAGGGGGAACAAAAATCGAGCCGCAGTTCACCTTGTCGCTTGGAATGAAGCCATCGCGACGCACAGCGGAATTTTAAAGCACTGCTGCTAATCACGAGCTCAAGGAGAAGCAACGCCGCGATTGATTTGAACACGTGCATAGAGCTGCTTCTGCGGAAAAAATCGCCTCTCCGCTTAAATTTTAGCCCGAGTATAAAAATATATCACGGTATCGTTTTAAGTGCCATTTGTGTACACAAACACAGATTTTCGCTGAATTAAAAGAAAAACTTGTTCATTATGTCACTTTATTGAAACTATATCTTTTATTTTAACCATTTAAGCATTCATATATGAGAATTTTAAAATCGTTTCAGTAAATAAAGTGCCTTTAATGTGACCTTTTCTTAAAAAACAAAGGAAAAAATCATGTCTATATTGTAAAATACCAGGCGCACGTAATCTCAAAAGGGGAAAAGAGAGATCATTCTAAATTATTCATCGGCATCACTGATTCTAACTATAGCAAATGACGTAATTATTCTAGCGTACTTCTAAAAATTCTCGTAAAACTAACTGAACTCACTAGAGAAATATCGAGCAACTATGGTTGAAAACAAATTGAAGAAGAAGCACTTAAAATATGAAAAATTGAAAAAGCTATAATTGGTCATAACAAGGTAAAATGAAAGATTTTTCACACATTTTTGATAATAGAGTGCTTATTCTTGAACTGTTAGAGCTGACAGGCAGCTCCAACAGCCGCAAAAATGTTAGGATAACCCTATGTCTATTTCGGATGAAAAGCATCCGTCATCAGTGGAGATTCTAAAATTTTAGAACCTCTGCCATTAATCCAGTGAGGTGGAAATTACAGCTATTTCATCGGAAAATAATTTTTATTTAAATAAATATTGATCAATAATTGATGGAGCAAATTTACGTTATAATAATACGATTTAAACATTCCGTAGACGTTCGTCGTAACGGGACTTTACTGTACAAATTGATCCGTTGTGACAAAACTGATCCGAATTCTATAAAGTAATCAATCAGAGGATCAAAATATACAACCACGTTAACTCCTACACTATAAATGTAGCCTGTTGAACGGATTCCATAACTCGCATATAACTCACGTGATGCGAAAATACGGTCAGACACGGCGTAGACATTGGGGCGCTACTGCATTGCGCAGATTAAAAGTACTTCACTTAGAATGCCCGCAAAGAGTGCCAACAATCACCCAATCTTAATCGTTAGTATAATTGCTTAGCAACAAAATTCAACCGCGAAGTATGAAAACAATATTAGAGTGCATACTACGAAGAGATTATACGTTAAACAAAAAAATGTAATTGCAGGGGTATCGTTTATGGGGTTCATTGGTAATCAAAAGTTTTATGGCACAATGAAAAAAAAAACGATGAAAACGAAGCGAAGAATTGCCATCAAAATCATCTGCGGACATTTACACAAGAGATTTGCGGAAAAACGAATCAGACGTCAGTGTGCAATTTCCACGAAATAATCAATTTGCCCGTTATATTGACCAAGGCTTCTCCAGGTCATTTCTATTTCTAAACTCGGACAATCTACGACAGTAAACAAAGGAGGACAGTGCGGCTGTTTAATTCGTTTGATGGAAAAACTGAAAAAAAGTAAACAAGTACAGATGGAACCGGCCCCTTCGGAACGAAACGATTTAAAATAAAACTGCATTAATGACGCACATAGCTTCTGCGAACGTGTTTACTTTTCTGAAAATTTGAAAGCATAAGAGCATAAATCATAAAAATGGAACCATTGTAGGCGTCATTTCGTAGAACTTATTCGAACTAAAAATAAAAAATAACATAGAAGAGCAACTAGTTCTAAAAAAAATTGGGAGTTCGATATAGCTAGACTACAACGTGTTCAAGAAGTCTCCGTGCACTAGATTCGCGTGTTATGCATTTAATTACTATGGACGATTTAATAATCTAATCCACGGCAACTTTCTGAACACCCTGTATTTCCCTGAAACTGTCGAAATTAATTTCTATCGAGGTAAAATTTTGAGACACAGTGTTGTTTTTTTTAGACTGACTGTATAATACAAATAAACCTTTGCATTTGCCTCTTCGTCTTCTTGTTAGCATCCTTTGAACCAATGAGATAACTTCGGCAAACTACGGAGGAGAAATAAAACAGACGAGCAACAATAGCCGATTTTTTGAACGTGGAGTTTGAACACCCTTGGGAAGACAAATCCGTTATGAAAATAATGTTCTAAGCGTACGCAAAAATTTACTAGTTCAATTTAAAAAAAGTAGGATTGTAATTTATTTAACGACGAAACGAATTGAAAATCCAGAATTACGTTCGTATTGGTATAAGAGATTGGGTCCGAAAACATTCAAAATATGAAAGACAGTGTGTTTTCCAATAGCCAAGTAAACCATCAAATTAGGTATAATAACAGGCCACATCGCCAAAAGTAAACCGTTCAAATTAAGAAGTATAGTTCTCCATTCGCAATGCGGTTAATCCTTTCGCCGTATTTTTTCAGGGCATAATCCTAAAAGATTAAAAACACAGGTAAATTTGGAATTTATTTCTCTAATAAATAGATTTAATAATAAAAAGGCGATAAAATTTCACCAATGTGAATTTAACTTTTCTCGGGAAGAATACGCACACATTCTGCGAAGGATGCGATTATAAAAAATACAGAAATTGATACGAAACATCATCGGAATAAATATTTGAAGGTAAGTGATAATTGCAATTTCAATGCTCAAATGCAAAATATGATCGATAAAAAGCCATACTGCTCGAGGTATAATTTGTCCCATGGGATTTGCAAACAATGACGAATTAAAGTTATTAAAAAATACAGCTAACTTCCCACAATGTAAAATTATGCACGAATCTCTTCGCAAGTCAACAAACGTCCTCGAGCAATGTTATGAAATAATATTTAAATTAAAATGCTATTGTAGACATTTTTTGTCAAAATACTAAACAAAAGAAAACAATTTACCATCTATTCATCAGGTAGTCGAAAAGTTACAGGCAACAAATTCTTTAGCAAAGCGAATGTTCAGGCCATTGTGAGGTTGATATTGATATGACGAAGTCATCTCTAGTCCAATTTGAATTAAGAAGTTTAATGACGAATAAATGCATAGCTCTGTGTAGCAAAGAGATGCGGAACATTCATTTCTACATCTCCAACAACTCACTCAACAGGTAAAAACACACTTTCAAGCGATAAAAACACTTTTACTAAACAAAACAATGCTTCATTTCCTTTGGGCACGTCCCAGTACATGCAACTTTACAAAACCAAAACTAGCAAGATTAATATAACGAAAAAAAAAGCAAAAAACTAATTAAAAAGGCGACGTCACGTGGGAAACACCAGGACACGAAACGGGTGCGTTGTTCATGCTCGCCTTCCATCCCGACGAATAATCTATAAAAACAAAACAGAACGGTAAGGAATTTCGGGGTTTCGGATAATTTTAATTTGGAACGGATATGGACTTATGGTAACGGATTCGGATCTCTCTCCAAAGGGGAAAAATAACGAAAAATAAAATGCAGAGGATCTGGGGGAGGTTGGTCGGGTGAGAATATGTACGTAGATCACGGACAACGTGGTAGAGGAGGAAGGATGAAAAAAGAAACAAAAAACGTTCGGAATCCGTGAGGGAGGGAAAAATTCTCATCGGGAATGTTCTCTCCGCCGGAAACGCCCTTCTACGTTAGAGAGGGCGGCGCGAAGCCTACCCACAATCCCCTGCGGCACCCTTCTCTTGTTACAAGGAGAGGGGTGAGAGAGAGAGGAATTGTACACAGCAAAAAGGGGGAAGGAGATGGGAGTGTGTAAGGGAAAAGTGTCCAGGGGTGAAATACGGGAGAATGGAGGGAAAGAGATAGGAAAAAGAGAAAGGGAGATAGAGGGAGGGAGTTAGAGATGAGTGGGAGGAAGAGTGTGAGATAGGAAAGAGGAAGAAAGGGGATAGGGAGAATGGGTGAGGGAGGGTGAGAGGGGAGGGAGTAAGAGGAAGATTGATAGAGGGAGGAGGGTAATGAGGGACAGAGAGGGAGGAAGAGACAGGGTGGGAGACAGACGGAGGGAGAGAATGGGATGGAGAGAAAAGGGAGAGAGAGAGAGGGAGTGAGGAAATGAGAGTGAGTGAGGTAACGAGACAGAGGGTGGGAGAGAGAGGAGAGAGAGATGGAGAGAAGAGGGTAGAGATAGAGGGTGGGAGGGAGAGAAGGGGGAGTGAGAGAGAGGGATGGGGCGAGAGGGAATGAGGTAGAGAGACAGAGGGAGGGAGAGAGAGAGGGATGGAGAAAAGAGGGAGAGATTGAGGGTGGGAGAGAGAGGGAGGAAGAGACAGGGTGGGAGAGAGACAGAGGGATGGAGAGGAGGGAGAGAGGGAGAAGGAAGGAGAGGGAGGGATGGAGAGAAGAGAGACATGGAGGGAGAGGGTAGGAGAGAGAGGGAGAAGGAAGGAGAGGGAGGGATGGAGAGAAGAGAGACAGAGAGAGATGGAGGGAGAGGGTAGGAGAGAGAGGGAGGAAGAAAGTGTGAGAGAGAAAGAGGGAGGGAAATGGGGAGAGGGAATGAGAGAGAGGGAGGGGAGAGGAGGGGAGAGGGGGGGAGGGAGAGAGAGGGAGGGGAGAGAGGGAGGGGGAGAGAGGGAGAGGAGAGGGAGGGATGGGGAAAGAGAAAGGGGAGAGAGGGATGGGGAAAGATAAAGGGGAGAGAGAGGGATGGGGAAAGAGGAAGGGGGAGAAAATGAGAGAGAGGGGATATAAAAAGAAAGATACAGAAAAGAGGGAGGAAAGTGAATGGAGAGGAGTGATGTAAAGAGACAGAGGGAGGGAAAAGAGAGAGAAGGCAGAGAGAGAGAGAGAGAGAGAGAGAGATATGGAGGGAGGAGTATGGAGAGGAGAGGAGGGAACGAGAGGAGAAAGATTAGTTCATAAGCAGTCTACGGGGGAGGAAGGAAATTACGAGCGAGCGAGGGGGAGTAAAGAGGAGGGAAATATTTTTTCGGAGCGAGATGGTAACCATGGGAGCTGCGTTTACGAGGGGCGGAGGGGAACATGAAAATGAAGAAGGGAGGGAGGGAGAGAGAGACAGACAGACGTGAAAATTCAACTCCCCGCGCGTGATGTCACGTGACTGTAGACTCCTGTGTGCTCTCCCCCCTCCCCCCCCTCTCTTTGCGGATGGTTACGATTCGAAAAGTGCTCATTTTTTTGGCGGTCTCATCAGTGGTGTTGCTCTTTTCAAGGGAGGAAGAGGAGGGGAGTCGGGGAAAGATAAAGGGCGTGGTGGCGTTCTCGCTTCTCCCTTTAATCTTCTCCCCTTTCACCTTCCAGATTCTTCCCTCTTAACGAAAACACTCCAGCGTCTTTAAGCGAAAGATACGTAGGGGACAGCTTGCAGCGAAGTGTAGCGATAAGATTCTCTAGTTCCGTTGAAAACCTAATCGAAGCCACGTATGGAGTTTAGGTAAAATAGTCTACTCTTGCATGCATTACGGTGCTCGCGGGGACCATGCACCGTCAGAATGCCAAAGAGCACTATAGTGTTCGCGAGCACGGGGTTGGGAACCCCTGACTTACAATTAGAGCAGCGATTTTCAACCGGGGGTTCGCGAACCAAAAGTGGTTCGCGTGAACGTGAAAGTGGTTCGCAGCTCTAAAGATAAAAACAATGAAGCCTTAAACGCCGTGGGTAAACGTTTGTTCGATTAATTTTGGTTAATAAATATCCAACCTTGTCAAATAGTGCAATTAAATACATACTTATTACCATTTTGTGCCATATATTTGTGTGAAAAGGGATTTTAGGCGTATACTCGAATAAATATTTAGTATATAAATAGGCTTGAAGTTTACGCAGATTTAATTGTAGCCGTATCAATTATTTTGCCAGATTTTAAAAAAAATGTGTGACGACAAACGAGCCACAGTATTTCATTAATAATAATTTCAGAAATGGAATAAAGTCAAATTTTCTTTCGTACATATTTTTTGTTCCGAAAATGAATGCGTATTTACTTTTGTTTTGTTTTACAAAGAATTTATCCGTAGTCATAATTATTTAAAATAAAAGTTAGTATAATTAATCAACTTCTGTGTACTATTATGGTTGGCCAAAGAAAAAATTTGGAAAACCGGTTCGTCGGTTGAAAAGCGTTGAAGAACACCGACTTAGAGCAAGATAATTGTTTCAAGAGGATAGGCGGGCGACAAAGAACGAGTAAAATATGCCTTGAAGATAGACGACAAGTCCAGGGGATTTCATAGATTCTCCTATCCACCCTCGTGTTCCCCATCCCCTATGACAAACAACTCGAAAGTTAGCGAGAAATGGAGGAGAAAAATATATCATCGTGGAGAAGCAGAGAGAAAGGATGAGAATGAGAGAGATTGGAGGAAAGGAGCGGTTATGGAAGACGCACGCCGGGACGGGGAGGGGCCTCAAGAGAGCTAAAAGTTGAAATGAACACCAATTTTGCAAGAACCTCTTGAGTTAAGGGAAACTTCTAGGAAGGATCGAGAGGAAATGAGAGAAGGGGGAGAGGGGTAGAGATAGGAGAAAATGGATTAGAGGGTGGGGGGAGAAAGGAGAGAGAGATATACTATAAAGGGAAAGTGGGAAGAGGAAGGAGGAAAAACGGAGGGAGATAGAGAGGGCGAAGAGAGGGAGAGAGAAAGTGAGAGGAAAAAGGAGGGAGATGTTATAGAGGGAGAGAGAGAGGGGAAGATAAAGAGGGGGTAAGGAGAAATTATAGAGGAATAATGTAGGGAGAGAGGGGGATAGAGAGGGAGAGCGAGGATGAGAGCGAAATAAGGAAGGAGAGGGTGACATACAGGCAGGCAGACAAACGACTTTATTAAGAGCGAAATTGAGAATATATAGTCCCTACTTACATTTAATCCTACGTTAACAATTACAAAGGAGAATAAAAAATAATAATTATTATATATGTCACCGTTAAAGTATATAATTCAGTTAATGCATAGAATAACTAGTTATTCTATACAATAACTAAATACATTGCCTAAAGTATGAAATAAAAGTTTAAAAAAACATTAACAGAAACTGATTGGCCGGTCTCGACATTTACAAACCCAATCACCGGACAACGGGGAGGGATAGTTTGGTTCCGGGCGAGGCGAAGGGCGCGGTAGCGCCCGGAGACGACTACCCATTAAAACAAAGCGAGCCGAAGGCTCGTCAATATATCCTTTCAATGTTATATCCTTTCAATGTTATATCCTCTCAATTTGCGACGCAACAGTCAAACGAGATATAATTCCTCTGTCGCAAATGGAGAGGATATAACTAGTTATTCTATGCATTAACTGAATTATATACTTTAACGGTAACATAAATACAAATACAGAGAGAGAGAGAGAGTGAGGGACAGTGGAAGGGGAATACGGAATAAATAGTAGGCTAAAATTTAGATAGAGTAAGGAGGGCAGAAAAGGGGAGAAAGGAAGGAGAAAGAGGAAAAAAAGGCGAGGGAATTTATGTAGCAATGCCTATGATGGAATACATTTGAAAATTTCGCCATTATTTCCTCCGCAGCGTGACGAGGAGTTTGAGATTGAGATCTCAGGGGATATGGGAATCCCCAAGAGGAGTGATGAAAACCAGAGGCGTTAAAAAAAAAAAAGATTTCGAGAATGAACGGAAAGATTTTGGCGGATTTGTTTATTTTTTTACTCACTTAATCCGAAAAACTTGACGAAAAACGCAAAATACGGATCCTAGATGATTTATTAATTCTTTTTACCGTACCAAGTAACGCCTAACGAAAAACTAATCATGCGCTTGGGTCCGTATTAAAAGATGTGAATGGAGTAAGAATAATAAGGAACAAGAACTCGACGGAGCCAGGAAACGTTCTTCTTTTAATCTTAGGATTTTTTTTACAAGTTATCTTACGTAGCGAGCCAATTATTAGACCTTTAATCTTCTTTTAAAAAATCGGCTCATTCAAAACTCCAGAGACCTCAAAGACGGTAATTAACTCGGATTAGGAGTTCGAACCTCGAAGTCCAGACCCAAATCCGAGCTCAGGTACCTCTACCCTCGCAGCAGGGGGGACAATAGCCGATCACGTCATTTGCATTAAAATTTAATACTATATAATGTTGTTAACTTGGTGAGAAAGTGGCTCGAGCATCGAATCCGGGTAAATGCGCTGATTAAGAGTGTCTTTCAAACGTAATTCTTAATATATGATCTTGACGCTCACGAATACCAACCTTTTCAGAATTTTTGGGACGGGATTGCATTGAAAACGGCCTCTTTAACGCGCAAACGCTCCATGAATGACCGAAGGTGGTCAGATATGCGTATTCACCCGCCATCGAACGATATCCTTCTGAAATCCCGGATGATTCCGAAAAAACGAACAAGAAACGAGGATTTATCGAAAGACAGCCGGGATTTACAATTTTTTTATAAAAAAATTCCCGTCTAAAATAAAAGACGAAAACGGATCGAACCGGTATTTATTTACGGGGTTCGACACGGTTTTTTCCCTTAGGTAATACGCCTCGATACCCGTTCCGTAAGTAAACACCGCAGAAACCTGTCCTTCCGTTTAACTGACGCGGTACCGGATCGCAATCGGGATATCCTTAACATTTCGGCTCACCATCGGGTAAAATAAATAAAGATAACAGCAAAAGTTAGCAAACGGACGATGAGGAGAGGAGACGATGCCAGGGATTGAGAGAGGAAAAATAACTTGAATTATTCATAGGGTTGCGCAAACGTACCTAGGTTAAGCGAGAAGGTGTTGAATGTTAAAAAGAACATGGTGCAACACATTTGCATTTTTGCGTCACAAAACGTTTCGAGTTGCGGGTTGAATCCGATCTCAGGCATAGGCGAGAAGAATTCATGAGCATATCGCGTTAAGATGCATTCGCGAATCATTGTTTTCGAGAGAAATGCGAAGGATTAAGTTTCGTTTCCCGGATTCGTAATAAAACACGTCCTATGATTAATACCTTTACTGCTGCGTTATTTCCGCAATAATACAGTACTGAGATGACTTATTTTCTGTTGAAACATATATTTAGTTTTAAATTTATTAATATTAACATTTAAATTGATCGTTGCACCAACAAAATTTTATGAATGCCCTCGGATAAAGTGTTAGAAATTCACGATAGCTGTTGATGCTATGGCTCTGTTGTAGTTCGCAAAAATAATAATAGACTACAAAACAAGGCGTCGAAGGTCAGCACTGAGAGTGCCTAAGAAAGTTCCCACTTTTCTGACGATATTGAAATATATTTCTCTTGCTTTAGAAACACAGGACTGACGTATTTTCCCCCTTATTTTCATAAAAGGCATAATGCTCTATCAAAAATATCCCGAGTATTTTCTACTTGTTAATGACAATCTATTATCGATTAACATGTTTTATGGAGTATAATCGTGTTAATTTGTAATACATTTACTCATCTATTCTTCTGATAATAAGTTTAGCTTTATGAAACGAATCGAATCGAAAGACTTGTTCCTGTATGTCCTCGGTTTCATCATCCACGGAAACTGAAGGCATACTGTATTTCCATACTATAAAGACATTCTCAACGAATCAATGTCTATTTTAGGAAATATTTGATTTATACTTGATACCGAAATAAAAGTTACATTTAAATATAACCTAAACGCCATACGAAGAGGCATATTCTAGATGTCAAACCGTTTACCGAATTTGTCCAATACGGACACATTTTTCTCAAATGTAAGAATTTTAAAAATATTTTAAAATAAAATCTTTTTGCTTTATAAGAATAAAACAAGAAAATTTTCAGATTAATTGTTTGTTACAAAAGATTTTGGTGTGATATTCTTTTTATTACTGTTGCTTTGCATATCATTTACGTAATAATTTCGCTCTGATAGGAGGTTTTCAAGTTTGAGCTTCATTAAAAAAATGTGTTTAGCTATTAACTTTATATTAAAAATCCATTGAGATTATTACGTAAATGATATGTAAAGTTAAAGTAATGACAAGTACATGACACCAAAATCTTTTATAACGAACAAATAAAACGAGAAAGACCGCCTACTTTATAAAGCAAAAAGATTTTATTTTTTAATTTTTTAAAAAAATTCTTGTTTTCATCTTTTAAGCGCGAAAATGAATAACGTTCAATGAAAAAAACGAACACAAATAATTCACTTCAATCGCTTTCTTATAATTAGGGACACTTACGATACCCCGATATGAGTAAAGTATCAATACTTTTGTTTAGATATTTTGGCATCGATATTTCCCTTCTGATGTGTTCGATACTTCGACTGCGGTATCGGTAGTATTGGTATCGTATCAGTTAGTGCATTTTCTTCAATTTTTTATCAATTGCAAGAAATATGTCTCCTCCGAAGAGCAAATTATGGCGTTACTTTAAGAAAGTAGATTCTACATCGGCGTCATGTGAGATGTGTTTTTAAAATCATTAAAACTAGTGGAAATACATAGAATCTAGCAAAGCATTTAAAGCTGCACCCCAAACTAAAAAGTGATGATGTGGGAATGGAGGAATTATCTTCAACTTCGAGGTAAGATATCTGGCTGGGATATGCAGTTTATTTTAGTTCAAGACCTTCGTTTCGTATAAGTTAGAATTATGGTCTCAGAGCTTGGACTACACTCTTTTCCAAATCACCTGAAAGGAGAGAGTTGCCACCCGACCCCAAAGATGCACCTGCCCTGAATGTCCCCAATGAAGGAACTTCTTCGTCCATGAATTGAAACGTTAACCAGACATTACCAGGGACAGGAAATTCTGGGAGGCCTTTCTTATTCCCTTGCTTAGAAGTGCAGAAAGAGGTACCCATGCTTGTCATTTAAAATTTAAGCAATATGAAAACGAAGTAACAAAAAAACAGATGGTAGATAATAGCGAAGAACAGAATTATAACAAAAAATTAACTACAAAACAACTGCCAAAATTAGGATAAGAAATAACGATAACAGTAGAACAACAACCGTAATAGCAAGCAGTGGTTGGCAACGTGGCTAATAATCACAATATAACTGTAAATGTAGGATGAGCAGCATCACAAACAAAAGGGTGGGGTGAAGTGATGCATCGAACCCCAAAGCAGTTTTATGTAATTGGAATTTCATGACATTTAATTTTGATAACACGCATTTTATCAGCTTAATTTGGCCGTTAGTTATGAAAAGTAACATTTTCTCTAGCTGGACATCTTAACCTGGGATGCACACTTGCCTTTTCTGTGTCAGATAAAGAGATCTTAACCTTCTCCAACCTTACTGACCTGTTAGTTTTATGCAAATATAATTTAAAAGGAATGGCTAATATTTTCTCAGGCTGAAATCAATCTAGAACGGACAATTTATTTAGTATGTATAACATAATATCTTTTGTTTCTCTTAGTAAAGCATCTAAACTTTCATTCGATACCGATGTTAAGTATCGATACTTCCTTCCGATACCGCATCCCTACAATGATTGATGTCAAAGTTCGTGATTTGTGGAACTTTGTGACTTCATAAGACTCTATCGTTAATAGGCTCGTAATTTTAAATCACCAAGCTACGAAGACAAACCCGTTACCGGCCTACTCTTTTCGAAAAGCACCAAGGAGGACCAGCGGCTTTTTGCCCCTTCCGAAGGATGAAGCGTTGATTAGCGTGCTCTCCTCTTGACACGCAAATAGGGGGTCGCAACATCTATTGAAAAAATGCAACTTTCGCAGGTTTTCAACGGGTATGCTCAGCGTAGCAGGTCAACGCGCTCGCCATATTTCTCCCTCCATATGATAGCCAAAATGACAACTCACCTGGAAATCCGTATTTTCCGCTATCATTTCTAACTTTGGGGCAAAGAATGCTGTGCCTATGTTCAATTTCTTGCTACTAAAACGCCCCCAATCATGCGGGCAGAGCCACCGCAACGAGATAGATTTTTGGAAAGTTTGAACATTCACAGTTTAACATCTAGATGAGGTACAAAATTGTTTATGGGCTAAAAGCCATCTGCAAGCCACAAGCTTTCAAACAATGTAACATTCTTAACGATCCGATCATTCGTTCAAGAGATATGAGGGAACAAAAAAATGGTCTACGCCAAAATATATAAATAAATAAATATCGGACGAACGCGTATGAAAGATTTTATAAAAAGGGAATGCGTGGCACAGGGTAAATTCGTGAGTTTTCCATTCACTTTGACCCCCTTTTCTCGCCCCCACCTTACCCTAACCCTCCTTATCCGTCCTCCGGACACCTTTTTCCGTCCCCGGAGACCTTTTCCTGCAACCCGGAATCAGATTGTTGAAAAATCGATACGGGCTACTTTTGAATATTTTACATCGGATTGAGAGTGAAACGATAACAGACGTCGCATTGTCGGATAAGCTCTAAAATTTATGGATTGGAGAAGACGGCTTCGTCCAATTAATTATCTTTGAGCCGGATCCTTTCTATGTACTATATTCCCAAGTCTGAAGGGTGATACTGGGATGTTTTGGAAGCTTTAAAAAAATTAAAGCTCCGGTTTACGCATTAGTTAAATCCCCTAAATGTACTTGACGTAAAAGGGTGAACGAGGAATTATCGCCTAGCCTGCTTTTCAATGAGGGGGAGAATATGATAATCCCGGGTCGAAACATAAGCGGCGAGAAAAGCGCGAGCTGGAGGCTAATGGTTACATGGCAGTTAGAGATATAGTCGACAAATTATAGGCAAACTCGAAAATTAGTTGAAATTATTTCTTTTACGATCGACGTTTTTTATTCGAGCGAATGATCTCGCCAAGTTTCAACTGCTTTAGTAACGACAGCAAAAAATGCACTTTTTCCCATGAAATTAAAACGTCAAAACTTTTTTCTGTGGAATTTCCTTGTTTTTATCCCAACTTGATCGCACAGTAGAGACCATCTAATTGAACGCTCAACGATAAATGTATGGCAATTCGAAAGCGATTTCTTTCAAATTTACCTTTTTTTATCATTTCCTGTTTTCTATAAACGGGATAACTGCGCGGTTTGCCAGGGAAAAGTAGCTTGACTGATTAAATGGAAGTCTTTTTCGCGGAAATAATTTTCCACCAATATTTACTGCAGGGTCTAAATACTTTTCGCGAAAATCGATTAATTACGGGAGATGTTATCCTCTGCATAAACACTGTCTCGGAGATGAAACACTTGGACAGACAGACACGACCTGACATTTTCTTTTTCGAAAGTACGCCCGATTATACTCGATTTTAAAGCTATAGGTATAAGATAAAATCAAAAACAGGATTTTTGAAAGAAAAATATACAGCTACAGCATTCTAACATAAACAATGGTATTACGTTCGAATGAATAAATTGTAACTATCAACTTTTGCTTCTGCAATCCTCCTTGACATTAATTCAATAATTAATAATCCCAATGGTTATTTTATAACACCATATATGCGCAAAGCTACGCTTTTGTATGGCGATAGAAGGGATTATTAGAGCTCGGCTATTATGAATTCCATAGTGTTCCATAAACTTTTGCACGTGCGTGTAACGTAACGCGATCAAATTTCCTGTTTCCACGAGCGGTGCTCGTTTAAGATATCTGTTGTTTTGGCTTCCTTCCGTTAATTACAGTTTCGCGTAAGTTGTATCAATCCGCTGTTTCCCAACTCCTCTTTACTTATTCAACAGTTTCACCTGCTGGCCTCGGTACCGCGGAAGGTTTCCCGTTAAGGTAAGCCTCATGCTGCGAGCTCGTATGTTCTTCTCGTCCATGCTTTAGAGTTTAGACGCAATCACCCTTGAAGCGATTTCGTTTTTGTTTTGTTTTGTTTCCATAGCAAAAAAATAAATAAATAATTTCATCTTCAACAGAAGTTTCGTGCTAGCGCTAAATTGCCAAAAGCAGGAGGTCTGGCAAGTCTAGAAAGTAAATTTGATGAACGTTTTAAATCTTTAAAATTTAATACCGATGTAATTTCAAATTTATTTTGGATTAGTAAATAAATATCGACGACAAGACACGGATTTGTTAATTTCTGTCGCGATTTTTAATTACCACTTAGCTAGGGTGTACACCTGTATCTCTTTTAACTTTAAACGACTACTTCATTCACGCACACCCGTCAATTTTGATGGGTGATTACACTTGCGGATATCAATATCTGATACGGAAATTGAAATGTATGGAATTAATAAAATATTTTTCTCAAGTCATTTTTGATCAAAAGTCGATAGTAATTACAAGAGATATCGGGGCTAAAAATGGTAACATATCGGGACTCGAGGTTACAACAAAAAAGAACTAATATTTCCATACAAAAACGATTCTTGAACGCAATATCGCTCTAGAAGCTTGTCGCAATCTGCCAAACCAATGCGGATATTTAGTAGGATATCGGGTAGATAAGGATACAATAAGAAACGAGGGTTTTTAAACAAAAGATTTTTCCCTCAGAATTATATTGACAGTCTTAAAGTGAAATATTGAAACGCAAACTAAACAAGAAATACAACAAAATACCTTGTGGCGATAAGCTTTAAATTTAAACGTGTAAATAATTTCGCGATGAATAAGAAAATAGTGTTTTTGGAAAAAAAAGATAACGGATTCTGTACTTTCGTGAGTATAGAACGATTCAGTACATCGGCAGAGCAGAGGAGGAACCAGTGGTACGCGTACCCCAATGGGTTAATGAGACACACTCGGAGGGTAATTCAATCCCTATTTTAAAATAACACTATGACTTATAATGACACGCTTGAAATACTCTTACGAAATTCCGTTAAAAAGAATAAAATCAGGAATTATGGATCATAACGTTTAGTTGTTTAATTAAATCTAGCAAAAACCTGTTTTCTGTATCCGTGAATATAAAATGACAATGAAAAACACAGATGACTGCCGACTTCACATTTTTTCCGTCACAAAATCGAAATATGACCCATTCCGTAAATTCGGCCGTTAAAGTCGGAGGAGAATCGATAAATAAAGGAAGACGATAAAAACCGTAGCGAGGACAAAAAACATCGCGTTGACCGAGGGTTCGAGAGGGATACGTCGAGTGTCGCTGCAACTAGTGAGAGCGATTCTTTCTTGTTTTTCGTGTATTCCCCTCCCTATGGCCACCCATACCTCCTTTTTTTTGACGTTAAGAATCCTTTGACCTAATTCCCCTCACGGACGATCCCTTGAGGGGCAGGATGTAGACTGAAATGCTGGGACAAGGCCGTAACAATTGGGATAAGACCATTCGACCCTCCCCCATCCATTTCCTCCCTCCACCGCCCCTCCCCTCCCTCGCTCTCGCTCCAGAGAAGAAAAAAAATAACGGCGATAAATTATTAGCGTGACTTGCCGAGGATGCTCTTCCGAGAGACCAGGCCGCGGAGAACAAGATTTTCGGTCGTTGGCGGAATTAACATACATTAAAATCATCACACGAAACAAGAGGCCGCCTCGGCGGGGCGGCAATGCATCTTTTTTTTTACTTCTTCTTCTTCAGGGCCGTGTATCAAACATGAGGCTGACGCGGAATAAGGAAACAAGTTTTCGGTTAGTGCTAAATCCCCCGCCTATTCGCTTCAGGGATGGAGACACTGAGGACCGCGAGCCACATCGGACCCGCGTGAGAATTGTATGAGACCCTCCATGTCTCCGTGAAAGCGAAACGTGGAACGCATTACAGATCACTTCGTATTTGTTTGTCAAAAATTAGGGTTGGAATACCTTTTCTAGTGAAGTTTTTGACGATAAAATATTATTAATTATCGAATTTGAACAACAGAAATAATAATATTTCGAGCAAATTCCGATGCGAACCCTAACGCGGCCCGCCTAAACAATCGCAGCTGGTATTTTAAAAAATTCCCACCCCTGCTATAAGTAAACCAATTTATCATTTCCCATTAGCCTTTTTGATTTTATATACCAAATTATTCCATCGAACCTTTTTCGAATGAAAGAGAAAATATTGTTTTTTTTAACGAGTGTGTATACAAGTAAAAACTTCTCCGTACTAATTACATTTTTTATTCGAGATTGATCTTTTAATTCGACCTGCTTTATGATGTATCATCGGCATAATAATTAAACGAACTTTATTCATTATTGCTTATTTAATCATATACTGACGTAACAGGATTCCTATCGAAGAGTTAGTAATGTCTCCTAACTAGATGAAAGAATTCTTAAGAATACGCAATAGTAACATCCCCAGCACCTAATATGGCATTCTGCATTTACATTTAAAGGGACAGGCAAGCTTCACGATGCCTGATAGCTTTAACTAGAATATTGGTTTTATTTTTATCAGGGATGGAAAACGTATCGTATTATGGCGCAAATGTTTAAAAAACAACTCGTCTACTTCATGAAGCTGCAGAGGTAGAACAGACTGACGAAGAATCTTATGATAATGTAGATGTATCAAATATTTTATCTACTCATGAATTTGATGCAGACAGTTAAATCGAAAATGATGATGACAATCTACAAATTTTAGATGGAACTGCTCAAAGTATGAAATTATTTGTATCTGAAAGAACGACAATTGAAAGCGACAATGAATCTAGTGCAGCATATATGTTGGGTGTACGATGTGCGGCTCATACATTGCAACTGGCAGTTAATGACAGCGTAAAAGGTAAAGAACGAATCTTGACTACAATAAGAGCACTAGTTAAAAGTCTTAGAAACCCACCAACAGTATTTCTTTTAAAACAGAACAAATTATTGATTCCACCACTAGATCGCCCAACCAGATGGTCTTCCACGTATAATATGCTTGAAATACTGCTAAAGTTTAAAAATTATTAGCTGGATTTAGCAGCTGCCACCCGCGATCTACATCTTCAATCCATCCATTGGGAGAAAACTAAAGAAATTGCGGAAGCGTTAGCTCCAGCAGCTCAAGCTACAAGAATCTTCCAATTACAGCAGCTAGCAATGATAGATTTTTATGCAGAATGGCTTAAATGCAAAGTTGCAACTTCAGATTTAAAAATTCCTTTTGCAAAACATGTCCATGAAAATTTAATAAAACGCGAAACAAATACTTTGGATTGTATCACGATAAAATCCGTAATATTTCTTGATCCGCGATTCCAAATCACATTGTCTGAAGAGCATCTAATGGAAGTAAAACTTCATTTAAAAAAGATTTGGACAACTCTAAAGAATAGAAGTAAAAAAAAACAATTAAGAGAATGAAATCGTTCGACTAAAAAATGACACACATTCAACCAATGAGGGTGCTGAATTTAATTTATTATTATTATTATCAAATATAAGTTACAAATAGGCAATTTGCCAGGTGGTAACATAACTATCGTACATAAAATACTAAAAAAAAACCAAACCATAATATAAAAACAAATACATGACAAAATAAGTATAGCATGAACAATTATCTTAACATTACCTTACATCTACTTTTAAAAACATTTACATTCCTTGGGGAGGGCTTAAATAGTTCTGCAGGCAACTCGTTCCAATCGACTACGGTCTTATTTAAATATGAACTTTTTTTAATATTAGTTTTTTGAACTCTACACTTGAATTTAAATTTATGATCATTTTTCCCCACGAAAGTTGGTTCTTCCGCCTCCTTTCTTAGATCACCCCAAGCTCCCTCATTTTTTAATATATTATACATGCCGCATAGCCTGCTCCGTTTCCTCCTATTTTTTTATTTATTTATTTACGTATCCAGGCTACAATTAGGCTCTTGGCCTGGTGGTAACGATACATTAACACCATGTCAATTTAGTAACTCATTTCATGATTTTAGACTAAATAGGTACTTTTTGCACTTCTTCCTAAAGTCTTTCAGGTTTTTAGGAAAGGGGTCAAAGATATCTCCAGGTAATTCATTCCATTCTTGAATACCTCTGTTCAGAAAGGAGTTTTTTACAACTTCTAGTCTTTGAGGTTTGTATCTGATTTTAAATTTATGATCATTTTTACTGAAAAAATTTGGAGTTTCTAAACTACTACTGAAATTTTTCCATCCCCCCTCGTTACTTACAATCCTGTACATTCCACTCAGCCTATTTAATTTCCTTCTTGTTTGTAATGATTCCCACCCCAATAATTCTATCATCTTTGATACACTATCTTTTCTTTTGAATTTATTAATAAATTTATTACTAAAATTTCTGCAAGAAATTCAGTTTCAGAAGTGACATCAAATGAGGAAAACATCAATTAGCTGCACTTTTGGAAGGTTTTGACCACATACCTCGAATTCATCAATTTAAGACTTTTGGGAGAAGAAGAAATCTGAGTCCCCAGAGTTATACGCAATAGCTCAAGTTGTTTTTGGTGTGCCAGCTACACAAGCGACAGTCCAGAGGGCGTTTTCATCACTACAATTCATTTTAACATTGAGAGAAAATTTGAACGAGGAAACTTAGGAAAATATTCTACTAGTCAGACTGAATAGATCTCTAATTTTTTATTGTGTATTAATGTAATTTCATGCAGTTTATTGTAATCTTATTAGACAACTTTTGAAGATATATTCCTTGTTATGAAGTTGGTATGTATTATTTTGAGATTTACATATATTTTCTTTCCTTTCTTGCATATAACAGTACTATCTTGACAGATTTTTATTACTTAAATGAATTAAACTGATTGTAGATAAACATTTTGTTGTAATATTTCAAAATAAATATTGGGCTATTGGCTAAAGTAAGCAAGAAAACTTTGTTTAACATCTTATAACGGTTTCATAAATAACGTTACATAACGTTATAATTAAATTAAATAGCGTTATTTTAACGTTATGTAACGGAAACTAATCCTTTATAACGTTACAAAATAACGTACCGATTTGAAACGTTATTCCAGCCCTGATTTTTACACATTTTTGCGTAAACATGTTTTCGTATTCATCACGGCACGGCACTGTATGGAGGAAATTTTTGGCGTACAAAATTAAAAGTTCTTTAAAAAAATAAAACTAAAGTTTACGGCTGTGCGCGGCAAAAACATTGATTACCATATCCATCACCATCAGTTTAATTCATTTCTATTAACGTTAATCTGACTTTAATATATTTCATATAATAAGATTTTGCAAACATTAAACTCAAACGAAAATTAACAGCGTCGCAATGCGTGGATTCTGTAAAAGAAAATTATATATAGGACGATACAAAGCAATTTAAAAAATAGAAAATCTTTCAAAATCATTCTAATATATCTCGAGCGGTGTAACGAAGGGCATTGTCTCATTGACTCAACACAGTATTAACGCAACAATTTTTAAATTGTATAATCTCAGCACGTAAAACTGACTGATATGATTAATATACACTTGGCAAAAACAGGCCCGAAAACAAAAATTTTATTCTTACTTTTGAGAATTATAAAGGAAAAATGCAATTTTCTACTTACTAAAGTAATGTACTAATGCTACGCTGAGTGCTAGCACGCCTACTCAATTTTCTCCGATAACAGCATTTCCTTTGGATAATTACGTCCATCCTATTCCAAAGGGATGAATCTTAAGGGAACGCTTAAAAAAAATCAAGAAAATAACATTTGCGAGGTAACGGGAACACCGGACGGTTCAGGGAGAGAGAAAAAAAAACGCAATACGTCAAAAAGATCGATATTTTGCCAGACGAGATGAAGGGGGGGGGGGGGGGGGGGGGGGAGTTTTAAGGTTTTAATTTCCTGTCAATCTTTAAGGGAAATAGGAGGGGAACCTCCCTCTCTATCTCTAACTCTTTCAGACACAGGGGATCAGGGGATGGAGGGAAGGGGTGAGGGCTGCAAAGTGGTAATGTTCCCTGTCCCTCCGGTACCAAAAAAAATACTCCGAAGCCCACGCTGAACTTACAAACGTAATCCAATACGCCCCTTCCTTTATAAGTAAAATAACGGACCCTTTTTACCTCGGTGTTTGGCTTCGTCGTCAGGAACGGGTTTCCAAGACTCCCCAACTCCCCTTCCTTTTATACACCTCGAAGTAATCCGTTCGGCAACGGTGCGATTGGCGGTGCTTCGCATGCACTTCCGCTGTAAGATCGAATCGAGGATTCAATCCTCGGAGATGGTTCAGATCTCTCCCTCTCTTTATCGACAACGATCGAAAAAGAATATAATAAGAAGAGAGGAATATACCGGAAATTTTAAAGTTAGTGCAACGTAAAGAGGTTCGCAAGTTTACTCACAAGGGCAAAAATTTTTTTTTGTTCATTTAGAGACAAATGTATCCTGATTTTCCGGTTGCCTCTGAATCGAGCCTATTCCGGTCTCTCTCTCTCTTTCTTTCTTTGGATAGTGTGATGTGGCATAGCCAACATTAAAGGCTGTGCCCGTGACGGCGACTAGAGGTCTGCACGGACACAGATTTCCGTATCCGCACCCGACCCATACCCGTTGGCTACATGTCCGTATCCTATCCGTGCCCGCAAAAATTTATAAATCACCCGATCCGACCCGCACGAATAAATTGTCCGACCCAACCCGACCCGCAAGCTTAATTCGCATCCGCAGGCAAAAATTACCTGGAGCGGCGTCTACGAACCAAAACCCAGAATTCAAAAGAAAATTACACCGTCATGAATTACAATAGAGATGAGAAACGTGGGTAATAAGAAAATGAACGAAGCTACTATAAGCCGCCTTATTAATTATTTTTTTATTTTTAAATTATATACCTCATATTAAATATAAATATGTACATTAAAATTCACAAATGCTTTATTTCGAATATTCCACCTTCAATCAAACGTAAAATTCGACTTATAACCTATAAATTAAAATTGAAGGATTGATAGAATGAGGAAAATATCAGCTGGCATAGCGAAGACTGCTCGCGAACCCCACTGGGGTTCGCGACCCTATGTTTGAGAACCACTGCTGTAGTACGTAGTAACACCTTTATTAGGTAAGTAAACACCGAAAATTTATACGAACTTGATGCATTATAAAAACTCGCAAGTTATAAGTTTTAAAATTCCTGTAATTAGATATACAGATAATAGGAACTTTACTGCATCTTGAAATTAGACAGAACCCAAAATAAACCACTTTCGTCAATTGCGAACGAATAAACTACAACTCTACATCGGCAGATCAACAACGCGAACGATGTGAATTGTCGCAACACCACTACAACGACCCTTCTTAAAAAATCTTCGGCCATATACGCCTTCCGATACGGTAATGCATATCTGGAAAAATTCTGATGACATCGCAAGTGAATTTGCAAGAAAATGTTTACGAAAAGTTTCCTTTCAACTATGCGATTAAAAAAAAACATTGCCACATAAATACGAAAAATAAATTGAGGGCAACTTCCTAGCCATCCCTTGATGTGCGCCATAAAACAGAAAGGAGCCACGTTCTGCATGCAGAAGCTGGCTCGAAAGAATTCCTATTTAAGCGTGGGTGTTGATAAATGTGTAGGATGACCGGAACATAACCATTTTAAGAGTTTACTTTTTTTCGCAAAAATTCCCGAGCAAATCCGCCAACATATAAGTTTCCCAAACCAAACGAGAATACAGAATGTTACGGCAAAAAAAAAGAAAGACAATCGAATCCATTAAAAACGAATAGAGTGAAAAGCGTGAAAGGGGGAAAAAGGAATTCGACAAGAATAAATGCGAACAAAGAGAAAAATAAAATAAATCTGAATCGTAAATCACTTTGAGATATAAAGCGGGTCTTACTTTCACATTCATCAAAGTATAGCTACAAAACCGGGGTTGTACCAGCCACCAACCCAACCTCTTTTCACGCCTTGCTTTGAAAGCCTAAAACCAGCTTTAAGCGAAAGAAACTGGAACAGAGGAAACAAAAAACAGTCAATGCATTTATTCATTCTTTTTAGATCGACGTTTCGCAAATAAAAAATAATAATGGTGTCTCTGGTAACATTAATAATGCGTATTTTCTCGCAGCATAACTTGTTACAACAATGTTGCTCCTTTGCGGTTCAAAATTCGACATGTTGCAATTTCGATGTTGTCTATACACTTAGGTTGCGAGAAATGTAGCTTATGCAGTATTATTTACGATACCAATATGTTACAAGTGGACGAATTTTAATTAAAAATCCGTGCAGCCGTATTTGAGTAAACCGACGTAAAACTACAAGAATCAACCACCTACCATTATTGTGCGGTATGTTTTAGTTTAACAAGACCTCTATTCCGGGTGATACCCTATACAAATTAGGATTTTTTCCCCTTCTGTTGAACAGTTTCGCCCATAGCGCTGTCCACAGACGACGCGCTACAAACACACGTAATTGTAAAAAAAACCCTTTTTTGGACTTAAGGGAACTTAAAACGTGAATATTCATTAAAATTTCAAATTAGAATTACTCATAATACTATTGTAAAGGGCACACAAACAGTGAAAACTAAAACTTTCTATCCGTAACCATTTGTTTAACATCTTAATTTGAAAATTTCGAAGGCACCCCATGCCGCCACCGTTTTCACAAAAACAAAAAACTTAAGCAGCTTAATAAATGGCATCATATAGCACAGAAACCTTCCAAATTTCAGGCTTCTATCGCTTACCCTTTATTCGCTATTTTGATTGGATTCACAGACGGAGAGAGAGCGAAAATATTAGCGCGTTTATATTATATTAAAACGTGCATCGTTTTATCAATGTTATGGCATAACTAACGTAATGTTGTGTGATAACAGCTTCGAAATCCCATTCTATTTTTCGTCCGTTTATTATTATTTTCTGCATCGTAAAGTAATTTAGAAAACCGCAGCAACTTTTGCGCGCATATCCAATGATTTCTGAACCTTTTAGTACAGGGGTGGCCAACCTGCGGCACGCGTGCCACTAGTGGCACGCGAAGCTATTGTCAGTGGCTCGCCTCCCCATTTTGGAAAAATAAAATGAATTATATAGAAATAAACTGAAAAATGTCAACGTTAACATTCTAGGTTCTACAGTGTTGTTCTTTGACAACAGACTGAGTGTTGTGTGCGCATGCGGCTATTTTAATCTCACGAAATGAGAACGTATTATAAGAAAATTGTGTACACAAACTAGTCACTGTTTTCAAGACTAATTGTGAGTTGGGCTTCTATTGTTTTCCAGGTAGTTGTCTAAACATTTCAAAATAACTGCCCCACTCCTATACATATATAGTATACAGGTATACCTCGCTTAACGAAGCCTCTGGAAACGAAGCTCCTTTATAACGAAATCGGTAATTCCACAGTGAAAATACAAAAAATTCGAAAATGTTGCGCGAATTAGTGTTCGTGTGTTATACGGCTCAGGTGGACGAGACAGAATTGATACTGGCGCTACTTACATTTCGAAGCTTCGAAAACATAGCATCATATGTTCACAAAATTACAGCTACTAAATTAGAATGTTACTATATTCTCGACCTGGATCTTTTAAGTACCACGAGAATGACTTGGTCTGACTCTTTACCTCGAAGTAACCAGTTCTTGAATCATTAGAAACCTCTTTTTCGTATTTCGTATTTTCTGATTGGGATAAAGTCAATGTCAAACTTTAAACAAGCAACATCAAGAGACACAGGCGGGTCTATCTTCTCAGCAAGAATCGTGACTGATACGCATTTCATTTCACCTTTGCCGGAAATCTTGGTTTGGTATGTCGTATTCATTTTTGATAGCATTAACGATCTTAAAAAACTTCCAACCCGCAGTCAAAAGGACCATAGACAATTCCATCTTCGAAACAAGTACAATGGCATCTTCCCTCCGTGTTGCCCCTGCCACACAGACTACCACCAATGCAAATATATTAGGTGGCACGCGACACATTTCCAGCACCTTACAGAAAAAGGTTGGCCACCCCTGTTTTGGTATGTCTTCGAAGAAAAAAACATTTTGCAAGAGGAAAAGCCATTTGGACTTTTTTTTTTCAAATAAAGCGCCAATACTCCTGAATACCTAATGCAGCGTAAATCCACTGTCGGAATTTTCGAATAAATCCCACATTCTCGAGCGTAAATTATCACAACCTGTCACGTTCGTCCAGGAGCAATAATTCAAGTATCTATTTCCGAGCTCTTTCCTCTTGTTTAGCCTTTCCAACCGACATCGTTGGTATTCAACGAAATCAGGAAACTATTCTCGTTTCGATAAATCTCTTCTAAGAGACGAAGCGACGCCAATGTTTTGACATAAATGAGGAATTTTTTAAACGGGTATTTAAGAAATAAACACTGATGTCCGAACAAGAGTGGCAATGGTATATAACAGTGCTGGGCAACCGTTTCTACGCCGCATTGGCGGTTACGAATTCTTAGGCGCTGCAAATTGTCACTGCATTGGATTAGAATTTAAATCGGGCGGTAATCAGTGATTATGAGGCGTTATATACGCGAAAATCAAGTCTAAATATCAATATCAGGCGCTTTATTGTCGTCATATTAATGTAAATGCGTGTTAAATTTTACGGATCTCTTTTTAATCATGGCTTCACGGGCCGCATCAACCGCTATGCTTACCACTGATCTATAATTAACGAGTTTGCTTTTTCATTTTGAATTATCTCTACGACCATGATTTGATATTTCAACACATTTGTTATATGCGATTAAAAACCAACCGAAGTTTAAAAATAAATATAAAAAATTACAAATAAACATTATTTTCTTAATTTTTATAAAAGTTTATCTTGCTGCATAGAGGATACGCATTTTACTAAATAATGTCGATGCGAGTTATAGGACCTAGGGCGTGAGTGTGTGCGCGCGTGTGAATAAATCACGCTTCGCAATAAAAACAAAAACTACGACAGGAAAAGAGGGGAGAAAGTTTGATGAAACCCTCGTCCTTCAACGATCTGCTGCACCGGTGGCCACCGAAGGGTTTAGGACGTAAAAATAAAATAAAAAAACCCCTTTATTCGGCTGGGTCATGAAAACGGGTAGAGAGGGCTGCGGAAAGGATCGAAGGGGCGAACGAAGGGGAAGAGAACGTAAAAGGAGGGAATAACAGCGCCCTCCTCGAGGTACGGTCAGTGGATGAGCGACCCTCGCCGAAAACATGGAACGCGACGAAAACTTTACAAAACCCACGAAACTCGTGCAGAAAAGGTTGAACAAGCGTCTCGTAAGTCTTAAAAAAAGAGAGAGAGTAGAGGCGCTAAGAGCAGACCACTTCAATCGGATAAAGTGGAGGCTTCCCAAATCGTAATTATTATAACGGGAGAAGAATTTGTATCAAGGGTTCAGAATATATTTTTGTTAAATCGTTCCACTCTGGCGCTATGACGACGTAATTAACGTCTCAAGGGTTGGGGCCACAACCTAGGGTCGAGTGTGGTTCTAGAAAATACGACGAAAAAGCCATCCGTGAAATTTTTGTCACAAAACTTTTTGCGATGAAGTTTTACGGGTTGAAAAAGTTCTCTGGACTCGAGTTTCAATACCGCGTTACCACGTGGTCTCTCGGAGAAATTGCAGAAGTTAACGATTTGACGAAGGATGGCTCATTACTGTCAATTCACGGAATACTGTACGAGCTTAATGACAGAAAAAAAACGATTCGTATGCATCCGTGCTCAAGGAAGGATTCGAACCCACGACCCACGCAACGGGTGAAGATAAAACCTGCCACCTATCCTTATAAAAAAGCCGGTAGGGTATTGAAAGCACAATTCCACCAAGTTGGAAGTAAAATGACAGACGTTACGATTAAGCACGCCATAACTTAAACCGAATCAGAAGCCATGGAAAAGAGAAGTTCAACTCGAACTGATGTAAGTACTTTAGCTCCAACGTATTGATAAAAGACGTAAAATATAAGTACCATCGAATTTTCGGGAATCCCTAATCTAGATCAAGGGCGAACAAAATACTGTCTACATCAGGGATGGCAAATACGTGGCACGCGTGCCAGAAATGGCACGCGTAAGCTTGTATTTTTCGTATAAAATATGGTTTCTTAGAGAAAGAGTCAACTAGTGGCACGCGAAAAAAAATTCTAATAGTTCACACTACTTTCTTGGCACGCGACTCGAACATCATTTGCCATCCCTGACCTACATAAAGCTCGTGAAAGTGTTTGTTCAGTTCGCGAAGCCATCACGACAGCGAACCGTGATACCCAACACATAATTTGTTGCTTTTAAAATTACGGCTAGTAAAACTCTCGCGATGGATTCTCGAACAAGCTATTAAGTGTCGAAAATTGAAAAATTAAGTACTTGTCTAAAGGTATATCCGATAGCCAAAACGAAATATTTAATTCCCAAATTTTTAAATGCATATTCTGTAATTTAGTTTCACCCACAAGACTAGCTTGATAATTCTCGAGTGAATTCAGCATTACAGTCGTGACTAAAAAAATACTTTTCATCGATTCCCGCAAAAAGGATACCTCGCAGTCATCTCGAGTAACTCTAATGCAACCCCTAAGCAACCGACAAAACTAATGCGGCCCTCGTGAAAAAAAAAATTCAACCTATCCCTGGATCTATATCAGGGGTCGGCAACCAACGGCCCGCGAAGCCATGCTGAACAAGTGATGGGTATAATTTAACACAGACAATTACACATTTTTTTCAAAACTTTTCGGGCGGAGTTTTATAACGCTATTAAATTAATTAGAAACGATTTTCACTAATACGAGGCCACAAAACCTCCAGGTAACCTCTGATTCAAATACCCATCCGGCTCGCCGAATCTCTCGCGATTCCCGATGCGGCTCCCCGAAGCATTTACAACAACGAACGTGGTCCGCCATATAGAAAAGGTTGCCGACCCTTAGATTATAGATGATGCCATACATGAATCAACGGGGATCGAATACGTCACAATTAACGCCCTAACGAGAACCGAACCTCGACTAATCTTTTCCTCCGTTCCCTTCCGTCTTTTCCTACTTCACCCAAATCGATCCTTACAAATGACGACGTGGGTTTGGGAAGGATACTAAAGGGCAAGGGGAGAAAGAGAGGTATTACGGGGCGAGTGAGCCTTGACTGATGTCGGACGAGAAATTAGATTGATCGAGAAAGAGAGAATGGAGAAGATGGGCAGGATTAAAGATTGGATGCTTCAGCAGGATGAGAATCGAGGAATTCAAAGAGCCAATGCATCAAAATTTGAAGCGCGTCAAGGTGTGTGTGTGTGTGCGAGAGAGAGAGAGAGAGAGAGAGAGATATGTCTGTATGATTTATCGAAGAATTAGTGACCCAAATGACAGATTGTTACTACAGAGTGATCTTGATAGAATTACTGGGTGGGTTAACGATGATAATACGAAGATAAACGTAAATAAATGTAATTATTTATGTTTTTCGAGAAAGAAAATTCGTGGTGAAGTTAGTTACAGTATCATGGGCGAAAAAATACCTTGTACAGAAAAAAAACGAAATATTTGGGAATTATTGTAGCAGATAATTTAGGATGGGGGCATCAGATAAATGATATTGTTACTAGAGGATGTCGAAATTTACGTTACGTAATGAGAAACTTAAGGAATAGCACTAAGGAAACTAGAGAGTTAGCCTATAAAACAATAGTAAGACCCGGGTTGGAATATGCAACAAATGTGTGGGGACCTTATGAAATGGGGCAAATCTTAAAGCTAGAGAAGGTTCAAAGGAATGCTGCGCGATTTGTTTTAGCGAGGCACAAGAAACGTGATAGTGTTACAAGTATGATTAAAAGTTTGAAGTGGGAAAACTCTTGAGGATAGAAGAAGACTAAACAGAATAGTGGGTTTTTATAAAGCATATACTCTCAAACCAGCCTGGGAAGATATTAGTAAGAGGATTGAAAAACCACACTTTGCTGGCAAGAACGACCATAATCATAAAATAAAAGCAAGGCAGCAAAAAAATGGATCTACGTTAATATTCATTTGTGAATCGGACGATAGAAGAATGGAATTTCTATCCCTGAAGAATTCTTAAACCCTTTCCCTTCTAGTATTAAGGCACTGAAGTATAGATTGGGATGAAAGATACTTTGTAATGTTAATGCTTCTTAATTATGTTTGGTCTAGTATATCCATTTGTAATTTCTTTACACTTCACTCTTACTCTATTCCTTGCCACCGGACTAAATGTCTATTTGCATTGTAAACTATAAATAAATAAATAAAAAGGTGAGGTTTGCTTGCCATGAGAAGATAAGGGAAAGAAAGTATAAAAAAATCTGATGTGGCCAACACATGACTTTCTCCATATTTGGGGTATAGATATTTAAATTATTATGAATAGCATTATGAGGCATAAATATCATTTCGTATCGTAAAAGAATACAGTCCTCCTTATTGCCGTAAATTACGTATATTTTGAATGTTTACAGAATTCACCGCTACATGGTGTTGGCGCTGTACACTGGTATTAAGATAAAGCGAAATATATCCTAAATGGATGGTTCTACGAAAATTAGTTTCAAACAAAACTTGGAAGAAATAATATTCTCTACAACTTTGGTCCTTACGAAGATTACCAATAACGATGTTTTTAAGGAGATATTTAACGGAAACCGAAAAACCGGTTATTTATAAATAACTCCTAAACAATAACACCTATGGAAAATTGTTCAAATGAAAACTGTAGGAAATTACATTCTCTATAAACTTTGTATAGAATTGCATATACAATAATGATGTTTTAACGAAGAAATATCGCAAAAACCGAATCGGGTTTCGAATAAACCTCGACTTCCGGTTAACCGTTATTGTCCAAAAACGAATCAGTTCTTTGTGCTCATGTTAAAGTGTTATATATGAAGTTTGGTAACGATATGGTATGTACTTTTTGAGTTAGAGCGCCCACACTAACATACACACACACAGACATCATTCCGAAAATAGTCTAAACGTGTTCTAGGGACCTCAAAACATGTATTTCCGTTGAAATCTCGAAGTCGATTTTTTTTCATGAATACAATACTTTCCCATTACTACGTATGGAGAAAGTAAAAAGACTCGAGGAAATCCCTTTCTCATCGTCAGTCTCTCGATTGCATCTTCATTCATTTAATACCCCGATTGCAATAGTTGTTAGTTGAACATTCACAGAAAAATTACAGTTGTCCAAAGTTCAGCATAAAAACTGGGCACACTAAGTAGTTAAATGTGACATTCCAAAAAACGATCATTTTAACAACCGGAGTCGTTAACATCCGAGGAAGAGATGCTTCTATTTCCCATAAAATACGTAAATAATGAGACCTTTTCAGCATTGAAGAGTCTCTTACAATTAGAAAATCTTATTTCCAAATATTCGATTTTGCAAAACTCGACGTAAAAATATGAGGAAACACGTACGAATAATAACCTACAGCGTTTCAAGAGATAAAACGCCATTGAAAAGGAATGCTTTACCAAACGCCATAAAAAGATGTTTGTTCGATAATCATAAGTTGGTCAAACTGATTTCAGCCATTGGACGAACTCAACAATTCTCTTAGTACCTATCAATAACATAAATTAATTTTGTAAAATAATTTTAAGTTATTCAATAAGCATGAAGACGAACTTAAAATGAGCTTTCCGGATATATTATGAGCTATTAAGCAACGTAATGCCATTAATTAGTCCTCTCTGGCCTCCGAGACATTTTGTATCCTCCACCTTATGCAACCAAGACAGCACAGCCAATGGAGATGTTTCGGTCAAAAAAATCAACGAATCAAAATAACGTCAAATGGAAGAAAAGGACGCCATGCGCATGAAACCACGTTTCCCGAGAACGGAAAGCGGAATTTCGTAAAACGCAGAAATTTTCGACGGGGTGCCAAATAACCAACGTACCCGCCTTGAAAACGGGTTGGAGGATGTTACTATTTCGAAGAAATGGGACCCTGAAGGGAGTTGGGTCAAGGTTGAACGTGCACGCGATTCCTCAATCTTAATCCCTGCCCTTTAAAAGCACGCACGCACGGAAGTCGGAACGAGACATTGCGAGATATCGCATCGGTATCGGTTCGATACGCAATGAAAAAGAGAAAAATTAAAAAAAAAATCCTCCTGCGCTCACAAACGCCGTTTGTGGACTTATTTTTATCGGAGAGGGGGCGATAATCTCTCTTAGAGAGAGGATTTTCGAGAGAAAGGAACCACCGAAACAAGATGCTATCGAAAGATTTATCGCGTTACTTTGACGGAGGCGCTATTATTTCCGTCAGAAACTGGAAAACGGACTCTTTAAGCAACAGCTGGGTTTGATCGACGGTTTTCAATTAAGTAATCCTTTAATCTCCAGCGCTCTCTCCTCGCTGTTTTCTAGCAATGCCGCGCGAACGTTTAATCTCGTGGGTGAAAATGAATACTTTCCCTTTTAATCTGACGAACGGACGGTTTTTTCCCCGAAAAATTTCAGTTTCCCAACGAGTTCAAATGGAACTATGTAAATGAATACAACATTCAGGAAATACGTAATAAAAAATGGGAGCATCATCTGATGACGCGATACGAAAAAGTGTTTTATTTAATGCGGTTTATTTAGACTTGCAAGCTTAAAATTCATTATGATCTTGTCAATATGATTACATGTCATAAAGTAATTTATGCAATGGTTAATTAAAAAGTTCTGACATTATATCTATAACCATTTGGTCAGACTCTTAATTTGAAAATTTTGAAGGCATCCCCTACCACCCATCGAATTCTTAAAAAATATTCTTTAACAGCGTAATAGATTGCATCATATATTACATACACGCTGCAAATTCCAGCCTAAAATATAAATAAAATATAAAGCTTTTAAAATATAAATGAGATCAAGATAAAGATCCTTGAGTTAACTTGCAATATAGTTCTAATGGAGGAGAAGAATTCAGGTTTCAAAGGCCTCCGCGTACGAAGTCTTTGCGGTTTATTTATTGGGATAGGGTTACATTTCTGTAGTCAAGGAAACCGGCAACGACCGAAGTTCCTCTCTAAAGAGACATAGATGCAGAGAAGTAAAGCTGGTGACCTTCGTGGAAGATTTTGGAGCTAAAAGTAGGTCTATCCGATAACAGAAGTAGCGAAGAGACTTGTAGAGGATCCGACAGCTCATTGCTCTACCAAACGTTGCCTTTCACCCAAGAAATGGACTGAAGTTCTTGAAGTATTCTGACCCTTTTAAACCATACTCGAAAATAAATAGCCAATAATATAAACTCACATTTATATTAAAGCGATAGGTGTCAAGCAGAAAAATTACCTACAGTGTTAACGTAGCAGACGTTTTCTTTTATAATACTATCAACACAAATTAAACTAATGCCATTTTTGATACAATAAACTCTTATCCAACACGAATTTCCTCAAAGCGGATTCGATTACACGGTTAATTATAGTAAGGGAAAGCGGGATTACCGTAATTTTATGCCAATAAATAAGTCTATTAGTTCGATGTTATTTTTCTTTGTTCGCAAACGTCGCTTTAAAATATTTTTTTAACGTTGATAAAAAAATTCTTCAGTAGAACTGAAGGCTCTCTCTACTGGCATAACTTAAAAAACCGGTACAACATGCATTGTACAAACTTTCTCATATATGGGTACTAATGCGTCGTTTAGTTATCTTTAGAAAATTAAAATCGTATGAGCATGTTTTTAGAAAATCCTATTTTTGTTCAAGTTGTCCAAGAATAAACTAGCCTTATATTCATTCATTGAGAAAAATGAAATACGTATTATTATTGTAGATGTATACTCAATTAACTGTACGAAATTTGATCAAAATCGTTAGAGCCGTTTTTGAGAAAATCGAATTATTGTTAAAGTTGCCTAGAATAAACTAGCCTTATATTCATTTTTTGAGAAATATGAACTATACAGTATTATTGAAGACGTAAACGCAAGTAACTGTACGAAATTTGATCAAAATCGTTAAGAGCCGTTTTTGAGAAAATCGGATTGTTGTTAAAAATGCGTAGAATAAAGGACTCTTAATTATTGAGCAATGTCAACCATTTCTAAGTATACTCTGCTCAGTATGATAAAATGCCTAAGTACGAGATTTCATTCATTTTCGCTCTACCGTCTAGGCACCAGAGCCAGTAACAGACGGACGGCATTGCGAAAACCACTTTTTCGGATTCAGCGACACCTAAAACGTATTTTCCGTCAAAAACCCGAGGTCAAATTTTTTCGCGATAACAATACTTTCTCGATACTTAGTATGAGAAAGTAAAAAACACCAAATATCATGAAGAATATTTAAAAATATCCATAGTCCACAGCAAGCCTCTTCCATCTCTTGTTACCATTTTGTTGGACTGCGGGGATAAAAAAAAACTTTACTGCGACATGCGATTCATTTAGCAGCAGAAAGCAATTACCGCGGAACGGCCCCTACCGAAAACGTAACTCCCAAAACCATCCAGGGTCACACACAATCATCCAAAGGTTGCACCACGAAATTGGAGGTGCATTAAAACCCTGAAAGAGAGCGATCCTCTCTCTCTCTCTCTCAAAGGAGAAGAGATAGAGGAAAGAGATATAGTAGGAAGAAGACCTCACTCTCTCTCTCTCACTCCATTTCCGAACAATTTACTTAATGAAAGTTTCCGGAAGCATCGCAGCCTCCCTAAGAGTCTTTCGGATAAGGTATTTATGGTCCAGACCTTTGCCTTTCCATCCATTTCGAGTTCTGCCGAGTGAAATAAAAGGAACAGAGAGAGAGACGAAATGAAAAGGCAGCAAGAGAGGATAAATTCATTTTAGGTTCTGAGAGACAGATTAACCGATAAGGAATTACGATGTTGATGAAAAGAAATGGTATCCATACGTTAAACAAGATAACGAGCACGGACAAATGGATGGGATAATTCTAAATCGTTACGTCGATACGCGAGGAAGATCGGTGGATTTACCAGAAAAGGATGGTTTCGGGCATAAAAGTGTACAAATGATAAGGGAGTATAATTAAATCAGGTAAGGAAAGAACTGAGGAATAACATAATAAGAGCAGTTTAAAAAGATAAACATTACGCCCATGAGGTTTCCCCTGGAATCTTCAAATTTTGAACCGTGGGAAGGACTTGAGGCCATGAAAAATCTCTCAAAATTTGGTTGCTCTACCTCGAACGGTGTTCACCGGGCACGTAAATGTGACGGACGGGCAAAAATATTACATTAGCGGATTGTTTTTTTAACCGCAAAATAACGATACATAAAAAAGATGGAATTCATTTTCCCAAATTTGGAATGAAATTTGAATACGTTTTTGATAATTTTAATCAAATCAGTTACGATAACTTAATGCATTATCATATCATTTCTGTCATATCATACAGTCATGAGTACTTATAAGTAAAAAGTATCCGAAAGTGAGAATAAACTTGGGGATGTTTTCGCCAGATTTCTCCTGCACAATAAATATGAAACGCACGTTAGTCTGGCAAGTGGAAACGCAATAAATTTTATTTAATGAAATCGAGTCGTAACTATTACTGACTAACACACTAGCAAAACAATAACAATATAAATCAGAGGCGGTAGACAGTTTTGGAACCACTGAACCATCCTTCGTGCTTGGCATACTGGTTGTCACTGCAGTATTATGGCAATTTTTAATTGAGTAAAAGCGAAAAATTTCCGAAAACTTCAGACGGGAGGTTGACAATTACATAAAGTAGTTCGCGAAATATTTCTGCCGAATTACGTAAAACTGAATCAGATGAAAATTACTCTCGGTCAATAGTATGTATATCCATAACATAGTGCTACAGAAAGCTCGCTACTAAATTCGCGGTGGTTGTGAAACATGCGTGAACCAGAGACCAGTGCGGGTAGCTCGCTTCCCTTCCTTCCTTGTCAAGTTTACTGCATTTTCTGCGTCGGGTTACACGTTTCGGTCTAATTCCTTTCGCTGCCTTACCTTTCCACACTACCTCGCCAATCCATCTCGCATTCGTCCTATTTCAACGACTATTCAGCCTTCAGACGCTGATGGAGGCCTTTCTGTCTTTCATTCCATTTTCCCTGATAATAATCACGCGCCTCAAATGCGATTCAAAGCGTCGCAATAAAGAGTAATCATCCAATCGCGTGCGTTTCTTTGATTTACAGTGGCAACTAATGAGTTACTACCGTTTTTCTGGGATAACTAGTATATAAGCACGTCATACTGACGGGAAGCAATATATTATTTAACTTAAAATCTCGCGTTTATTATTCTTACAAACAATTTATTTGTATATTTCAAATATAGAAAATTTATCCAAAATTCTAGCGGCAAATAACTTCGAATTATATCACCACATATATTCCATTAGTTCGCGTTTCTTCCACGCCTTAGAAACGGCGCTGTAGTCGAGTGTCACTGACATAAGTGAAGTCCTAAACCCTGATTGACTTGGCATTCGACCAATGAAAACGCCGACTGAGCATTACACCATCACGCATAACCAAGCAAATTATATAGAGGGGTTGATTATCATGTGAGTTATGCAATAGCGTCGTTTTAAAAATAGATTTAAATCGGCAAAAAGGATTTTAATAGGCATAATATATGACAGCAACTACGGTAATGTTGCAGAAAAAGACTCCACTGCTCTAATAAAAATAGCGTAATTATGTTAAAGAGCACTAACATGAAGGCTTTGAAGGGGGATAATAATTTCCCTCGTCAACGAATTAAAGCGTTTTTTAATGTTTGATATTTAGGCTAATGGGATTTGTTAACTTGGGAGTGATAATAATGGATACATTAGTATATTAGTTCATTAATAGCCTATACTTAGATTTTTGGAAGACCAATTATTTTTTTATAGAAAGTATTGGTTTGGATTTGTTCAGTATGGGTCTAGATCAGGGGGTGGACAAACTTGACTGCATGGCGGGCCGCATCGGTGTTTGCGAATTCTACAGCGGGCCACATTGAAAGATGCCAATGCTTACGCGGGCCAGATTAGAGTTTAAATCGGAAATTGCTTAGATTCTTAGGCATCATACTTAAGTGAAAAACAAGCACAAACAAGGATTGTAGGGCTAAATTTTTAAAACTAAAGGTTTTATTGTCATAATTTTATCAAAAGTAATATAAAATTATGTTAAATTTTACAGATTGCTTTTTCACCAATGCTTCGCGGGCCATGTTAAACGTTCTCGAGGGTCACATATGGTCCGCGGGCCACGGTTTGCCCACCCCTGGTCTTGATTCTAGATTATCTCTCTAATAAGTTTGGAAAGTTTTTGACAGCGGTTTTTACGCCATTAATCATCCGAATACAAGGAGTTTTGGACGTTTTGATTAAAGTGCCGTTGATTAACAATTTTCAGCGTTATGTACGCCAAATGAGTATTTCCTGCATACAAAATAGTCAATTTAATCATTTATTTAAACTGCCTCACAAAAATCCGAACACACGCAAAGATTCAGGATTCGAACCATGACTATAAAAATTTGAAGCCAGGCACACTTCACACCTTCCTATCAATTTTCATTATTGTTTTTTACCGCTTTTCTTTACGAAAATCCGCTCATGTATTCACTTTGTCTGTCTGTCCGTCCGCCCCTGCAGGCAATATCTCAGAAACGGTTCAACCTAGAGGAATCAAATTTTCAAGATAAGTTACTACATATGAGAGTTACATGTGGCAGGAATTTGGTTCCCTTAAAATTTTAATAGTAGATTTTTGTAAAACAAATCGCCTTATAATATCTGCTTTTGCAGTACTATCCTAACTTGTTTTTCTGACGATTTAATTCTAAAAAACATTACGAGAGATGATACTAAATCGCTATATTAAGCCTTAATGCGAGGTTGGAAGGAAGGATCGCTCACATTTCATCCAACATCAAATTTAACCCGGAGAAGATGTTCTTTCCAAGGTGTTTCGATTGGACTTCATTTGTGAAATTGGATGCCGCAACAAGAAAGGTGATACAGAATAACATTCGCTCACCACGTGCATATTTCTTGAATCGATAATTCCGCATCTTGACTTTTTTAGGACCCCAATAAAACAAACAAGTGAGGGAAGAATTGCAGAGCAAATTACACAAGGTGTTTATTTATTTTCCACCGACTGCCATTTTCCCATCGGAGTAAAGAATCGCAGATGCGATTTATTTTTGGTTGCCTACATTTATAGCAGCACTCCTTTTCTTTTAGCGATTTTTTCCAATTACTCCCCAACAGATGATTCTAGATTCGCCAAATTTATGCAATACGTGGCTCTAATGCAGAACTATCTATCTTAGAATTTTTACGTTTGTAACATACCACGTCATTTTTAATTATTTCGTACAAAGACAGACGGACGGATGGACCGAATACGTAAAGAGATTTTTTTCAGAAAAAAAGAACGCTAAAAAACACAGAAACGCGAGCCCGAAGAGATTAATTATCACGCTTCGCGTCGCAGTTTCAAAGTTTTCGTGACGTCCATACTGAAGCGAATTTAGTTCCTCTGGTAGAAATTCACAAAGGGAAGCCACTCTTTCTCTCTTTGAGACGATCACGGACAATAGCAAATGTCAAATTAAGGAATAGGAGCGTAGGAGTGGATGCGTGTGACGGGTAAATATTAATTTAGTTAAACACTACCTTTCCTCCCCGCTACTAAATATCTGCCTCTAATCTCCATCTCTTCAGCATTTCATCAGTTCCACGTCGAGCTATATATATTTGTTGTATTTCTTGATTTAAGCGTCCTTGTTCTCATCGTTCGTATTTTGACCGCTTACCAAAATTTAATGCAAAATTACCTATATGAACTAATATAGCGTTAATTCTAAATGGCAATGTAAAAAACAAAACACTAAATGCGTGTTCAAATAATTTTTTTAAAAGATGCTACTGCTTTAAAATGCAAATACAGTAACTGGTTTTACAATACCGATGCAAATACATCAAACATTTGTTCCACTGAAATTTAATCATAATTTTTACAAGTGACCTAACAGATTTTTACTTTCTCATACGAAGTATCGAGAAAGTATTGTTTTCGCGAAAAAATTCGACCTCGAGATTTTTACGGAAATATACGTTTTAGGTGTCGCTGAATCCGAAAAAGTGGTTTTCGCAATGCCGTCTGTCTGTCTGTCTGTTACTGGCTCTGGTGCCTAGACGGTAGAACGAAAATGAATGAAATCTCGTACTTACGCATTTTATCATACTGAGCAGAGTATACTTAGAAATGGTTGACATTGATCAATAATTACGAGTAGTTTATTCTACGCATTTTTAACAACAATCCGATTTTCTCGAAAACGGCTCTAACGATTTTGATCAAATTTCGTACAGTTAATTGAGTATACATCTACAATAATACTACGTATTTCATTTTTCTCAATGAATGAATATAAGGCTAGTTTATTCTTGGGCAACTGTAACAAAAATTGGATTTTCTAAAAACAGGCTCATACGATTTTCATTTTCTAAAGATAACTAAACGACGCATTAGTACCCATATATGAGAAAGTTTGTACAATGTATGTTGTACCGATTTTTTTGGATAAAAATTGTAGTCCTATGTGGTTATCCAAATTGGGTTTCGTAATTTCGCAAAGTCAGCAACAATGTGACTGTCCTAAATGACGAAAAAGTTTCATTCAGCATTTATCCGAAAATAAGAAAACTTCGAATATAAGAAGCTAATTTGGATGAAAAAATGATTGTAACATATTCTGAAGGATATAATTACGTAGTATTTGGCATTTATCCGAATATAAGAAAACCTAGAATATAAGAAGCTAATTTCGATGAAAAAATGATTGTAACATATTCTGAATAATATAATTTAAACAAGATTATTGTAGTTATTTTTACTTACATATTAAAAACATTTATACCACAATATGCAGTACAAATATGTGTTTAAACCATTACAGACCAGTCACAATCACTGTCATTTCTTTTACTCATTTCTTTGTTCGCTAATATAAGACGATATTGAAACTTTCATTAATAAAACGAAAAAAATCGTCTTATAGACGGGTAAATAAGGTAGTCCCGGTTAACTCTTAAGCATCATTATCGGCATAATGACAAACAGTGACAATTACATATAGCCACGTAAATGTATTTATATAATATAGAGAAAACCATTATTCCACCCAAGCACACAAATATTTGTCAAATTCACAACTAGAACTTCTCGCACGCCTCCTTTCCTTCCATTCCCGGTAGGACCACAAGACACTGACAATTGCATATAGCCACGTAAATGTATTTATATAATAAAGAGAAAAACATTATTCCACCCAAGCACACAAATATTTGCCAAATTCACAACTAGAACTTCTCGCACGCCTCCTTTCCTTCCATTTCCGGGAGGACCACAAGACACTCACAATTACATATAGCCACGTAAATGTATTTATATAATATAGAGAAAACCATTATTCCAACCAAGCACACAAATATTTGCCAAATTCACAAGTAGAACTTCTCGCACGCCTCCTTTCCTTCCATTCCCAGTAGGGCCACAAGTGGTTAAGAGAAGGGGATGGTATAGAGAAGGTGAAAGGGCGCAGTGTGAACTCAGACAAAGTAATATAGGGAGTTTCGAGTACGGCAGGTTAGAGAGAGAGAGGGAGAACGGGGGAGGAAGCGAAGGAGAGATTGGGAGACAGGGAGTGGAAAGGAAGGGGCGTGTGAGGCGGCAAAAGGGAAGCGGAGATAGTAAGGGGAGGAAATGGAAGAGGGAAGTGAGTTTTAAAGAGGAAATACTGGGAGCAGATTTCGCCGGAATGGAGAGGATTTCCGGCCATGATGAGAACAGACAAAGAGGATTCTCTCTATTTTGAAGAACATTTAAGAAGTCGTTTAGTTTAGAGGAGAATTTGTAAAAACGGAAGAGAGGAATTTCGCCTAAGACGACGGATTTAATTGATGCTTCAATTATCAACTCGGACGCGTGCACGCGTCAAGTATTGCCATCCATTGCGCGCTCTCTCTCTCTTATTTATGGCACGGGACTGATTTTGATAAGATAGTACAAATGAAAATGAATCCCTTCCTCCTGACGCTATTTTGAAAGAAAAGAAACGTTTAATTATTTATCTGTCTATATAGCCAAACCCTGCAAAAATAACGAAGCTGACGTAAATTAGTGTATGAACAATTGCTTGAGAGTAAGGTACGGCAATTTCTGGGTCAACGGCCAATGTACAGTAAAAAAAAGGTTGGGAAAAGGTCCTAAGATAAGTTGCGATGCAATTATTATTTGCGCGAGGTGAACGCAATTTGGGGTTTCGTGTCTGTTCGCATCTTTCGTTAACCAAAGACTGATTTTTATGTGACTTGGCACGAGAAATCTACATTGATATAGCTGTCCGGCGAAATTCATTTATAAAAACCCGACAAAAATTTGCTTTTACAATGCCACCAATAATTCATTTTGGTCCACAATGAACAATTATCACACTGCGCATTGCATTAAGGACTAAATGAACTTTTACTTGTATCTCGTTTATGGAACATATACTTCTGATTAGTGGACTTTAAGGAGAAAATTTCAGTTGGTTTAAAAATGTCCGAGTATTAACTTAAATCCGTCAATTATTAGAAAGTGTTGACGTGGAAAATTTGGTATTTCTCAACTCTAGCGTAATCCCACACGGTATACACCATTCCACTCGCTTCATTATATTATAGTGGGAGCTATACGATATTTGGCAAAGCCGGACATTTCCCACTTCTCATAGTAAGCACATAAGTATAAAAAAATAAATATCTTAGATAGCTCTGATAGTCATAAGAAGGTTAGAAAAATGTCTACAGGAGAACCGAAGACAAGTACACACTTCATTTTTTAAAATTTCTTATACTTAAAATGCTTATTCTGTAATTTATTTTCAACCGCAAGACGAGCTCGACGATTCTCCCACGAAGTTCTGCATCGATCGAACGTATTAATGCATTCAAAGCATCAACAAGGATAGATTTCTTCCCCCGAGACACAAATTTTTTTCAATATTAAAAAAAAAACTCGTCCGGCTGTATCAGTTTGCACGTTGAATTAAAAACAAAACATTCCATCGAGATTCGGGCGAGCGAACGAAGAAATAATACGACGCATCCATCCGAACTCAATACAGAAACGACCTCCCCTCTAGTCTTCTTCCCGCGAAAAGCGTTACATAAACGACGGTATTACCTAACTTTTTTTTTACCCGAGTCTCCCTCTCCGTAATACCCCAACAATCTCGGATTTTAGTACGAGCGAGAAAATGAGAGAGAGAGAGAGAGAGAGAGAGAGAAAGAGAGCGTAGAAAAATGAAGTTACCCTCCGTGACATCACACCTTCATAACATCAAAACGTAATCGAATACTTGAGCGAGAGAGAGAGAGTACAAAACCATACGGAAACCGCAGGGAAGGTCGCGTAAAAGTCACACTACTTTTTTTTTAAAACCTTAACCGACTATGGAAGGATCGGATTCCTTACAAAAAAGGGAGAACAAAAGGCTAGAGGATAAAACTGGAAAACGGTAAGAAAGAGGTAAGAGTCAAGACGTTGGAACGTGGGTTTTAAAGGAGTCCGATAAAGTTTGGCAGAATATCTTCCAGGAAAGGGACGAAAGGAATAGAATGATAAGGCAGAGATAATGAGGGGGATAAAATAAGAGGATAAAGCGCGCACGAGGTGCGGAATAATAATGAGGAAATTACCCCCTTAACCGAGAGGGAGGAAATGATAGACGATATGGTATATAAGGGAAAAAATTTGTGAGGTACATTAGAGACTCGGCGAAAGATAAGAAACGAAAGAGAAGTTTAAAAAAAAACGGCAAAAGGAGAGGGGGAATGATAAGAAGGAAAAAATGGGGGGGGGGGGGGGGAAGGAAGGATTCCGAGCATGAGGGTAGTTGCATGACGCCACAGAGGAGCGGGAGGGGCTTGGCGGTTGTTGGGACAAAAGCTAGATAAATTATAATATCCGTGGAGGCTTACCGTATATGCCCGAATATAAGGCGAGGTTTTTTCCCAAAATTGTCCCTCAGAAAAGAGGGGTCGCTTTATATTCGAGTCTTTACAAAGTCTCTCATATTACAGGGGGCTCTCTAAACAAAGTCTCTCATATTACGGGGCGCTCTCTCAATCAATTTATTTTGAACAACAAAGTAGTCTAATCAAACTTTTTAGATACTTTGTCTATAATATTAATGTGTCTTGACCATCATACAAATCAAACAGGTGTCCATTCCTTTTCGCACTATTTAATAGAAAGTTTAGTCGGTAATCCGTCAGTGTTACACAAACTTCCCAAGTCCAAAGAGTAGTCCGCGTTTCCACCTACGATAAGTCCAACATCTGAAAATTTCTCTTCTTGAAATCCTTTTTGACGGTAAGTAGGTAATATCGATGTTATACTTTTTTAAATTCTCTAGTAATCACGAAGACACTGATGTCGAAGATGCGTGTGAAAGGTTTGAATAAAACTGTCACTTAATGAGTTTTGGTTTTTTAAATAAAGTATGTTATTGATAAAAAATAAAAAACTTTTAAATATAATAAAAAGTTTATATGTTCAAACTGGCCAAAAAACATTTTTTTGGATTTTCTCATTAGGAAAATGGGGGTCGCCTTATATTCGGGCATATACGGTAAATGCTTTTTTTTAAAGACATATCTCAGGATGAATTAATATATCGCCTTAATTCCACCGAAGAAATAATAATTTTAAAAAACTAAGGTTTTGAAAGAAAAACATTGATTACCACAAAAGAGAGTTATATGATCATCCAAACCTATTTTCAACATGAGATTGCACCAACCGTAAATTTATTGAAGACATTTTCTTAAAAACAGTTTACTACATTGAAAAAAAATCCACGTTCGTCCGTAAATGCGGAATAGAGATTTGTACGAGATTATGATAAACATCTATGTCCTAGCAGGGATTATGAGTGAAAGAAGTGATTTAAAGAAGTCGCCTTTAAAGCTAGTGACGGATGAAGGGAGCCTCTTAGATCTCCGGCGAAAGTGCATTCCGGAGCGTACATGGGAACGCGAAAAGGATTTGCCGTGAATGCCTGTCCAAGGACGCGGGATCAAAAGATCGTTAACTTCCTCCTGTTTTAGCATCATGAACAGTAACAAAGGCTGATGGAGAGCAGAGAGGGAAAAAACAGAACAAAAGAGCCTTTGAGAGGAGATCGTTCAGCGACGTTACTCAAGTAGCATTATTCGAATATTAAATCGTACATGATAAACCTAGTATGCTGTAATCTTGCGGGAATCCATATGTACGACGATAAAAAAGTACGTGTAAATATTTTGCTTTTTTTTATATTTACAAGTTTAACAGCCCGTAAAAATTGACGAGCTGGTAGTAATTACTAAATCAACACAAAATGTGGAGATAACGAAGGTTCCTGGTATCAAACCCGGGACTCTTTTATAAGATGTCGATTTTTTTAGGTCATAATCTACGATCAGAATTCTATTTTTGAACTCTGGCCATGATGCTGAGGATAATAGTCGAGGTGTATCGCCCTAGCTGTCCTCAATGGCGTTTTTAACGTGAAACCCTAACTTAATTAGACCAACACACTTGGCGCAGAGGAAGTTTTAAATACAAAAAGCGAGAAGAGTTTAATTAGAGTAATAAAAGAGAGACAAGAAAATGGGTGGGTCAAATTTTGAAAGGCAGCGGTCTGCTGAAAGAAGTCATACCAGAGAAAATGCTAGGAAAGAGGCAGGAGAAGGAAAGGTATACGTATTAGACGCAATAAAAGACGTATTAGAAGATGAAAAGAAGAACCTCTGAAAATACAGATTGGGTTGCACGAAACAAAAACCCAAACGAAAGGTTAAATGACCATGACGAACCTACGATCACCTATCTGTGCGCAAAATTTCAATAAATAACCCCTCAAGAAGTCTCGACGTACAAGTGTACGGACCTTGCCATCCTGCTTCCGCAGCAGTTTTCCGTACACGTGTACGGACATTACTTCACTTCACTCCAACCTTAAAATATGAGCAATCTATTTACCTTATCCTCGACATTAAAATAAACATGAATGCAAAAGACTGAAATACATTGGTCTGTTTGAGAGGTAAAGCGGGACAAAAAAATACCGTATCGAAGGGTTAATTCCAAACGGAAACGTCTGAAAAAAAGTGTGGCGGAAGAACGGACATAAAAATATCTCAATTTTAAAACGTCATTTGATTATCGGCCACCCTTTTATATCACGTGAGAAATAACCCAATGAATGTTAAGAAATGAAATAAAAGGATAAAAAATCTGATGCGGCCAACACATGACTTTCTCCATATTTGGGGTATAGATATTTAAATTATTATGAATAGCATTATGAGGCATAATTATCATTTCGTATCGTAAAAGAATACAGTCGTCCTTATTGCCGTAAATTACGTATATTGTGAATATGTTTAAAGAATTCACCGCTACATGGTGCTGGAAATTTACGAATAAGCAAAATATCTCCGAAATGGATGGTTCTACGAAAATTGTTTCAAACAAAACCTGGAAGAAATATTATTCTCTACAACTTTGGTCCTCACGAAGATCGCCAATAACGACGTTTTAAGGAGATATTTGACGGAAACCGATTATTTATAAATAATTCCTAAACAATAACTGCTATAGAAAATTGTTTCAAATGAAAGTTGTAGGAAATTACATTCTCTATAACCTTTGTATAGAATTGTATATAAAATAATGATGTTTTAACGGAGAAATACCGCAAAAACCGAATCGGGTTTCGAATAAACCTCGACTTCCGGTTAACCGGTATTGTCCGAAAACTAATCAGTTCTTTGTGCCCATGTTAAAGTGTTATATATGAAGTTTGGTAACGATATAGCACGTACTTTTTGAGTTAGAGCGCCCACAATCACATACACACACAGACATCATTCCGAAAATAGTCTAAACGTGTTCTAGAGACCTCAAAACGTGTATTTCCGTTGAAATCTCGAAGTCGATTTTTTTCGTGATCACAATACTTTGCCATTACTACGTATGGAGAAAGTAAAAACGGAACGAACGTGATGAAGTCCAAAGTATTCCGAGGGCGAGCAAAAGAGTGGATTTTCCAGACGGAAAGGGGAGAAACAGAGAAAAGGGAACGAAAGGGTCGTGGACGGTAGGCGAAAAGGGACGAAGAATAAGAAAGTCAGGGAAAGGACTGGACAGATATACGCAAGAGAAGGAGGAGACAGAGAGCGCAAGGTTTCCAGGCAGTGGCATTTCGATGCGTTTAGGGAAATAGAGAAAGGCAACCTCGAATCCAAAAGGGAGAGACGTCGCAGGCCTTCCGACACAAAGAGGAAATAGACTGCGGGACATTCGTCTCTGACAGACCCATCGTCCCGTAAACGGTCTGAGCCGTACGCAATGCGAATTCGGAGACCCTAGGGGTAATTTTCTCACAAAGTAAGTATGACTTGGGACTTGGACGTAGTATAGCGGTCACAATAAAAAGGCACTAGATAATTTTAAAAAAAATGAAAGAACAGAAAAATCACTTCGCTTTGCGGACTATAGTGCAATACCTCAGACTTGGAGGTAGTAAAGCGGTCACAATAAAAAGGAAACTAGGTACATAATATTTTTTTTAAACGAAAGAATAGAAAAAAATCACTTTCTAAAAAGGAACATCACTTTTATATTTTTTACGAAGTGATTTTTCTGTTCTTTCATTTCAAGAAATTGAACTCTACAAAGTTAGGGCTAAACAAATAAATTTTATATAGATAATTTAAATGACTAACGAGTATTTCTTGAATCCTATGCACTCGCACAAACTACAACACTAATTTTATGCATATATTTGAACTGATAATAAACATTTCACGGTTTTTAATAAGAATATCGATTTTGCATGATATTTCCGAAGAGTTTAGGACAACATCAGCATCTATTTTTTCAAAATAATAAAAATACATTCTATTAAGTGACTATGGATACAATTAAAAAACAGAACGAAAACAGTTTAATATGGTTTGGCTTGTATCTTATTTGGGGACTTAGTTTATCCGCTCCCACCCCTCCACGCCTAACGCAAGAACATACTGAAAAAATTAGTTGGATCTGATTAACAAACATGAAAAAAACTGTTACACTGTACCCCACCTTCCCCTATATTATATTCTTTCCGTCGGTTAAATGCTGTAATTTCTCCAGTTTTGTGGGCAAGTACAATCCGCGACGACAGAATTTTTTTGTTTGAGTTTCTTTAGTCAATTTGTCGAACAAATCGGTAGAAGTATTCACAAATGAAATGGTAAAAGCATACATTTTTGAGTTGCACATTTGAATGCGTAACATAAAATTTTATTCCCCATTTTAAAATATAACAATGGGAAGAAGTAACCAGTAAAGTAACCAATTATTTCGCTAACGCGCACCTAAATTTCTCTTGCACCACCTACCAAGGTATGTAACAACCATTAAACGAGCTAGTATTATCACCGTGCTCCGACCGAGGTAAAATGAATCGTGCTTTTGCCGAGTCCTTCATTTCAAAACAACTGTCGCACACCCTCGCGGTGCGGGTAAATTACTCCGTGAGATCCGAATTAACGACAAAAAATTACCTTCGCCGGTACTTTCCCGCGCGAAATTGCATAACGTCGCTCTATTGTTCCCATGATCCTCCGAATGGCGCCAAAAGTATATTATTAAGCGGGAACTCCCCTCCTTTCTTCCATCCTAACACACACTCTCTCTCTTTCCCTATTTCCATTACGGTCCAAGGTGCCAAGGTCGACTCGCTCTCCCGACCGCATCTGCCGCACCCCATTCCTGCACCACGAGATACGAATATCCTTCCATTTCCTTCCGGAGAATATTACCTCTCTCCCTCTATATTCTCCCCTTACTCTCTTCCCCATCCCATCTCTATGAAAAGGGCGCTGGCCGTGAAACTCCTCGACCGGAAACCATTCCGGGACTTTTTGGAGGAAAAGGAGAGCGTTTTTAAAGAGTTGGACCACAGTATATAAACAGGCGAGAAGTTTCCGCAAGCGAAGCCGATGCATTATATATACGGTGTTTGTATATAAAGCTGTATATGGTTCTTCTTTTTTTTAAACGAACGCGTAGGAGAGAATTCGCTTTATGAGGTTAGAATAAATACAGCGAGGGAAGACTTAAGTACATGTATATGGTGACGCCATTGCGGCGAGGTCGTATAATGCTTTATCGCCGGCGACGGTTAAACTTTTATTGCTCGCAAATGAATAGAACGCTGAAACACAGTAAAGCGATATTCTGAAGTAGGAAAGTAATTTCGCTGAAATAAGAATAAAAAATAATAATATTAAGGCATTATATTATTAACCCATAAAATGAAAGGGAGTACGTGTGCACGCGACCTTGACCTTATGAGCCTTTTGGGAAACGGTTTAATTCCGAAAATCGGTTTTAATTAAATCGCGCGGGGGAAATTCGTCGTAACGCAATACAGATTCACGATTAAAAAAGAAAAGAATCGTTTATCACATTAACGACACGGCCAAGAAACAATCTAGGAGCTAGCGTCGGTGAATTGCCACTGGTGACCAAAAGTTTTTTTTTATGGCTACTGGAAAAACAGGGAATTTCAATCCCAAAGTTTGAATGAAATCTATAAGATACAACAATACAGCCTCACCAATGTATATTTTTAGATTAACTATCGATTAATAATTATTTAAAAATTGTGCAATTGCTATGATGGATTCTAATTCAGATGTCTTACTAAAAAAAGGCTTGTATGCCGTTCAAGAAAGGAAGATTTTAATCATGCAACAAAATTAAATCGGTCTCTAAGCGTACAAAATAATTAGTCGAATTCAATTCGGTTCAAAGATTTCTATTTTCAAAAAGCAGTATAGAGTAAAAAAAAAGGCATTCTAAACTAATGATGGGAAGAAAAAGAAAAAAAAAACATTTGTTAATCTCTGCTTTCCTCCGATTTCACTGTTTCCTCAAGTTTTAATTTTCTCGGCACTTATTCCCTCTCATTTTCCACTCACCTTCTGAATGATTCAATTATTTTTTCTAAAGTATTACGGTAGTAAAAAATGTATTCTAACATTGGGAGCGAAAAAAAAAACAAAATAATTATTATTCGCGAATTCGAGCAATGGTCCAAAGTCTTCAAGTATTTCGATCTCCTTCAAGTCCATCTCACATCACGCCTAGCCATTCCTCCACGCATGCGCGTTCCCCGAAAAAATATGGCGATGGACAAACGCAAATATATTCCGAACAGAGGATAGGAGTGAGCTGATCTGGTTGTGCGACTCGTATAAACTTGTTTGTCCAACTTGTTGAAAAAAACGGTAAATATTTGCATAGCGAACTGGCGACAAGGTTTCCCTTTGTAAACTCCTATGCCTCGAGTGTAATAAATAACTTGGTGGAGAGGCAAGAAATCGAAAGTCGAAACGGCGGGCGCAAAAAAACGAAAGAAAAAAATGCCTTAAAAAATACGATATTGAAATAAAACGCGATGAACGAAGATAAAGCTAGGGAGAAGAGAGAAAAGTTTTTGATGCTGCTGCGTATGATAGAGACGTAACATTCGTACGCTTTCCGCAAAAGATAACAATAATCCGGTTCTTACAAAAACAAAAAAGACTTTTGAAAGACCGGCGAGATATTTACGGGGGGAAAAAGCACCGATTTCCATATCTGGAGAAGCCAACTGAAGCAAGTCATAAAAACACCTGTTTGGTTCCCATCAATCAACCTGGAAAACTATTTCGCAAAGAACAAATTTTTAAAAATTCCCTTCAGCTCGGAAAAATATTCATCTAAAATGTTCGGCCGAAGGTTTACAGCTGAAAGACACGAGTTCAGAATAGTTTGGGGTTTTGTAGAAATTTCAACTAGTTTTCTACTCTGGTTGATTCCCAATATTCCAAAGATTAACCGAATTTCGTCGCACCCCCCCTACCTTCAAACGAGATTGAATATTTATAATATTCGAGTATCGTAATATTTTGACGCATCCATCAGTATGCATCAATTTGAGCAAAAATGATTGTCCGAAAAACCTTTCAACATTTCCTAATCGTTGGTTAACTTAACGATGGTTTTCGCGGCATCCCTATCAGTCATCTGCGACACAGCTTGGAAAACACTAGTGTACCTTTCATTCATTGATATACATTAACTGATATTTTAAAAAATTAACGAATAAGTAACAATCCAATTGTCTGTCTTAGCAATCTTTTGTAGAGGCAAGCCCAAAGGAATGAATGCAAGGTCCGATGATGTCTTTTGTAGAGAGCGCATTTTAGAGTCGCAAGCAATAGTTTCCGCTAGAGGGCAGTAACTGAGCACTTACGACGAGCTATTCACGGCCACAACGACCAATGTAAACGTACTGAAGCGTCTACAAACGCCCTCTTTGAGTGGTGAAACGTGTATGAGCTCCAGGTCACACTCTACCACGCAATTGAGATCTGTTTAAATGTGGTGCAGAGGGTCAATTGGTAGGGTTATCCGAGATTGCCACCATCCGTTCGCTTTCCGAATAAGACGAAAACAAAACTCCCTTTTAGGAAAGGCATTTATCGAGCAGCATGATGTTACTTTCGATTTTCGTTAACTTTTCCAGCGTTTTCTCCTTTTTATGCAAATTTCAGATACAATTTTGATTCGATGCATTGAAAAAAGGCCAAAAGATGATCGCAAGAGTATATTTTACTCACATTTTAGTATCAGAGACATGGCATTCGTGTTTGCCGAAGCTTTGGCGGGCCGCGTTAGAAATTTCGAATGCGCCGTCGGGCCTCGTAAGAGTTTACATCGGAACTTACCCAATAGTTTGCGTAATTTATAAGAGTGAAACTCATGTTGTCGACTTTCTGCGTTAAAAGTTCAACAAAAAGGTTTTATGACCATAATTTGAATTAAAAATAGAATATAAGCAACAATATCCATATTAATAGACTTGATGATGATACGACCATTACACTTGTCCAACCGAAGTTTCAATAAAACGACTTCATTCATTTGAACTACGAAAATTTTACGAAATTTCCTTCTTTCTCCTAAATTGTCTTCGGTGATAACATCTAAGAATATTTCATATTTCAAACCCATTTTTGTGGAAGCAATCTTCATCAAAGTAATAACAAACTAAAAAAAATCAAAGTTAGATTAAGCACTAATTAAAACTCAACGCTTCACTGGATTCTTTATTCTGCCACCAAAAGAAAAATGTAAAATATTCGCACGGAATTCGCACATGGGAAAAAGTGGCTATTTTTTTAACGCACCTTTTTCTTTCAGCTCAGTTTTAGGGAGTAAAAATATTTTTAAAAAAACAGGCTGGAAATCTTGAATGACAAGTCAAGGACGAACGATTAACAAGGAAAGACGAAGCAAGTGTCGTCTCGAATGCCAGACGGATGGAACGGATACGCGACGAGCAGTGGTGTAAAATCGATAGGAGCGAAGATTTTGAATTGCACGTATCGAGTTCAGATAAAATATGAGCCGATTAAAACGCGAATGATCACATATGCATTTCCTAATGAAAATCCAGAAGATACACTGCGGTCCGCGGCAAGCACGATGCAACCGACTCGACGCAAATACATTTTTAACAATGAGAAACAAGTTAGGAAAGTACAACGTATCACAAAGGGGCGCGTTTCGTGCAATGGAGTATTAGAAAGAAATTATATACCTGTACGTAAGGGAAATAGCGTTTTAAAGTTCTCCTCTTCGTCATAAATAATCCATCTTTTCCTATTTAAAAATATTGCAGGCACACGTAAGGAAATGAAACGCATTTTTGTGAGATTGTTTATGTTAGCAACAATGAAGAAGTAACCATGCAAGAAAATTTCGAAGTTCAACTCGAATTAAGACATTTTTGTTTGATTTTCTTGATAACGGCTACCCCTGCGATAAAAATGTATAGGAAAGGAATATACTCAACTTTACTAATTCTACAACTTTTATTTGAAAAATATTTTGATATGAGATATGACGAAAATTTCATTTTTTGCCACCAGTAAAGTGGTACCCCTGATTGGCGTACGAGATCCATTTTTGCGATTTTCTTATTATATTTGATTGTAAGTCCTTATTATCAAATTTCATGAAAATCCGTTCGGTAAAAGCCGAGAACGAACATGCGGACGGACACACAGACCGACGATAATAGGCGTTCACGCTGGAAGAGAAACGAGCCTAAAAAGGATTACTACATATTTATCTTTACTGTTCTAATTTTTACGGGGTAAGACGCAACCTTTAAGACACAGGGTATGTCGTAAAGTAAAAAGATTGAATGAAATTATGTGCGCATGGTTGTAAAAATTTACATTACGTTTTCGTAACTTAGGAGTAGTAACGTGCAAACACAGTGTTTCCTACAGGTTCGATCGAGTGTTTACTCGTGGAATATAACCATCGCCTGATTTGTGGTGAGAGAGAGAGAGAGAGAGAGGGAGGGGGAGAGAGTGGTGAGGGATCTCCCAGACCGCAGAAGAACTTCTCGGTTACATCCCAGCAACAATCCGACGTCGTTTGCTTCTCTTTTTTCCCACCCCCCGCGCAGACGAGCGAGGAAGATTCGCGCAGTTGCTTTTGGACCCATCGTTCAGTCAACACCGCCATCAACGGGAATAGGACTTTCGAAACACCCTTCGGCCATTCACAACACGTTCACTTGCAGGAAGAGTTCCTCCGGTTCTGCGCTGGATTCCAATCTAACCGTCTTTATGAACAAAGGTCTGGAGAGAAAGGATTTTTTCTGAAGTTCAAGATGGCGACCTTGTATAAGATGACTTACTTCGACATAAGAGGTTTGGCCGAACCGATCCGATACCTTTTGGTTTACGGCGGATTCGAGTTCGAAGACAACCGGGTAACTTTCGAACAATGGCCGGGACTCAAGAAAAGTAAGTTCCTATTTTCGCGTGAAAGTAGAAGTTGGCCTTCCCCAGGATCTGCTATTTTAATATTTATTGGTAAACTTTTGTGCCCTCTGGGTTATATAACGACTACTCGACGGTATCTTTTATTCCTGCTTTGTATGAAAGCTATCGTAAAATACTTTCGGGATTCATTTCTAATTTATATTCAGGAAATCAAGCTGTTCTCAGTCACACACGGAAGAGCTCAAAATAAGGAGCAGTATTGTAGAATTCACCGGGTGAAACTTTCTCACTGCTAATAAAATTATTAGCTAACAGTTGTTTTGAATTAAAAATCAAGGGTTACGTAATGCGTAGCATTTTATTAGTATAATTTAATTTGGCGTTATTTTTTAAATTTCGTCCTGTCCGATAAAATTTTCGCGTTCAAAGAATATCACAAGGACCTCAAAACCCTTAGTATTTATTGTAACAATGATTTATAATTGTAATTTGATTACATGACAAATGAAAAAATTACGGGATGAGATGAATCTATATATGCAAGAGAAACAAAAACGCTCTTATCCTACTCAAGCTACACTTTGTCCGATGTCCTGAGCAGAGAAAACTATTAATATTACTGTTAATACAGCATTGATCGAACGAACAGACGTTTCAAAGTTATAACTTGTGCGGAAAATACAACAGCTTAAATCGCCCGTAGTTTTTTTTTTTAATTGACACAATTTTTTCCTGTTGCTATAGCAACGCCGTACGGCAAACTCCCGATCATCGAGGTGGACGGCGAAGTGATCCACCAATCGGCTGCGATGGCTCGCTACTTCGGAAAAAAGCTCAACCTGGCCGGGGACGACGACTGGGAATCCATGCTATGCGACATGGTGGTCGATTCATTCACGGATTTGCGGATGCGTGAGTTTTTTTGTTACGATTTAGAACGAATTTTATCATAAAGCTTAAAAGCTGCCAAACTTTGGCTCTTAACGAGCAAATGATGGAAAAATTTACATATTCTCATACAATATACAGAGTCGAACCTCTATAACTCGAATTTTTGATGGGTTGAAATAGACGTATTTTAGTTTCGCTTTCTTGTACGTCAAAATTAAGCTTTCTGACGCAAAGTTTCGATAATTTGAAAGTTTTTCTGTCTTTTCTTGAGCTCTTTAACTGCTACCTAACAGATAATGTAAGGCATTTGTGAGAGGAAAATTTTTTATTGCGTTCGCGAAAAAATATTGGAGTCAACCGAGGTAAAAAAATTCATCACGGTATATAATTAATCGAATCAGGCGTGCCTTGTGAAAGTAGGCAATAATATTTAGTATGAATAACACAATAGCATGTTTGGCGCTTTCTTGCAATTCTACTTCCGAAACCATACGTTGCAATTATGTGTTCTCGCTGACTTTTTCGTGGTAAATGTACTGTCTCCGGATAAATTTTCTAATCGACGCTTCACAGATCATTTAAGAGTTTGTCATACATGAAGTATATTGGATTTACCCGGGAAACGCCGGGTACTTTCGATAGTAAAATAATAAAAATAACTTCTAGCGAAAGATTTAGTCCATTGGAAACCTATTATTCTTTTAAAACCTTAACGCTATACGGTTATGTGTCGAATGCTTTAGTAATTACGACGTAGAAATTGGTTTATTCTCTCTGTAACTGCCGTGATTAATATATACATATATATTTTTACAGAGACAAGTGCGTTCTTTCGCGAGAAAGACGAGACGGTTAAAGAAAAGAAAAGAGGCCCTCTCTTCAACGAGACCATTCCTTTTTATTTGGACAGACTTGACAAACAAGTGGAGAAAAATTCTGGCCATTTTGTCAGAGGAAAGGTAAGGCTTCCAGCATTTTAAAAAAAGTTTTCATTCCTTTTGAAAACATCGCGCCGATTTTAATACACCACGCGTGAAAGCATTGTTTCAAGACCGAGCGCTAAGATAAATTGAACGACTTTATCTTTAATCTGAACAAGAGAGAAAAAATTCTTAATGGCACAAGCAGTGAAGATTTAAAATAAATAAATAAATACATAGATAAAAAGTTGGTGAAACTAAAAATGTTAAATGAAAATATCCTTTATTTCATTTCAGCTTACGTGGGCAGATTTTTACATAATATGCTTGCTCGAAACCCTTGGTGATACCCTGAGGATTACGTTCCTGGACAAATATCAAAACTTGAAAGCACTTACTGAAAAAATTAATAACATCCCACAAATCAAGGAATGGATTAAAAAGAGACCAAAGACTGCGTTTTAAAGAAAAGAGAAACGATTCAGCTAAGGCGCGATTCGAGAAATCTGATTTGGTATTTTATAACCAGTGGTTCCCAGCCTGTCATTAACTTAATTAATTTATTAAATTAATTAACTTCGTATTTGTCAAGGGACAATGGGCACTGATCATTCATAACTGTCCTGCTACGAGAATAAAAACTATTTAATTCTCACCTTACAATATTACAACCTTTCGGAAACCTGCGGTATTTACCTAATAAGAAGGGTAGTGTTTTTTCCCTATTTTAGTATTTTAAAATCACGCGATACAAAATGAATAAAACCACGATAATTTTTTATTTTTGTCCTAAAGATGGTACATTATAGTATGAAAATACTTCGAGTAGGTCTGCTTTAATGTCGAGGCTGATGATAAAGGCATTTGGATGGCCGAGCTAAATGCAACAAACAAAATAAATCTCAGAGTATTACGTTTTCCAAATTTCTTAAAGTATCAACCCCTCTATCACTTTGGAGGAATCATTTACAGGTGTAAGCCCGAGACCTTCGGAATATACTGAAGTTAGGTGTGTTTTTTAAGCTCTGGACTTTTGGGTTGAATTATTTATCTGATGGCTCAAGGGCACTGGAATGAAAAAACGATGGGAACCGCTGGTTTCTAAAAAAAAAATTTAATAAAAATAAGTAGAGACTTGTCATACCATTTTTCTGTTGCATGTTTTCCATAAAAACTGGATTTTTTTTAGAATCTGGAATAATGTGTGAATTACTAATGTGTTCGCATTCAAATCTGCGCCAATAAATGATTTTGAAAACTGTGCCATTTAATTATACACCGAAGTACAAGCTGAAGATAGTTTTGGATATGTTATATCACTGCATGAAATATCATTTCGAGTATTCTGAATTTCCGCGACTAAAAATACGCAAATCTCTTATAAAAAAAAGAGAGAGATGCGTTTCAACCAAAGGAATGTTCGCCATGTCCCTCTTCATGCCAGCATGTAATTTATTTTTGTTACGCAAAAATAAACACCATTGCCCAGTTCTCAGCCTCCAGCATGTGGACGCAAGCTTACATCGGTGAGGTGTATGACGATGGTAAGAAATAGACAAAATCAAAAGACTGCTGATCCACTTGACTCAATACCAAATAAATGAACGAAAGTATGCAACGAATTTTCTTATAAATAACATGCTTTCGAGGTATATTATAGTTAGCACAAACTTCAAGAGATTAAAATTTTCATGTTTTTTAAGCACCGAGATTGTCATAGTAAGCAACATACTTTCGTTGGAGAATGAACCTCACTTCTTATAAACGACCATTTTTATTACCCGATTTTGTATCATCGATGATTTAGTGCAACACTATTAGCTGAAGCGACAGGAATTGTGACGTAGATGGGATCGTGTAAGTAATGTCCACCCATATGCGGGAGGATATACCTACCGATTAATGTTTATTCCGGTGGCGTTACTTTTTTACGGTGCAAAATTTTTTTTGTTGCGTCATATACTCATCAACGTTTTCATGGGAAAGCAACTAACTTACTATCCATCGATAAGAACAAGACTATTAAGATTTTTATGTGATACGGCGGTGGCAAATAATTTCCGATTGTTCTGACGGGTCTCGCCGAAAATATGACGATAATTGAAAATAATAACACCATCTCCCGACAAACGAAAAGAACGAACCAGTTATGATTTTTGACGAAATGCTTCTCCGTTGTAGAGTAAGGTGACCAAACCTTCAGCAAGCTAACGGAGAACATATTACAGTGGCGTGTTTATTGATGGGTTAACCTTAGATTGACAGATGTATTATATATTAGATACCTTGTTGTGACCAATTAGGATGTTCCGGACGATTTAAAATGAAAATTATGGGATGTCAATCATGATTTTCTTAAAAATCGGCACAAAAGTTGGGACGCTTAACAAGGTGGAACGAGGGATGAAAAAAAGGCGGGATCGTCCCTCCAAATTTGGGACAGTCGGTCACCCTATTGTAACGGGCCTTCTTGACTGGGGGCCCCGGTTCATTACACCGGTTCTCCATTACTACCCCACTTGTTTAATCTGCAATCTTACCACAGAAGAACCCAGATCCACGCACGATTATCACGTCATAAGTGGACTTTTCTATGAGTCATTACGCGGACGATTTATTTTTAGGGGGCGAAACAAAATCGGCAAGACGTTTAAAACGGTTCGAAAACAAAAAGACTCCGATCTGCCAAACTCCTTCGTCCAACTTGCTTGCCGAGCCGACTAAATGGGACGCGATTCGTGCACGAATCCGTCACACGCGAGGGATTTCTGACACGTGACTGGAGCAACCCCTTGAGCGAACATCGAAACCCTTTTCCTCGCCTCGCGCAAGGTTAAAAAAAAAAGACCGAGACAGTTTCATTTTCCAACCCCTTTCGGAAGAAAATGGATCGATAATTTCCACCACCAATCCAACCCCTTTCACCTCGCCACGACTCATTTCCTATCAACCGTCGCCTACGCAGGATCGAGTCGCAGAGCTTTACCGTTATTCATCTTTGCCCCAGCCTCTCCTCTTCCACGCGAAGCAATTTTTCTTCGGCTTCTACTACCGAAAGTTTCTTTTTCCACGATGCCGTACCTCGATATTTCACCGACTTCGGACTTCCTCTAATATTTTAACGCTGTATTTAAAAAAATTTTAAGGGCATGACCATTAACGCAAGGTGACGTAAAAAAATAAAAGTTCGTTTGCGGAATTCGTTTCGACGAAAAATAATAAGAGAGCCGACAAGTTCACGAGACGCTGTATGGTAAACTCCGAAAGAAATTTAAGGCTCGGTTTTTTTTTACGAACGTGATCTTGCGGGGTTGCCTTCCACGCGAATTTAGATTTTTGGAACGACGGCCGGGATTGGAAAAATATAAAAATTAAAGGAGGCACAAATTTTTTTATCGAAAATTTAAATTTATTGGGGGCATTTCTTTTCGAGTACAGCCGTCCGGAATAAACGGTGTATTAATGGGGCAATCGAGATATAGACGTGATGCGACTTCCTCGTTAATCCATCCTACTTACGTAAATTTTACTTGATCGGCCATAGGAATGAAAAATTTTGTTCGCACCATTCGCGTACCGTTACATCCAACGGACAATAAAATTTGGAACAAGGTCACGCTTTTCTTATTAGGGTCTTCATAAAAAAAAATCGGAAAAAATATCATTCGGAGGGAAAAATCTAGCGCCAAAGTTTACAATTTTGGAAGGTTAGTCACACTTCAGTGAATTGAAACCTTTGCCGCCTAACAACGAGGCGAATTTCTAGGTGTCACGTAGGTGTAGAATATAATGTGTCCTCAAATAGATGCTGGAAAATTCCTAAAGAGAAGGGGAACTCTGCATTAAATTACAAATATCAGATAAAATTCGACATATATGAGTACCGGTTGATTAACAATTGCTTCAAAAATTTTCGCAAACAAAGACTGTATGACGTATAGGTTGAACAAGAAATGCTGGTACATGGAAGAGGATTAACGTACGCAATGGATAAGCAAAACTCATTCTCTGATTCATCCGATACGTAAAAAAAGTTAACTGACATAGTATCTCTCCAACACTCATAAAAGTGGTTGGGTTGGTGAACATTTAAGCTACAGAGCAGTCATCATCATTGGCGATTCACCGATATTAATTTCCGATCAAGCTCGTCATTAGAATCTTTGTTAGACTTATACTTTACTAAATAAATATATACATTAGGCGAATCACCACGGATGAGGTCTGCTTTGTAGCCCAAAATGCTCATCTAGTTTTCCCAAACATTTTTATGGCCAACGGAGAAACATAGTTTTCTTAAAATTTCTTTTCAGCCATAAGGTAAGCTCGTTAACTTTTCGTTGCGAATCCGTGATGTCGAGAAATTTGAGTCTCAATCTAAATTACCTAAGCTTAATTAAACTTTAAAAAATTCAAGGCCTCTAACAGAATGTTACCCAAACATCAACCAAATACGGAAGTACAATACGAGCTATTCTTTTAACTACACCTATTTTTAACAAAAAATCTACAAACGGAAAACCACCGCTGACGTCGGCCAATTTGTAACAGAGAAGAGCATCTGGTATTCCCAACCTTTTTATAGCTATTTGAGAGACATATCGCGCGAATTTATTTTTTATCCGTAAAGCGAGAGATATAATTCTCTAACGAACTCGTGCGTAAAAAAAAAGGTTTATAAACGAAACGACGGTAAATAAAAATAAAAACAACTCACCAGCTGAATATAACGGCTGAGTCAGCAACCCGTGTTGACACCCGCCTGACCTTCGTGACCCTCGAGAATTTTCGGCGCTCGTGAGTAAACAAAAAAAAATCACGAGCGAAAAAAACCTTTAAAAATAAAACTGAAGAAAATTAAAAGGGTTTTCAAGATCAAGGACGTAGCGAAAAGAGAGAGAGAGAGCGGGACGACCTCCTTGACGAAACAAAAGATCGATGTAAACAAATAAAACTAAAAAAAACAAGCGATGCCAACTCTTAAAAAATTTAAAAAAAGAAGCGTCGATGTTTTTTTACTGCCTTTTGACCCTTCTTTTTTTCAAAAATAAAAATAAACTTTAGAAACCGGCGACAGCGTTGATTTGGGGAAAGACGAAATGAAAAAAGTAATATACGCCGTCGAAATGTCAAAAATTCCGCAACGTCGAATCAAATGCATATAAAAAACGCGACCTTTTTCTTGGATGACTGAGAGAGACGTAAGGAAACGAGATTCCACACTTTTCGAAATTCTTTGAATAGTTGATTGAAAAAAATACCACAAATGTTGTAATTGGCGAAAATTGATGAAATAGAGGATTAATAACTTACACTTTCTATGTAAAACATACTTTCATTGAGAAAATGAACAATAATAATAAAATGGAATCTCATCCAGAGTAAGACCGTATTCAACACATTCCACACCCTTTAAGTCTGGGGGTTTTCAATCTGGTGTACGAAAATATCAAATATTATAATTTTCCAACTTCCTTCAGCCTTCGTGCATGACTTCCGGATCAGAGGGTGCGTTGTTTTAACGATCACGAAATACGTTACAAAAACGTTGCAGAGAGGTTTATTACTTTCTCATATACGGAGTATATTGAGAAAGTATTGTAATCGCGAAAAAATTCGATCTCGAGATTTTTACGGAAATATACGTTTTAGGTGTCGCTGAATCCGAAAATGTGGTTTTCGCAATGCCGTCTGTCTGTCTGTTACTGGCTCTGGAGCCTAGACGGTAGAGCGAAAATGAATGAAATCTCGTACTTACGCATTTTATCATACAGAGCAGAAGCTATGAAGAAATGGTTGACACTGCTCAATAATTAAGGCAAGTTTATTCTAGGCAACTTTAACGACAATTCGATTTTCTCAAAAACGGCCACAACGATTTTGATCAAATTCCGTATAGTTACTTGAGTACACATCTGCAATAATACTACGTATTTCATTTTTCTCAATGAATGAATATAAGGCTAGTTTATTCTTGGGCAACTTTAACAAGAATTAGATTTTCTAAAAACCGGCTGATACGATTTTCATTTTATAAATATAACTAAACGACGCATTATTATATGAGAAAGTTTGTACAACGTATGTTGTACCGATTTTTTTTATAGAAAAGGAGAATTCGGAAGGAAAATATTTTTCTTATCGCGGTAAGTAAAATATCTAGTTATTGGTATGTCTTTTTCACGCAAGAAGCCGCAAACGGTCGTTAATAACATTATAGACAGAAATTTATAACATCCAGTGTTATAGCTAATATTTATATCAACAATCTTATTGATCAAAATTGTTCATATAATTATCATTTAAAAATTTTTCTTGGAGGTATACGATTTCAACAAAAAAATGTTGAAAAGGGTACGTCATGAAAAAAAGGTTCAAAATCCCTGCTCTAAGTGGCTTTCCAAGTATATACATTCACAATTGTATTACACGTGTATCTCGTTACTGGGGTGTGAGATGTTTAAGTACTCATCTTGACATGCTTGACACGGAGGTTTTTTTTAACGCGTTGCGTAATGCGTTAAAAGCTCACAAAATGTATCTTAGTTAATAAACTGCCGTGAAAAACGATCTCCTGAATAACCATAAAAATTATGACTGACACATCGCTAGCGCGTTTCATACAAAATTCATCCCCGTTATTACCGCGCTCTCGATTCATCGAATAGGCCTACGGGATAGCAGATTGATTGATTATATAAGCCCTGACGGCCTTATTCTCGTCCCTTAAGGGCGAAGGGGTGGGTGGGGTTGGCATTGACCTAGGATAATGCATCACACGTTACCTTCATATGAGATCCGATAGAAGCCGACGCGCTATTGTAAGAGTGAAACCAAATTAAAACCTGCGGTCAATAAGAGACAGCGAATGCAATTAAAATGGGATACACTAAGGAAATTCTTCTAATAAATGCGGTGAAAGGTAATGGACAAGCATTTGAGATCTAGTTTATGACCTACATCTCTCTTTTAATCATATCCTTCCTTTGAGAAATTCTATGATTACAGAGAAAACCTTCCAGACGCCGCCAGTGACCAGTCAAAAAAAAAAGACATCTATAAAAAGACCACGATGCGACACTATACTTATTACTAGATGATAAACAATTTATATGGCCTACATAAGGAACCAATTAATAGCAGATATGGCAAGAACGCACGTCCGTGCTCATGCTGGAATATGAGCGTAAACATTAAGTACCAAGTGGTAGACACCCTACCAGACACTAACAACTTCAGTAAAACAGTTAAAAAGATAGGATTATTAGAGCTGGAAAAGATAGATATAGTATCGCGTAATATGTGAAATGTTCGTAAAATAAAAAGTGACGAAAAAATAATAACCAAATTCTTATACAAAACGTTGGACAAATATTGGCTTATTGGTTAGTTCGCTAGTCAATTACAATGCAAATCTGTAAGATTTTTCATGTTAGTTTCCTACTATTATAATGAATAAAACGGACGCATTTAATTTATAATGAAACTGGTAGGTATTAAGTTATAAGGTAAGCCCTGAACCAGTATTTGTGACCTTTAATACGTCTTACAAATTTTCCGCTTAAGAACAAAAAACTGCTGACAGACTTCTTTAGGTATATATAATTAATGCATAGATGGAAGTACTTTATAGGTCATGGTCATACATCACTCATAGAGTAAAAGAGCCTTCCGTCTTCCATAGAACCAAACTTCTACCGAACTGTCATCGCGACTATCCAGTACTTCTCTTAAATTACGATTTACCTTACATGTATATAAATAATTTCGAATTTTTCAGCTTACCATCGCCTCTAACAAAAAAAAAATAGCGAACTAAAAGGAAAATCGCTGTAAATATAGGAATGTACGGATATCCCAGGCATATTTAAAGGAAGAATTTTTGGAAGTAAAAAAATCCAAACAAACACGAAAAGGAGACCAGCAGTGCGATTTCATAAGCACGTTTTGTCGGGTGGAAAAAAAACTAAAAAATGCTGAAATAAAACAGAAGCGAGATCCAATTAGTCTAACACCTAAGATGAAATAAACGGAATATCTCTAACAATAATTAATCAAAGGGTTCGCCTTTAGATTTAGGAAACCAACCCTAGCGCCACTCAGCGGAGGTTTTAGGAAACGAGACGTAGGGCGAGCCGATAAAACAACTTTCGGGAGGGAACAAACGGACCGAGATGGAACAAAAGGTTCCCGGGTTAAAATTGGCCGGTAGGACCCCTACCAGATCGATTATCGATCGAACGGATTAAATATAAATCATCGACGCGACGGAAAACTGATTCTCGAGAAACGAAATGCAAAGGCGAGTGTGGAAATTGGAGGATGGCGACGCGTCGCCATGAAGCTCTGCCCATAACTTTTTTTTTTTCACGACTCCGCGATCACGGTCGATTCGCTTCTTCGAAAAGAAGTCTCTATCACAAACGAGACGTCGCGGCAGAGGTAAAATTTTTTAGCTCTACGATATCCTCTACGATTAGCCTCGAACATTAGCTGGAATTTAGTCTCGAAAGCGAAATATCGCGAAATTCCGCTTATTCGATTTGAACACGCGTTACGTGTTTCAGTTGATAATGAACTTGTAACGTCGAAGCCCGGCACGTGTATCGTAAGTAATTAACTCGGTAAATATTTCGAACGTGCTGTGTCATTCCAATTTTGAAATTTTATTCGTACTAAATTTCAACACGAGGAAAAAATATATCAATAACATAAGCGGCAAATAGCTTCTGGTTGATAATAAAACGGGTAATTACATAAACATTTCGAGATAAAAACCTGAGAAAATTTGGCGCTTAGCACGGGTTCTTATGACACGGATTCGCCACAACGCTGTCTGTCTTTAATACCAAAAATTCAGATAACTCGGATTATGATACGCATTAAAGTGTTTAGGTCGGTATGGCATTCCAGACTAATTCTCCTGTTTCCAGAATTCGATATTTCTCACGCATTGAGTTTAGGGTAACCAAGCAGTTTACCTCGGTAATTCAGTGTTAAAATATCCTCCCGATAGGTAAGAGATCCGGGTTCGATTCTCGGTCAAGGTAGACATTTTTTCCTTGGTTTTCCGGAATTCTTCGTGCCCAACATATGCCTTCATGCACAAAATTTTCACCAACGCTTCAACTTTTGTGGTATAACATTTAATAGTTATGGTTATCAATCCTGAGATTGGTTTGTATGACTAGGAAATCTTTAATTACCGTAAGACGTCGTGGGCAAACTTTTTCTGATACCCTATCGATTTGTGCAAGATTTTTTTCATTCATTCATCAAAAGATGTCAATATGGAACGATTTTCTTCGTTTTTGTTTTATTCGCCGGCTAAAACTCTATACTATCTTATTCTTGCGATGTTAACGGGTTACACGATCGAAGTTTTCAGAAATACGCGTTCATTTTCAAAATTTTGTGGATTTTTCGTACCCTTTCCGGACGTTGCCAAGGCGACTCATTGTTGCCACCGATTCAATTGGCGCAGCCTCCTAGTGTGGTGGTTTCCCGTTGCCTTCAACACTAGACAAACACACACGGAACGGAGGAGAGAAACCAGGTGCCGGAATTAATCAAATCTTACGAAGAGCACAGTTATGGTTATAATTATATGCAAAATTCCAAAAAACTATAAATCGCGTCAAAACCTTACTTCCTCGAAAAAAATTGAAAAATCAGATGTTTAAACTAAACCATTACCGACGACGTACGAAAATAACCAATTAGAAATCCGTTGAGCCATACGAACCCTTTCAACAAGGTTTTTTCCCATGACGAAAGACTAGATTTTTTTCCTCGAGTGCCCGGAGATACCGCCCGTTTACCTCCATAGCTTCTGGGCAGCAATTCCTTTTTATAAAAAAAAATACAGCAAGCAAATCCCGGCGTAAGATATCCTCTCACGACCCGCGAAAAGAGTTTTCTCAAAATTACGCCAAGGCTCGGTACTGTTTGAAATATTAAAAATAATAAAAACCTAGGAACACTGCCCGTTAAAAAAAATTGAAAAACGTACACGACCGGCGGAGTGACAAAAGAAGGGAGTTAATATTACACCGAGACCTCCCTCGTATATTTCCCTCCTACGACCCTCTTTTTTTTTTATCTCTCTCCTCCGAGGTCAAGAGTGTTTATTACTGGTGCAATTAAAAAATTTAAAAAAAACGACGCCCGGAGAGACTGGCACGACATTTCCTTACGGCAAAGCTGGAAGGCCGGCGAAAACGTGTCAGGAGAGTTGAAAGGGGGTGAGGGGGAGGGGGTAAGGGCAAAGTGAATGTAAAGTGGGAAGGGGGGAGAGAGAGAGGAAATCATAAGGAGTAATGAGATGGAAGGGAGATAAGAGGGGTTTGAGAGAGGGAGAGAGAGCGTAGGGAAAGTCTATAAGGATCAAGGGGCGGGTTATTATTTTTTTTTCGTTCGACGGAGTTTATTAACGGACAGTGGCGCCATAGGAGGAACTCCCGAGAGGAGCGGCGACCGCGGGAATTAAAAAGCGGGAAAAAGGATAGGAAAAAAAAATAATCTCTGCTTCATCAGTTCGACGGACGGTTCGTTGAGAAATAACGAGCATCGAGACGGAGGAGGACCTCTTTTCATATTTTTTTTCTTCTTGACTACTTTTAAAGTTTGTGCTTGATTTTTTTTAAAAGCTATAGAATTTGCGAGAGGATTAAAACAAAAATACTCGTTTCTTTCGTTGGTGTTCTATGAAAGCATACGTTTCTTAAAACTTTGTCATCCAAAGGATAATCTGCATCCTTTCAATGGACAGTCCCGCTAAAGATTAATAATTCAACGTCCTGAAGACACGGCCACGAATTAATATTTAATAATTTAGAAGCGAATGGCAGCGTAAACCCTCTGATAATGACGCAATATCTTGTTTGGCGAAGTAGATTTGCTTCGCCGATTTAGCTGGCTCGCGACGAGCTTTTCTGACTTCAATATAAAAGCCTTTCCCAGCTGAGTGCGTACATTCGTCTTCTGATCCAACCAGAGAAAAATAAAAAGTTCAATTCGATTTTTTTCTCGTACATATTTTTTATTCGTTATGACTAATTAGGACTCATTAAACGCGACAGGTTTTTTAAGGAAGACATTAGGAATCGAAATAAACCTCATTACCATTATTTAACATTTATTACAAACTGAAATGAGCCTCTCAGGATCAAAAAGAAGTCCACCTAAAGGATTTATTTTCGTATCTTATGTCATAACTTATTTTAAGCTCTATCACGCCAGTCACTTTTGTTTTACATTCAGAAGCGATCGATAACAATTCAAACCGCTTAGTAATGTTAACCTTAAACCAATATCACCGAACCGATTCGCCAAAATACCCTTTTTGTTTGATTACCGGATTTTTTATGGCGACCTACGGTTAGATTGAATAGGTTAGTAGAAATTTTCCTTATTACGTTTCTAATAAAACGGGAAATTAACTAAACGCTTATTTTCATATTTCTTCGTTTAACGCGACGTTAGCAAAATAAACCTTCTCAAGTAAATATTATTAAAACTTGAGATTAAATTAAGACAAAAAACACAACTTTTAAGGAAAATAGCTTAATTATAACCAGGAAAAATTTAGATAAAACCAGAAAAATTTTGAAAATAAATAAATAATGAAATAATTTAATCCACTCAAGGGGCGCATATTTGGTGAACCCCCTGATAAGAGGAATAATAATAAGGGACTACGGCGTGGATAAGCATTGTCCGACGAATTCGCGCGGTGTGATCGTTACGTGACGGTATCTGACGGTTGTGCTGCAAATTGCATCCTGTCTCCTTGAACGTGGGCGAGAGAGAGATATTTAGATATGAGCCTTTATTTGGGCGAGGTCGAGTGTTGCAAACCCCCTCTTACACCTAAACCCAATTGTCATTTACTGCAGAATAAATTATTATACATAGTGATAATAATACAATTACGAAGAAGAAAAATAAATAAATAATACCATAAAAAAGAATACACTATGCAACGAAGATGAATAATATGAAAATTGGCTACTCGTCATAATTTAACATAAGTACAGGGATTTTCAATCTTATTTTTACTCGCGTACCTCTTATAGCGTTTTTTTATATAACGAAGATGAATAATATGAAAATAGGCTACTCGTCATAATTTAACATAAATACAGGGATTTTCAATCTTATTTTTACTCGCGTACCCCTTATAGCGTTTTTTTATATAACGAAGATGAATAATATGAAAACAGGCTACTCGTCATAATTTAACATAAGTACAGGGATATTCAATCTTATTTTTACTCGCGTACCTCTTATAGCGTTTTTTTAAAAAACGGTCGCGTACCCCTTGGTGCAGTTTTTTATGGTCGCGTACCCAAAAGTACATTTAAAGTAGTAATGAAATGAATGGCACTTGTATTAAGATGGATAACTCATGTTTATAACGTTATAATTCATAGGTTTGGCGTATTTTTCCATTTTAAGAAGTTATTATTAGTCGTCACATTACAACTTATGATTCCGAAATCATGCACGATAGAAAAAGAAGAAAAAACCTTCAACACCTTAGCGTACCCCTTCAAAACTCTACACGTACCCCTAGGGGTACGCGTGCCGTCGGTTGAAAACTCCTGGTCTAGTAGATGTAATAGAAAGAAGCTTATTTACGCGGGAAAAAGAGAACACGGAAATTAGACAAACGCACACACGAATTACGGTTCTAAACACCGAAACGACCAAAAAAAATCGCATATTAAAAAAAAGAAGACATATCGGGTACTTTAATCATGACAAAAAAAAAACATTTACGCCGATCAATTCGCGTCGAATCCGAGGCTTAAAAAATTTGGAGCGATTCCCAGTCGAACTAGCCTCGCCCTCATAAAACGACACGCCTCGGAATCGGAGTGGCAACGCGGTGGATTACGAGAAAGAGGTTGCTAGAATACGACGGGAAGGGAGAGTTTCGTAGGGGGTGGGGGGGTGGCGGAAAGAAGGGCAAGAAATGCCGGAAGATGATAAAGAAGCCGAATATAGGGGGGAGGGGGGAAAGATGGGGCGAAAGGAAGAAGGGGGAAAAGCGTCGAAGGTCGGAATCGGAAGAGGCCATTAAGGGAATGATTTAGAATGGAAATTGGAACGGAAAAAAGGCGAGGAACGAGAGAGAGAGAGAGAAAGAGAGAGAGAGAGAGAGAGAGAGAGAGAGGAAAAGAGGATAATGTAGGCTTTCGCGCCGTGGTCGGGACTCGAGAGCTAATACTTTCTTTGGGATGGCCTTTTCGCTTCGTCTGTCTGCTCCCGTAAATCTCTCCATACATCAACGGACTGCCGGCGACGACTTAGTTTTTCTTTTTGGGGTTTCACTCCAAGGTGAGCATATTCGGAAGGAAAAGAAGTGGGAAATTACACGTCTTCAGACGATGGAGTTTTTAAGACATGTTGTCAATGACACGTGCATCACCGTATAATAAATAAATTGTGCGCGGTCTTAAAGTAATTTTTTACGATAAATTGTTATTTTTTAAAATTTCGTAAATTATGCAATTGAAGGCTATGCCGGTACGAAATGCGTAAAATCAGGGGCGGATTTATGGATAGTGGGGCCCTGCGCGCAGCCTTTTTTTGAGGCCCTATTCTTTTTGATAATTTTGGAATTCGGGAGGGCCTCAGCAGCACGATGCCCTACTTCTGCGCGCACTGCGCATACCTATAAACCCGCCGCTGCGTAAAATCCGGCACAGCCACGGAAAACCGGAACTCTTGGTCACCCCAGTTTATCCGGTTAACGAAAATATTTAACAGCTGGTGCATAACTCGAGAAAAAAGATGCCGAGCTATACCTTACGGCTTATGTTAAATTGAAAAAAATTTGGCCTCTATAACGGCCACGAGATTGGGATCTATCAGCCAATGGGATGGGATGTATCTTCGAATGAGATGGGATCTATCATACTTGATAACGTAGCCGAAATGCGCAATTGGTCTTCCCAACCTTGTTATGGTTATTGGAGAGACATTGTGTCAACTTTAGCCATTAGGCAAAAATTCCTTATTGAATTACTTTTCAAATTGACGCATTTCTACGACAATTATATTGCCAGTAACAGCAGTATAGAGTGGTTGGATTTGATACGAGAACAATCGCAGAAGTCATAATCGATTATAAACCTGTTTAGTGTTAACATTTCTACATTTCATGACCGCGATATTTTACCTGACTACTAAGAAATTTCCGGTGTTGTTTAGGGATGGCCACCTTAGATTCGAGGGCCGTATAAATATGCCCTCGGGGGACCGCATGCGGTAAGCAAGCCATACGTTATGACCCCTGCATTTAGGGTAACAGTACAATAGAGAACGGAAAATAAAAGACTCGCACGCGAGGTATTCCATACTCCTCCAAAGCGATAAGAGGAATTCATGAATTTAGAGAAATATTTATACCGACCGGGTTCTTACCGAAGCCTTCCGAATATCACAAAAATGCGCTAGGATATTTTGGAGCGTGCTCCTCAGAATTTCCATCTCAGACCGATTTTCCAACGCCAGTCGGCAATAGGGGGGGTCTTTTTTTTTTCGTCATCCCCCTTCTGGCTACTCCTAAGTTTTGAATTTCCATTCCATTTTCGTTCCGTTCACCCCCTGAGACGAATTTCGATGCGGGGATGACGGAGAATGGAAGGGGGAGGCTCTCTCTCTCTCTCTTTCTTGCACCCTCTCAGGATTGACCCTCTTTCAAATCGATTTAACTGAGAACATGGAAGAAAAGAGGGAGACACGAAAGGGGGGAAACTACCCTAAACAGTTCTATGACAGGCTGTAAGGCAGCCTTCGCCGATTACGTCATCGATGCATGCTTATAAATATGTCTATCACCTTTACAAAAAATTATTCTGACATTGAAATGTTTTTTACAATGTTATTGTTTGTATATATTGTATAAATACTTTTAATTTTAGAATTTAAATTATTTTAAAAGTTGAAGATGTTTATGGTCTCAATATTGTTGCAGTCGTCTGCCTTTTGCCTACTTTCTGCAATTACAGGATAGATAAAAAGGAAATTAATAAAAAATTCTGAACTGTAAAAAAGTATTTTCTGTGACATTATACAGGGTGGCCCAAAAGTCGCGCCCCATTGGGATATGAAGTTAATGGCCAACAATTCGAACATTTATTATGAACTTTCCTTGTATTAATTAAGATCACTATGTAATTACCATTTATTATGATTTTTCCTCGTATTAATTGAAATCCCTATGGGGTGCAACTTTTGGTCCACCATGTACACTGATGTAGTTTTCTGTGTCCTACGCAAACAATTTTCGAATAGCATAATGTTCTTATATTATAAATGAACTTCTGCGACGTTATATACTGTTATATTTTTAGTTTTTTGTGTCCTATGCAGTACTTAAAAGTAGTCTTTTGTGACAAATAAAAGTATTATTATTATTATCAAAAATGATAGTAATTTCCTAGGCACATGGTAGTTTTTCCCCTTATTCCGTATTCTTTAATTTCACTAACCTCCAACAAGCAACATTAGCGCCGATCCTCAAGGTTCAATAAACAACCACCGATCGCATGGCGACGTTAATTACTTCCAAGAAAAACAGTCGTTATGCGGAACTTCGTTTTGCTAATGCTAAAACCCATGCGAACAATTCTGAAATGTGTTAACATAGCCGAAGGTCTCGGATCATAAATGTTGAAGCAGAGGAACTAGCGCAACCACTAATTTTTATTTTAAACATGGTGATTTAATTCTATAGCAAACACTATATATATATATATACACACACGCACGCACGCACACATATATATAGCAGTCGATTCGTGATGTGCACTGTACAAATGGGGAAAGACGAGTAGGTCTGACATACGGAAAGCAATCCAAAAAAACTAAATACTTACTCACAAGAAAAACGCGTGTCAAAGGCTTATTTTATTAATGTATGGTACCAAGTTGAGTACCGCGAATGACACGCGTATAGCCTGGCGCCACCATCGTAACGTCGAATTATTCGTGTCGTAAGTGCGAAGAAGGATCATTATGCTAATGACGTAACCACGAAAAATGTCTGTGGGAAACATCTTAACACGACGGATTGCTGCATTTCTTCGCTTGAAAACAATACAGACGTATATTACGCAGCGAGCCTCTATTAAGCCAACACAAACGTTACTGAAAAAAATATAGACGTTCAGAAGGGCTGTCGCTGAATAAGGTGAAATATTACATTTTCCTCACAGAGTTCGTTCCGAGATAAATTGGTTGTTAATAGGGGGTGGCCAAAAAGAGAAATTTCACCGTATATTCACCAATAGGAGGGAGCGATCTTGATTTACCGCCACATCGTTCATCTTTAAAGTTTTCCGTCGACAAATTGAAATCGAAAATGAATAGGTACGCTTCGATACTACGGTTTACCCACAGGATTTAAGGATTATCGACCTATTGCAACTTCCACAGCTACCTATTTTTAGACTTCGACTCGACACTCGCGATCAACGAAATAAACAGAGGACCTTCGGAACGTTTTTTTTTGTTATAAAATCCTGGCTCGGCCTTTCAAGTCTCACTTCTCCCAATCTTCTGAATAAATAAGTAAATCTTCAAAGGGAGATGACGACTTTGAAGGATTTCATTCAAAGACGCTTTCCATCGGTTTTAACATTTAAGAGCGGCAAACCTCGGAATTAATGAGATCTTTTTACCACGTTAAAGACGGTTTACGAAGAATCTCATAATCGGAGACGGTATCCTAGGCGGATTTGTAGTCAGAAACGATATAATCGAATCGATCGTCGGCGTATAGGAGTTCAGTTAAAGAGAATTACGGAACTGACACAATCGGCTAATTTTCCGTGAATAATGTGGCCGAAATTAATCCTCAAATCTATTAACGAGGGGAGAATTATTGTTTCCCAAATATGTACAAGTAAAAGGGTAACCCTATGACGCATTTCCGAACGACGCAGGCAATTACGGCTACAAGGTATTTCAAAATTATTTTCAGGACACGAGAAAGACAGTTTCACGCCCCACAAGACAGTGGTTCGAAGCGAGTTGAGTTGTATTCGTTAAAGCAAGAGATTGGGGAAATTTTTTTCTCCCTACAGTTTAGAACTTCGACGAAATTGCGAAGGACTAATAGGCGTAAACATCCCGGAAAACTTCAACGCTCTGTAATATTTTTTTCAAATGTGTCATAAATTCTCGGAATCAAAAGACTCGACAGGTACAAACGAAATTTCAACGAGCTTGAAAAAAGTTTTGAATTGATAGCCGGGAAATACCTTTTAAAAAAATCGAAAGGAGTCAGACTGAAATACCTTTTTTAAAATCGGTACAACATACAATGTACAAACTTTCTCATATAATAATGCGTCGTTTAGTTATCTTTTTAAAAATATGAACTATGTAGAATCGTTATAAACTTCAACTTAAATAACTATACGAAATTTGATGAAAATCGTATGAGCCGTTTTATCGAAAATCCAATTGTTATTAAAGTTGCCCAAGAATAAACTAGCCTTATATTCATTTTTTGAGAAATATGAAATATGTAGTATTATTTCAGGCGTAAACTCAAGTAACTGTACGAAATTTGATCAAAATCGTTGTAGCCGTTTGTAAGAAAATCACGTTGTTGTTAAAGATGCCTAGAATAAACTAGCCTTATATTCCTTTTTTGAGAAATATGATATATGTAGTATCATTGAAGACGTACACTCAAGTAATTGTACGAAATTTGATCAAAATCGTTGAAGCCGTTTTTGAGAAAATCAAATTGTTGTTAAAAATGCGTAGAATAAACTTCCCTTAATTATTGAGCATTGTCAACCATTTCTTCATAGCTTCTACTCTGGATGCCTAAGTACGAGATTTCATTCATTTCCGCTCTACCGTTTAGGCTCTAGAGCCGCGAACAGACAGACAGACGGCATTGCGAAAACCACTTTTTCGGACTCGGGTACACCTAAAATGTATATTTTCATAAAAATCTTGAGGTTGAATTTTTTCGCGATGACAATACTTTCTCAATATACTTCGTATATGAGAAAGTAAAAACACAAACACACTTATGCCTAAATAAAAATCTGCAGTGATTGAAGATAATGACATTTAGGTACTGCTTAGACATCTGGTATAACCGAGAAGTAAAACGCGTTATCAATATGAGTGCTTATTTCGGCATCTATATGATAAGTCGAAATGTATTAATAGAACATTAAAAAATGTGACAAAAAACCGAGGAATGTCTGAGGGAATGAACATCTTTCGAAATGTTTAACTGCAATAATTGGGAAAAACAAAATAATTTAATCAAAAATGTGTTAATTACAGTTCGTTGTTTGATGCATAAATTATATAAAACCCCTGGGTAGAAAACACTGGTAATTTCTTCATGATGTTTTTATTAATACTAAAAACGTCTTATAAGAAGTCAAACGGTCAAAGAAATGAATGAACCGCGGATATATGCCATTAATTTTACCTCAATTTGCCCTGATTTCGTCCAACTAATGCACTTCCTCTATACACAAAACATCATTGTACACCGGGATAAACGCTCGAATTTCCACGAACGCAAACCTTTAGAAAAAAAATTTCACGACGGTAATTAGTATATCGGATCCAGAACGCTGACAATTCTTCGACAAATTCAGTCCGAGATAAAATAAAAACAACGAGTGCGACACGTTGAGAGATGGCGAGAAAATATGAACTCGGGATACAAACTATGACTAGCAACAGGACGATTGCATTCTCGTCATATGGCAACATTTTCAAATATTTTAAAATCGAACCGCTCCATTAGACAGAACCAATAATCAATAAGCGAAAAAAAAACAATGCGCTAGGAAACGTAAAAGGACGTTTGGAGAAAAATTCCCGAGTTAAAACCACGACAAAGGAGACAGAAAAAACATCGCATTTTGTATTAGGACGCGAAAACAGAGGCGCAAAATTTTTCACACCCGGACTCCTTTTTTTTTTTCGACGTTCGAACGATTCAAGCGGAAATTCTTTTGAGGCCACTCTCTCGGATAAAACTTCATATTTAACGCATATTTATTTTAATACGGAGCAGAGCGTGTGTGAGAGTAAACGAGCATAACTGGTGGCGCATTAAAAGGGAGAGAGAAGACTGCCGACTTAACGAAGGATAAATCTGAAATGGCGATGACGTTTCGCCATCGATCCGATAGATGGAACTGCACGACAACAGATTCCAGCGCATCAATCTAGGGCAGGGGTGCCCATTGCGTCTCCCATGGGCGACCGGTCGCCCTTTAGGAGGGTCTGTGTCGCCCACGCATCCATAAAGGCATTAAGCTTATATGCCTGAGTAAGGAGTTCGATTTTCTAATATGAACTTAATTAAATCAAAAACCAGAAATGCTCTCACTAATGAATGTCTAGAAGACTGTTTACTTCTCTCTGTTTCTATTTACATGCCCAATTACCATTCACTGGCTGAAGATATACAGTGTAAACGTGCCCATAATCGCGCAAATCAAGATTAAATTAAATTAATCAGTTGTATAATGTTGTTTGATGTATAATGTATAATAAATGCATTTTGCGGCAAATCTGTAATCTAATTCATTCTTAAAATCCCTTTTTATATCTTGAAAAAATAAATAGCCCGCAAGACAATTACCAGGATGAAAGTAGCCCATGATATGAAAAAGTTTGGGCACCCCTGATCTAGGGGTTACGTAAATTCACAAGGATGCTAGATGGCACGGGGGAGTTTAATGTACCAAAATGTTTCCAAGAAATCTTGGCCTTGATTTATTCCCGTTATTACTTAAAGTACGAGTTTTGTTTCATTTTTGGTTTGCAGTAAGAGGTTGCGGTTGGTTCGGATTTAAATCGATATTTTCTTGCCCATGTTATCAAATATTAAATTCAAATTTTACTCAAAGGATTAATTAATGTCTACATTTTATATTTATTTATAAGTTTAGAATTTAAATTTTTTCTTAGGTTAAGGAAAATTATAGTTGAAATTAGTTGTTTCTGTACGTCTATATTGTATAATTATGTTTAAATTGTAGAATTTGGATTATTTTTTAAGTTAAAGATATTTATGGTCTCAATATTGTAGCACCTGGCTTTAACCTATTAGCGGTAATAAAGAATAAATAAAAAATTCTAAACTGTAAAAAAGTATTCGTGTAAATAAGTATAATTAAAAAGAATTTATTTTAGTATATATCAGCTCATCTCTTTCATTTTGTGTACCAAATTGCTTTTTCTCCCATAAAAACATAATTTATGGTCGAAGATTTAAAAAATCGAAAGACCGAGGACATTCGACAAAAATATCCAAAACCATAGCGAACGTTACAGATTAGGAACATTCCGCAACAACGCCATTCCCATTTCCACTTTAAAATATTTCTTTTATTAAAAAAAAAGCAGAACCTTACAAAAATAAGTTGCCAAAGTTCATTACCAGCACGCTACATCATTTTCAGTGCCAGAATAAAAAAAGAAAGAAAAAAGCGAAGAAGAGAAACAAGGCGAAGATTACATACAACCTGGCCTTACTCTCAGAATTTTTAACAAGGAACCTTGGACGTGCGTGGGATGAACAAAGACGAAATCCGCAGCGAAAAGAACGAAACATAAACGAAAGAGGAAAGGATAGAGAAAGAGCGAAACACTGGCTAGAAAAAATAGAAATATAAATAAATATATATATATATATATATTTGTGTTGTTTTTGTATTTATGTGTTTTTCGCGTGTCTTCAGCAGCCCCATCGACTCTCCAATCTAGGTAAGTGTCCACCGGGCTTCCTCCAACACCTTGCTGCCACCTTTATTATTACCTTTCCTTTTCTTTAAGCATTTGTACGAGGACGAGTCAACAGATAAGGTGAATTTAATCTGACAGAGGGTCCGCCATTTTGACAACCGACTGTCAGTGACAATACTGCCAACTTTATACGGAAACTACGAGTACTACATGTTCAGACATGCAGTAATGCAGTACTGAGTTCATCAGTAGATACATAATGGGTACATATGTCTGTGAAAAATGTAAATTCACCTTATCTATTGACACCCTCGTGTGTGTGTGTGTATGTATGTATATATATATGTATGTATGTATATATACGTGTGTATATATATATATAAAAGAGTTAGCAAGTTCAACGGATTAAGTATGGTACCAAGTCGAGGAGGGAATCGAGAAGAGAGCGAGAAGGCAGGCGCCGGAAGTTATATAGAGGAGATTCGAGAGGAAAAATGGAGCAAAGGGTGAAGTTGAGGAGGGGTAAAAGGGTTGAGGAGACCGGAACGCCACGCTGGAAGATAAATCAAGGTGGGTAAAGGCGGAAAAATTGGGTGTCTTTTTCCAACCTTCCGCAAGAAGAGTTTTGAGCGAGAGAGAGAGAAAGGGCGGGGGAAAAAGAGAGCAAGAGAGGGATAAAAATGTATAAACTGGAGAGAGACAAGATGGAGGAGAGGACTGAAAGAATGATGAAAAGAAAGGGAGAATGTGGACGAAGTAGTAGAGAGGATGAAGAAAAGTAAGAGGAGAGAGAGAGATGGTGAAGAGAGAAGGCGAGAGATAGATAGAAAGGGCGGGAAAAAGGAGAGGAAAAATGTATGAATTGGAGAAAGACGTTTGAGGAAAGATAAGGCTGAAAGAATGATGAGAAGAAAGGGAAGACGAAGATATAGGAAAAGTAAGAGGAGAGAAAGAGAGATGGTGAAGATAGGCGAGGAAAGAGAGAGAGAGAAAGGGCGGGATAAAAGAGAGCAAGATAGGGATACAAGGCATGAACTGGAGAGAGAGAGAGACAAGATGGAGGAAAGAGGGCTGAAAGAATGAGGAGAAAAGGTAGTAAGAAGGAGGAGGAAAAGCAAAAGAGGGAAAAAAAGCAAGCACTAAGGAAAAATAATTGGCAGTTGCATGAACGAGACACGAGGAAGATAAGGGTAGAAGTGAAACTCGGGATAAAAATGAAGATATGAGAGTTAATACGAGAGAGATGTAGAGAAAGCGTAAGGGAGCGAAAAGGACAGACAGACAGAAAAACGAATTTATTCATTGCGAAACTGAGACTGTACGTATAGTACCTTCTTACATTTAACTTTTTGGTCACGTATTATATAAGATATTAATTATGTACTTGGTTAGTAGAACATAAAGGAATTGCAACAGAATAATATTGGGTTTGTTGCTTGAAAAAAATACTGTGCATCAGCCTTGTTAAAACATAGGAAAAATGTTCCATGGCGGAAAACGGTTAAAAGAAGGACGTAAAAAGTAGGGAGAGGAAATACAGAGAAAAGAGAGAAAGATGGAAGGAGTGAATAAAAAAACTGGATAAAGAAAATAAAGAAATAACGAAAAAACTATTCGGGTATCGAGTATGCATGAAATTGGTTTACATTTAATATATGAATTAAAAGAATAACACTATCTATAAAAACAATGATCACAGAAGTACTGAGTTTTAAATAATGATAAATAAACATTTCGTGTATGCAGTATAAATGAAATTTTATTTAACTTTACAATAAGAATTGAAAGCATTTGAACATAAATAATGATTATATGTTAATGAAAAATGTGTAGCCCATACAGGTTCTACGTAATATTAAAGGCGTTGATTAGCATGTACGCCTATCAGAAAATATTTTTAAATAAATGTTACATTTACTGCTTATTTACAAAAAGAATGAAGTCAGAGGGAGTGAAATTACTGGGAGTGAAATTGAGCGGGAATGAAATTACTGGGACCGAGATTACAGTACTGAAATTACCGGGACCGAGATTATCGGCCATGGTTCATACATAATGCATACTATATCGGGAAAACCATACATAAAGCTTTAAAATAAATGTACCTGCCGAAATAATTAATTTAAAAGTTTGCAGTAAAACTGTAGGTGCTTAACAAAGGAACAGACGGACGGGTGGAGAAGGAATGAAAAGAAGAGAAGCAGAATATGCGACGTAATACTGGTATATGAGGTAAGACAGGAAGATTAAAATGGGAGAAAGAAATATCGTAAAGAAAAAAAGGTAAGGATATCGGAGCAGGGAGGAATACCGAAATATAACCCCGAGAAAGAAAGACAGGAAAAAATAAAGCAATACAATGAACGAGGATCGAATACGGGTCGAAATGAAAGCGTGCCGCTCGGCTTAATCACACCAGAGAAAATTTAGGAAAGTTTGGCGATAAAAATACCCTTAACACTGCTAAAGCCTACCGCGTTAAACCCATGCGGACTTCGGATCGAGATTTCTTACGTCGACGAAAGCTCGAAAGAGGATTCTTCGTAAAACGAACCGAGGGAGATATATTCGTACGCTGGATACTTTTTATTACTCTTGAAAATATATCTTCGCGATTCGAGAAAGCGTTGGACCACGGTAAGATCTGAATACATACGCGAAGTGTGTGTGTATGCACGTATAATGAGTTGACGGAATTACCTATGATGATAATTTTCGAGTGGCGTTATGTTAACAAAAGTATACCTGTACGTATTTGTGTAGACACACGCATACATAAAGTAGTATAGACACACATGGAATAGGTACACTCATATATTTTTTATGGAGAAGTATATGTCCGTGTTAACCCTCAGACTACCAAGGTACTTTGCACCTCAATCCTACCGAATGGGGTAACTGAATTACCTCATTAAATTTCTATTGTAAAAACATATTTTCATATAAATTGATCATTAATTTCATTCATTAGTCTTTTTAAGTCGTTGTTACATACTATAATGCGGAAACGTTTTTATTAAAACAACAAAATATCAAATATTGTTAACTGATAGAAAAAATTGTAAATATTTTTTATTTTCTGCAGTTCACTTTCTAATTCAGATAAAAAATAGCAAGATAAGATACATTAACATAATTAAAGTCTTTATTAGTGCATTTTTATGAGGAATATTTTTCCGATTAATGCCAAGAGGGGTAACTCGGTAAGACAATTTTCGATATTTCTCCGAATATTGTGGATATGATCTGAATTTTTTTCGTAATTATATTTAAAATACATTACCCAACAAATACATAGGAGGTCAAAAATCAGAAAAAAAATTTAAGGAAGATATCTAAAAAATTAGAGTCTGGGGTAATTTCGTTACACCCTTGGTAGTCTGAGGGTTAGTACGTGCCATGAAGTTTGGGATATTAGATGAGGTGGACAGAAAGGAAAATGAGGAAGTTTTGAATATAGCAGGGGAAGAGAGGGACTTAATTAGAGTAATAAGGGATAGAAGAAATGGGTGGATCAAAATTTGAGAGAGAACGATTTACTGAAATAAGTCATATAAGGAAGAATGTTAGAAAAGAAGCAAAGAGATAGGAAGAGGATAGGTATATCGGATTCGTTAAAAGGAATGTGATATGAGAATTTTAAGAGAAATGCTTCGGATAGCCAGGATTTAGTGGTGTGCTCCTAATACCTACACGAAGGTAGAATTACTTTGTATTGTATGTATGTCCGTGTTTGCATTTCTGTACTTTTGTAAATAATCTCCACGTAAATTGAAAATTGTGGCTAAAAATTGCAACCTGACTGGACGATGAACTTTTCACCTGTTAGTTATGATAATAAAAACATTCTTGGAATTCGATCTGAAGAAATAGTGTCCAAACTTAATATCAATATGTTCAGTTACAGATTAACTGGAGACTATTACATACAGAAGATCACTAAGGACTTTCGCGTTTGTAATGGCATGGCTTTGCATATTTCGAAGGAAATAAACATAAAGCACGCCTACGAGTCGATTCTTCAGCTGGCAGAAAGCATCGAGGATGAAATAGGTAATATTTTATAATCTTGGCATGGGATTAAAAGGGATAAGTAATTCTACTAATCCGTCTGCTGACGAAGGACCGTATCAAGGGAAACTCAAATACGTCATCCGCGTTTCTGACATGTAAAAATAAAGCATTATACAAAAGTATATATATATTAAAGTGCGCTTAAGGGCTCCCTGCGTTCGAAAATGAGTCCGCCAGAAGAATGAGCGAGGGGTAAGCCCCTAAAAGTGTTAGGGAGTGTAGGGAGGGAAGGTTCATAACCCTTTGTAAAAGGTCGTAACCCATCTCTCCGGGTTAGAACGTCCTCCTTTCATCGAGATATCAATCTTCCTCTTTCTCTTTCACGCGAGCGTTACCAAAAGGAAAGGGAAATGCGAGAGATCTTGACGGGTGTATTTTTTTCTTTCGAAAAAACAGAAAACGACGAGGGAAGGGAGTCGTAAAATTTTTTATTCTTATGTTTCCACCTGCGAGAAAATACGTCATTAATTTCCAGGAAAAAAGCAAGCGATCGACCACTTTTAACTCTAATGAACAGAAAACCGAAAGCTTCCCATCATTCATGACTATTAAATGGAGCGCCATTACATTACATATTTTTTAAACTCAATTACCAGATCACAACTAAGAACTGTCCTAAACTTAAGCTTCAAAAGTCGCTGAAACATAATTTTACAAGAAAATGTATAATATACGCGCGCTTCTAGTTTATACGTAAATGTCGCTGATTAAATTGATACGTATTTGCTCGAGGGAACTATTTTCCCGCGTTTAATCCCTCAACGGGCCAATGAGATGCAGTAATGGGTACTAGAGGAGGGGAGAAAGAGACGATTTCTGAACACGAGGCTCGTAGCATGACGTCAGAGTATGAAGGGCTCGTGGTAAAACTAAATACGTTATGTTAATGGATGCTGTATAGTATTTTTTTTAAAGATATGGCTTATAAATCATTGTTTTTTTATAAGAAGCTCTATAACTGGATAAACGTTAACGAAAACGTCTTCGCGCCATTTTGAGTACTATATAGACATTTTTCGTGAAAATGAACGAGATTAAACGATCCAATGTTGTTGCTCGATTTGGTATATTTAAAAAAGTCTTCCATTCCGGATTATATATATTTTAAATAAATCCGAGATTTCATTATATTTGATGGAACCGTAGACAGAAGGAAGTGGAAAAAACGCGGTTATGACGCGCGTTTTCATAAAAATATCGATTTTATTCCCGATCTTCTCTATGCACATCGCATATGAAAAGGTGAAACTTCTCCTTGCCTAAAATGGTCTGTGTGTGTTCTAGGATCGACCCGATGACTCTAATTAAACGTGACCTCGGTCGACCAACCTTTTAAGGTCTAGAATTAGATGAGGGCACGAGTGCTCTTGACGCCCTATTCATCACTCACCTTCATCCCTACTGATTTAACTTGATCGGGCCTGAGACCACGTGATAAATGGTCCCTTTTCGCTTAAGGCACTAGACAGGATCTTTATGAATATCTTTCGTGAAAGGTCTTGCGCGAATTCCAAGAACAAAAGAATCATAAGTGTCATTTTGTGTGTGTGTGTGTGTGTGTGTGTGTATATATATATTTTTTTTTCTTTTTCTTTTAAACTCTAAAAAATTCAGTGTATTATTCAATTATGTGTGTGGAATATTTATGTTACTTTATATTGAATTATACTGTTGCCACCTGGCCCTATGGCCAACATGTAACAATGTGCTTAATAATAATAATAACAACAAAAAACAAGAGAGGCTTCATGTGCGTAATACATGCTAGGCAGAGGAGTTCTTTATGGATTATGTAATACATAGTGTTAAATAACTAATTCTACAACTTTTCTAAGAAGCATTTTAATATGGCTAACATTTTTTGGACATAGAAAGGTTGCTTGGATTATGTGAGAATTTTATATCACATTCTTATTGGTATTTTCTCCAAAAATGTCCTCAATACCAAACTTCACGAAAATACAATCAATAATTTCGGAATAACTAATTTTACAACTATTCTTGGAAGCCTTATTAATAATGGCTAATATTTATTCTGTATGAAGGAGTTAATTTTTTTGGTAATACAAAACTGGCATCCCAGCTTCAAATATTTGAACTATTTATAACATTTTCTTATTACACTTTGTCTAGAAAGTCCTTGGCAGCAAACTTCACGAAAATCCAATCAATACTTTCGGAGATATAACATGCTCAGAAACAGACGGATACTACCTGACCAAGTGGCGTCATTTTTTTGACTTTTCGTAAAAAAACTTCTAAACAATGAAGAAATGAATTACTCAAAGGGGTTGCTAATTAATTATTTTATCTCTAAAAATACACGAGATCTAACGGGAAATAAATTGAAATTTTATAGAAGACGGAATTAAACACAGACGAGATATTTTTTATTAAAAAACGTACCTGGCAGGAATTATCGAACCAGGGAAAGCACGACCCACGCAATTCGCACGTAAATTTCTCGGAAACGCCTTAAAAAGAACACCGACCAACATTTCAAGACGGCCAAAAATCTTAACAACGGGACTGAATTTGAAAATAATGAATGATTCGACGACGAAAAAATACGTTAACAGTTTTTTCACAATACTGAGAAAAAATACATCCCGTAGCCATCATTGATCCGGGAGGAAAATAAATAAGCCCGCAGAAAACGGAAAAACGCTAACCCAACAGATGAGATTCGTTCGATGCTCCATCCGTTCCATTCCCACGCAGGCATCGAGGGTTAAAAGGGAGGGAGGGAGAGAAGATGGGAGGGAGGGAGAGAGAGATTTATAGGAGGAGAAGACATCCCTCTGAGGAAAAGAGGTCTTTTGGGGGGAATAGGAGCAGAGGGAGATTGAATCAGAAGAGGTATGACAGGGAGAGAGGAAAAGAGAGAGAGAGAGAGAGGATGAAGGATAGAAATGAAGAGATGGAGAGAAAGAGGGAGTGATAGGATAGAGTGAGGGAAGTAGATAGGGAGAGTTGGAGAAGTGGAGAGGTAGAGATGTAGAGTAAGAGAGGTAGATAAGTAGACAGAGAGAGAGGAAGAGTGAGAGAAGTAGAGCGGTAGAGATGTAGAGTGAGAGAGGCAGAGAAGTAGAGAGAGGGGGGGAGAGAGAGAGGTAGGAGAGGTAGAAGGAGCGGTAGAAGGAGAGGTAGAGAGAGAGGCAGAAGGAGAGGTAGAGAGAGAGGTAGAGAGAGAGAGAGAGGTAGAAGGAGAGGTAGAAGGAGAGGTAGAGAGAGAGGTAGAAGGAGAGGTAGAGAGAGAGGTAGAAGGAGAGGTAGAGAGAGGGGTAGAAGGAGAGGTAGAAGGAGAGGTAAAAGGAGAGGTAGAGAGAGAGAGGTAGAAGGAGAGGTAGAAGGAGAGGTTGAAGGAGAGGTAGAGAGAGAGGTAGAGAGAGAGGTAGAGAGAGAGGTAGAGAGAGAGGTAGAGAGAGAGAGGTAGAGAGAGAGGTAGAAGGAGAGGTAGAAGGAGAGGTAGAGAGAGAGGTAGAAGGAGAGGTAGAGAGAGAGGTAGAAGGAGAGGTAGAGAGAGGGGTAGAAGGAGAGGTAGAGAGAGGGGTAGAAGGAGAGGTAGAGAGAGAGGTAGCAGGAGAGGTAGAAGGAGAGGTAAAAGGAGAGGTAGAGAGAGAGGTAGAAGGAGAGGTAGAGAGAGAGGTAGAAGGAGAGGTAGAGAGAGAGAGGTAGAGAGAGAGGTAGAGAGAGAGAGAGAGGTAGAAGGAGAGGTAGAGAGAGAGGTAGAAGGAGAGGTAGAGAGAGAGGTAGAAGGAGAGGTAGAGAGAGGGGTAGAAGGAGAGGTAGAGAGAGAGGTAGAAGGAGAGGTAAAAGGAGAGGTAAAAGGAGAGGTAGAGAGAGAGAGGTAGAAGGAGAGGTAGAAGGAGAGGTAGAGAGAGAGGTAGAAGGAGAGGTAGAGAGAGAGGTAGAAGGAGAGGTAGAGAGAGGGGTAGAAGGAGAGGTAAAAGGAGAGGTAGAGAGAGAGGTAGAAGGAGAGGTAGAGAGAGAGAGGTAGAGAGAGAGGTAGAGAGAGAGAGGTAGAGAGAGAGAGGTAGAGAGAGAGAGATAGAGAGGTAGAGAGAGAGGTATCTAAAGAGGTAGAGAGAGAGGTATCTAAAGAGGTAGCGAAAGAGGTAGAGAAAGAGAGGGAGGGTGAGGGAGATTTAGAGAAGAAAAGATAGTAAGGGGGTGAGAGATATGAAGTTAAGAAGAGGTAGGGAGAGAGAGGAGTTGAGTGAAAGGTAGAGAAAGTTAGGGTGGGAGATATGGTGAGAAAGGGAGGGATGGAGAAGTGGTGGGGGAGAGAGAGATAAGTATAGAGGTAGAGAAAGAGAGGTTAAGAGATGTGGAGAGAGAGAGAGGGAGAAAGGGGTAGAGGGAGAAAGGAGAGAATGTGAGGGTTCGAGAGAGAAAGAGAAAGGATTGATGGCAACTTTAAGAAAGGGCATCCAAGAGGGAAAACAAAAGTGGGAGAATTCAATAGAATTTTGATTCAGACGCCAGGGATAAGGGGAAAATTCTTTTAGAATGGGGGAAAAAGGCGCGGAGAACGGGGCGGAGAGTGAAAAGAAATTGCGAGGCAAATGGATGAATCATGTTGAAGTTTGAACAAAACGTCAACGATGATGTTGTTATAATATGCGACTTAAACCGAACGCGTAAATAATAAATCAAAACATTTGAATCAAAGGTTAGGGAAATTCCACCGTTCTCGTTCAAGTAACCGTTTTGGCGCGATGTCTCAACGATAGCAGTGAAAAGGTTAAAAAAAAAACCATGGTGTATATGGTTTGATTCCTATACCCAGTATGGTTTTAAGGATGCTTTTACTATTCTTTATCGTGATGACCATACGATCTTCATTACCACTGAAAAAAATCGGTACGACATACACTGTACAAACTTTCTCATTTACTAATGCGTCTTTAGAAAATGAAAATAGTATGAGCCGGTTTTTAGAAAATCCAATTTTTGTTCAAGTTGCCCAAGAATAAAGTAGCCTTATATTCATTTTTTTGAGAAATATGAACTATTTGGTATTATTGAAGACGTATACTCAAGTAACTTTACGAAATTTGATCAAAATCGTTGAAGCCGTTTTTGAGAAAATCAAATTGTTGTTAAAAATGCGTAGAATAAACTTCCGTTAATTATTGAGCAATGTCAACCATTTCTTCATAGCTTGTGCTCTGTATGATAAAATGCCTAAGTACGAGATATCATTAATTTTCGCTCTACCGTTTAGGCTCTAGATCCAGCAACAGACAGACGGCATTGCAAAAGCCACTTTTTCGGACTTAGGTACACCTAAAATGTATATTTTCATCAAAATCTTGAGGTTGAATTTTTTCGCGATGACAATACTTTCTCAATATACTTCGTATATGAGAAAATAAAAATCACCTGAATCGCTAACGTTACTTTTTTTTTACAATTTTCATTAGATTTTGGCACATTTGGGAAGTCTTCCGTATCTAGCACACAGACGCCCCCGAAAGATCTTCCTCAGTCCTAAGCAGTGAAGTTAGATCTGCGATTGAACACTACTCTAAACCAGGGTTTTTCAGAGTATGGGCCGGGGCCCAAAAGTGTGCTCCAAAATCGTCCTGCAAGGGCCTCAAAGTCGATCCAAGATATTCTGTCGAAAAATGTAGGCTAAGTTGTTGGCAAGGTAATAAAAACCAACTAATGGGATTTAAAGATAATTAAATTGAACTGTTTTGATTTTAAAATGGTCCTTAAAAATTCTTACTTTGCAGAATTTTATTAAGGTAGAATTTTTCTGGGTCGAATTACGTAATTTCTATTATTATTGGGCCTCCGAGAAAAAAGTTTGAAAACCCCCGCTCTAAACTAAGTTAGGCCGGTTAACGCAGTTAAAAGGCGTAAGGAACACATCGGCCTAGGATCAAGGAAATCTGGAGAAAATCGATACGAAGAAACAGAAAAGTTGAAGAGGGATAAAACGGATAAGGAAACTTCGGAGGGAACAAAAGAGTTGAGAGAGAGAAAAGCGGAGGAGGAATAAAAAAGATGAGATAAAGGAGAGATGACGTAGTGGAACGCCTACGAGCGAGTGTAAAAGAACGTAAAAAAGGGTGAAGAAGACAGGGCGGAAACAGAGGCGACAGAGGGAAGATATACGAAGGGAAGTGGGAAAAGGAAGGAAGGATAAAGAACGAGAGAATGGGGGGACAAAGGGAAGAAAAAAATGTAATATGAAACGAAACGAAATGGGATAAAAAAAGATATAAAGCAGGAGATGAATGCATGAGAGGCGTCGAGAGCAGATATTGAAAGAAAGAATGCCAAAAGAAATAAAAACCGGTACAGGGACAAATAATAGAGTGAAACCACAATAACTCAAGTCAGTAGTGGCCTTAGGGATGGACTGCCCGGGGTCCAACACGGTAAGGGGAACAAAAAAAATTGCGAGCTAAGTATTAGAATATCAATTGGCCCAAATCCCACGTTATTTTTAATTAAAGTAAACCCAAGTTATGGTACATACATCGCAGCTTCATGAGAAGGGCAAAGTAAAATTTAAACTATAAATGCCGGACTTGCTTACAGTCTAAAAGGCCTTAAATGACTTTGTTGCCCAGGGTCCCCAAGAACTCTGTGGTCACCGCTGCGCAAGGAAATACAGAAAATGTTTGAGTTAGCAAAACTTCGAGGTAAAGAACTTCCTTGTAACGAATAAGAATACGAACGTGTAAAATGCAATCGAATCCGGATAACTCGAACAATAAGGTAAGCGAAAAAATGTGTTAAGACATCGAAACGTCGAATTATGAAACTTTATTTTAATGTATGGATACGAACTCGAAAAAATATCCATTTCGACCAATCAAAAATTCGAGTTATAAAGGTACGACTGTATCTACTTCGACTAATCGAAAATTCGACTCACGTACGTTCGATATCTCGAGGATAGAGTACATCAACTTCGACTAATCGATACTCCGACTAATCGATACTCCGACGCACGTACGTACGTTCAATATATCGAAGTTCGACTCTGTAGAAATAAGTTAATCCCGGAAAGAACGGAGGTTTTCGAGACGGAAAGGAAGAAAAAATATATAACACATAAAACATCCTTAGACGACAGGCTGTAAGTACGTAACACCACTTTTATCCGGTACAATCAATTACCACTTCCTGTTCGAAACACGTTTTTTTATGGTATACAAAAAGAAAGAAAACCCCTTCAGAAAAAAACCCTTTATCGCATTCGAGGAGATAAGCCGCTGAGACGAGAACAATAATGGATCGATTTTTGCGCTTAACAAAACTTCCAACGAAGAGTTCGAAACCTTGAAGGAATGAACCGCTATCTCGGCCAAGTCATTTGCTGACCCAAAAAAAAAGGAAGAGAAAAAAAAGTACACGATCTAAGGAGAAGATTAACCACCAGGGGATTGTTCAGGGTTAAAAGAAAGGGTGAAAACACTTTCACTCTTGCACCCTCGAAGGTTTCTTCATATCGAAGCGAGAGCAACATCGAATCAAAAGAGAAAATTTATTAAGAAAAAATTACCATTTTTTTAAGCTAAATAGAAAAATCACGAGGGTTGAAGAGATGGACCATTATTTGTACAGTGAAACTTCTATAAATTCGAATAATAGAAGAAAAATAACACGAAAAGGATTGTTTCCTGTGTTCGATTCGATGTATGGAAAATGTGAGTTATAGATGTTCGGCTTAAAGAAGTTCGACTGTGTCTGTGTGTATATGTGTATATATATATATATATATATATGTGTGTGTGTGTGTGTGTGTGTGTAAATCGGAACAGTGAATGCATTGTGTAAGGCGGAAGGAATTCATCGATTAGTTCGGCGGGCAGTCCAATTACCGCGAAGGGGCCATTTCGTAGATCTTATCGGAGATTCATATAAGTACCCCATGGCACGGAATCTATAAATCGATTTAGCTTAACGATGCGGGACAACACGTAAAAGAGTGCCCCTTTATTGGAGATGGCGGGATAAATGTGTTGAATGTTTATTTTTAAGCAAATCCATCAATAGATCTTATTATATGATGAACGACGCAAAGCGAACCTTCGTAAACGCTATACGTGCATTATTATCGAAAGATAATCTTGTATAATTAAGGACAGGCCGTGGGAAATTATTCGTGCTAAAGAACCGGAACTAATAAAAGCAATAAATAATTAGCGAACTACCGAATTACCAGGTGCTTAAAGACCGAGCGTATTCCGGTTAATAGATACGTCCAGTTTCTCGTCACTCATTGTCAGTATACAAATGAAAAGAAATTGAGGAAATATTATGATGGAAAACGATACACTAAATGAAAAGTAAGCTTAAAGTTAAGTAATTCAAATACTGCACCATTATTAACATAGTTATTAGGTATTGGAAAATTTAGTTCCGTTACATATGGTGGTGAATTTTCGTGATTTTTAATTCTTGAAGACTTCCGCAAACGCGCTAAAGTGAAATTGAAGGCAGTTCAATTCGAAGTACAGTGGAACTTTTATAAGTCAAAGTTCTATAACTCGAATTTTTCATAACTCGAAGTGAATTCATTTTGCAGAACAAAATCTGTTTCATGTTATTTTTCTTCTATAACTCGAATATTTTTTCGTTTCCCATGAGGTTCGACTTATAGAACGTTCCACTGTAGTTCTCTAAAAAGAAAACCGCGCAATACCGAAATCGTGTAAAGTGAAACCGTGCAATAACAGAATGAAAATTTTTAGCGTTACCATGATAGGTTTTCCTAAGTGCTATAAAGCAGGGATGGCAATTACGTGGCACGCGTGCCAGAAATGGCACGCAAGCGATTTTACTGTGCACGCGTAAGCTTGTATTTTCTGTATAAAATATGAAGTTTCTTGGAGAAGGAGTGATCTAGTGGCACGCGAAAGAAATTCCGATGGTTCACGTTAATTTCTTGGCACGCGACTCAAAAATCATTTGCCATGCCTGATATTAAAGTGACGCGCACGATATTATAGTCACTAAATTTATCGGACCGTTCTAAGAATGCCTTCGCGGAACAGAGGATAAAAATGCTCACGCGGGACCGCGTGCGGCCGTTTTCCGTCCATTCCTGATTTTCGAGTGAGCTTGAAGAGGTTTCCTATTTCCGCCCTTGGAATTCCAAGTCACATACAGGTTCCGCCGAAGGGATAATACAAGAGCGCGACAAGAATATCTAAAAACGACGCGGGAGAGGTCCAAAACTGGGTTAGCGCAAAAAAAAAAGAACGCGAAGGGGGGAGCACAGAGGGCCGTCCTAAAAAAAAAACGAGGTCGGACGTTGTTAGGGAAAATAATGACGAGGTAGGACTGCTTGATTTTTTTTTTTTATACTTCTGATCGATGAGAAGACAACGCGGAAAAATGAACAGACTTCCCAAAGTCGAGAGAAACAAAAGACGAAAAAGACTGGGTTTCCTAGCAAACCGTAGCGACGGACGAGAAAACGAAGCTTTCTTCGAATTCTCGAAAAAAATGATTTCTCGAAACAGGACGGGGTTATATAACATAAAGTTTCTTAATTAGGATTGAAAACTTAAGTTAGTCTGAAACTGAGAAAAAATAAATCGAAATGGAACATTGCCACGGGAGAAAGGGATGTATACGTTGCGGCAAAAATACTTTTTTGCCCGCGAAAAGGAGCTAATCGCAGGGAAAGTTTTGATCGCTTCGCGATCGCGTGACTCGCAATTTTGCGATTTCAAAGGACTGCAGCGTTGAGACTGCGCAGTAACTGTCGGGTCACGGAGAGAGGAGGACACGCCAGAGATGAGGACTGAAGAAGAGTAACGAAGAATCAATGAATATGAAGGATAACAGACAAAGCATATAGCGAACACCGCGCCATAAAGGAAATTAATAAAATTATGGAAGGTGGAGAAAGACGCAACAGGAGGAGATCAGATACGAAAGGTGGAAAGAGAAAGAACAAAACGCAGTGTATTAATTCAGAAAGGAAAGCTTCAAAGGACACAGATACATAAATAAATAATGAAGGAAGATAATTCTATTTTTTTGTTCTGAAAAGGGTATTTCTGGTTGAGGCAGGGTTAGCGATTCTAGTTACGACCTTTCCCAACAGATGACCCTCCTGATACTGGGCCAAAGAAAACCACACACACACACATCTCAAAGCTTGAGTCAGCCATAAAAAACACGATGGAAAGCGTATATATCAATATTTCTATTAAAGAGGGCATATGCTAGACTGCAAAAATTAATGAAAACTAGGAGAAAATTGGTAGATAACGAAATAAGTTGAAAATAAAAGATCAAGACCATAAGTAAGACAAGAATGACAAAAAATAAGTAAAAATGCTAATAATTGATTAATTTCAGCTGTTTTAGCATACCTATGTTTATTTAATGCTTAAGATGATGGTATCCCAACTAAAAGCAAAATATACAAAAGACAGAATTCGAAGTGACATTTAAAACTCTTTGTATTCCGTCGCATCTATTCTCCTCCACCGAAACAGACGACGCCAAAAGCGATTAAAGAGAAAGTTCGAGTGATGAATGGAGATCGTCTCAGAGAGATATTATAAAGGCAAGCTAATGCAGCGATTAAAAACGAGAAAGCGGACGGAAAAGATTGCAAAAATGATGGGAGAGAAAAATACGGACTGGGAGAGGGAGTTAAGAGAATACAAAAAATAAAGATCGCAGAAATGACAACTAGGTAGTTCAATTAATGCGGGTTTACATTAGACACTTATAGCATGAAAAATGTCCGACACATAACCTCGATAGAATATCTCAGATTAAACTGAAATTATGAGATAACTCTCTACATTTCACGTGTAAGCGCCCTTCGTAAGGACAATAGGTAAACACGCATAGGCGGTTTTATATTTGACAATTATTGCAAGAAAAAAGTGTCCGATACATCTATACCCTCGAGAGAGTGTCTCACACTAAAAAGTCAACTTATGAAATAACACTCGACATTTCAGATGCAAGCGCCCTTCATAAGGACGAAAAGTAAACACGCAGAGGCGGTTTTATTTTTGACACTTTTTGCTTGAAAAAAGTGTCCGACACATCTACAGTCTCGAGAGAATATCTCAGATTAAACAGTCAACTTATGATATAATTATCTAAAACCCAAGCTTAAGCGCCCTCCTAATGACGAAAAGTAAACGCGAGGTGTATAGAAAGAAATAAGCGAGAAGGGAACCAAAAACGAAAAGAGGGCGACAAACACGACAGCGAATAACAGAGAGAAAGAGAGATACACAAGAATGTTTTTTTTTTTGGGAGGCAAAGACCTCGCATCGCATTCTAGCCCACTTGTTGTCCACTAATGACGGAGAAAAAGAGCGTATGCGATCGTACTCTGCAGAGAAGAAAAAATAATAATGAAATCCCCCCCCACAAACAGGAGCGAGGGGAGACGCCAGCAAAAACAAAAAAGGGCATCATCGCCCATAAGTCTTTTGAAAGAACTCGTTGCGACAAGGTCACCCTCTCTCAACCCTATGCCGGAAAGAGAAGAGGGGAGAGAACATCGTGTTTTGGAGATGAAGATGGTTGGGAGAAAAGAGAAGGAAAATTGAGAACACATGGTCGAGGAGGGGATATAGAAAGTGGAAGAAATTTTTTTTTTAAATGACGGTCGAGTCTTGTGGTGCACGGGAGCTACGATCAAACACCAGGCTTATGAAGAAGAAGAAAAAAAGCGAGAAAGCTGTATGGTGGCGTGCGGTGTGAAAATTTCGATCACGGAGACCCCGACGGAGGAAGGAGAATACGGCGAAATTGAAGGGAAACGTGGTAGGGGGTAGCGACGTAAGAAGGACCTTTGAAGGTCGTAGGGTAAGGACGTGTTCGACACGAAAACACGCCAAGGCGTCCAAGGGTTCTCCGCCAGACGGTGAAAAATTCACCACCAACGTTTCCGACGCTCGTTTTGTTTGTGTTGCGATTAAAATCTTCGTGATTTCGCGCGTCGAGGGATAAGCCGGTCGGAGCCGCGGGCAACGACCGTGCCTGCAGAAAAATACAGAAATACTAAATCGAAGTAAAAAAAACTTTCGTTGCGGATAAAACTAGAATTAATGGCAGATTAACACGGAAAATTCGCTGCGAAAAATTAACAATGATGCATAATCTGAAATGAGTCCTTTTTCTTATGACTTCGCAGAAGTTGTTATGCTAATAACTTGAACATTTCGATTTGCTGAATATGTCAAAATTACCCACTTTATCACCGGGTACCTACGTAGCTTACAATAATAAAAAATACTATTAATCTACGAAATCTTTGAAATATTTTTTAAAAGAATAGTCCTAATTAAAGGTAACGATATCGACCTCTGATTACAAGCAATTTTACAATCGAAATTCACTTTTTTTCACTGTGGAACTACATAGTTTACAATATAAAAAACACTATTAAAGTTAATCAACTAAATCTTTGAAATATTTCCGGTTAAAGAATGAGCCCAATTAAAAGTAACGGTATCGAACAATGATTACAAGCAATTTTACAAATCTGAATAATCTGACTTATCATCGACACAAACACTAATAATAATATCATGCAAAAATCTAAATTTCCGGATACGCTACCTTTATTTATGCAATGACCCCCAGTCTTACAGGTGATGGGACCTAGAATGTATTCGAAAATATAATTAAAACTAAGTTGTGGTAAACAGGAAAAAATACACATAAAGCAACCCTAAATAAAAAAGGAGACATTAAATAACACCATGCAAGTCGAGATGACAAGGGTAAAACATTTTTTAAAAAACATTTAATAACAAAAAAATTAAAACTCAAAAACGACGAAAAGCAGCACGACGAAAATTCTGGAAGAATTTCTATAAAGAGAAAACCAAACAAGCGACAGCAATAAAAATGTCCATTTTAAACTATCACTGCCATAAGACAAAAAATGTTAACATTTGTTTGAATGACAGGTTGGCTCCTTCTATAACATATTATGAAACAAATAGAATAACGACATGCAATTAATTGAACCTCGAACATATGACTACACGAAATGGAAAAAAGTTCACATAATGGTAATCAAACCACAATGGTATTGAATACTCATATTTTCTTTCCTCTCCATCATCCCCATAACTTTTATTAATATAAAGTTTCGGCTGTCCTTCATGCTACCTTTTTCCATTTGGCCTTATAATTTTATACTGTGTCACTGATAATCTACCTAGTGTAAAAAAACCAAAAGACGATTTTTTACGGATTACATTTTTAAAAAAATACATTAATGTCGACACTATCTCACTTAAAACTTCACGTTAACGTTTATGAATGCAGAAAAGATAAACCAATTTCACTTAACCGAAACATCAGTGACTTTCCTTAAATCCATACTTGCAATTAAATTGAAAGAAAACAAACGAATAAAATAAAATGTAAATAAATCAGTGTACCCTAATGGAAAAGCTCTTCATTTCTTCCAAGTTTTGTTGCAAAAATATTTCTATAATGTCGTACTCTGGCTGTACAGGCACTTCAAAAACGTACAAACACATATTCGAGACCCTCCTTCCCATTAGAGCCTCTATGCGGTTGTGTAAAATTGTTAATTATCATCTATATATCTATCTAGTTTTTATCTACCCAACTGTAAAACGAACATTATTGTTTTTATTTTTTAGCCTATTGTAAATACTATAACTCTTTTGTTGTTGGACCTTCACGCGCCTGAAATAAAAAAATAACATTGTGTAAACCCAGCCATCTGGTTAACTTGCAACATACTTGAAATGATAATAACATATTATATATATATTTATTAAATAAATCATTATATAATATATATATAATAATATGTTTTTCAAAAGTTGTTTAAATAACGTACAATAAAGAATCATCTCTAATTATAAGATGGACCTTCAGAGCATTTTATAAACGCGTCGCAGGGCGTCCCCAGAAGTTCATTTACCCTCTCAAAAAAGCTCCTATCGACGACGCCCAGAGCTGCTGCCGCCGACGCATCTGAATAAGTTACGAACCCCACACGCCGTGAGACCACACACACGGAGGGAGAGAGAGAGTGAATATGGGCGATGATTACGAATCCCTGCGATAAGCGTCGAAGAGGAAAGGAGTCGGGCGGGACCTTTGCGCCCAAAAGAAAAGAGCGAAAATGCAAAAAACAGAGGAGCGAAAACGCAAAAAAAGAGAAACGAAACAAATAGAAGGGAAGTTAATAACCCTTAGCGAGCGCAACGCTTATGCCAAGTGCGCAAGGGTTCCTTAACCCCTTTCCCATATCGATTGAGTCAGACTCCTGACCTCTGGCACGGCCTCTCCGTCCTTTCTCTCCTTTCGGATCCTTGATTTTCTCTCTCTCTCTCTCTCTGCCCAAAAATTTCCCTTCCCTCTATTAACCGTTCCCTCTCTCTCTTCTAAATTTCTCCTTTCCCTTTCCTCCCGCCCACTCTCTTCCCCCTTTTCAGGATATGGAGGCAGTCTTGCGACTTCCTTAATTAAATCTCCCTCTCTCTCTGCCCCTTTTCCAACGAAGTGTCGATTTCTTGGATCCATGAGCGGTCATTCTCCGTCTCCCCCATGAGAGAGGGAGTCCCGCAGTGACCGCACCTGGGACCGATTCTCTTCTCTTTTACCGTTCACTAATACTACGAGGTGAAAATTCGCTAACGTGGGTGGGACGTACGTCACGAAAGCTTTATCATATACGTATGCTTCTACAATGTCACCGCTCGCATTATTACGTCCTCAAGCTCGGGAAAATTTTTTTCTCCCCGTAGCAACAGTGCTGGTGCTGCTGCTGTGTGTGTTTCTGTGAGAGACAACTCGGCGGTAGCTGGGAGTAAAACTTGATGTTTAATAATGTCACCGGGCGCAATATATAGTTAACTTTTAGCGAAATAATTTTGGCTGTGTTATTTATGATATAAAATTCTACAAATGGGAGGGTTTAAGTCGAAATATTTTCGGTCATTTTGCTGGAGACGGACATTTTGTAAAACGTGACGAAAATAAGACAATCTCAATTGTTGCGGGATGTAGCCCATCTGGAGTTTTTCAATCCCTATACAAATACGATGAGTCGTCAGAATATATTTAACTGTTTAATCCTCAAGAGATGCTCACAGATAACAGGAAAACGTGAATTTATAAACCACTTTTTAATCATATATCGCACGTGAAAAGTAAAAAGATTTCAAAAATGAACCCGACCCGAGGAATAATACTTTTTAAAATTTTCTTATGAGAACGGGAAATCGATAATTTAAACGTCAAATAGAAATGTTTACGTTTCGTAACAAATGTATGATAATTAGTCGCGCATTAAACTCATCCAGACATTTATCATAATTGCGTCTGTTAGCCATAAAAGAGTAAGGGAAATATTTTTTTTTCAGAATCAAAGAGTTACCACTGTGAAGGTGTATTATATGGACGAAACTCTCATATGGTTTACTAGGACATTTTATGAATGATGAAGCGACCAAGATCATCCATTATAACCGCAAGTACCGCTCAAGATAAAAGACGGATCTTTAGGACGATACATCACAACGAGTAGTCACGAAATCACGAACAAGGAACGAATTTGCGCTTAAATTTTTAAAGTGGAATACAAAAGACACAGGGAAACCACTGGTGGAATTACCTGGAACTATCTCATTGAAACGAAACCGCTATTTTTGCTTCTTAAAGACCTTTTCTCATACCATGCACGTGTACTCCATAAAACACGTTCATCAAGTATCTTGATTACTTCAGGTCCCGTCCTCCTCCCTCTCCCTTTCTATACCAAATACGGGAAACATGAAAAAGTTTTTAAAATGCGATTTTTCTCTCAATGATCTTTAGGACTTTCCAGCTTCATTATAAATTCAATTTACGGCTGCGGAGTAGCAGTTTCCAGGAGTTGCCACGGAAAAATATTTACACCAATTACGTAATCATAGACGTGGACAGGATAACGTCGACATTTATTCTCGAATTACGACGTTGTATCGAACTATTAAAGTCACCAACAGATTAAACGATTAGAAAATCTTTGAGGTCAAAAACTTGGTTCTATACCCACAGGATTTAAGGATTATCGACCTATTGCAACTTCCACAGCTGTCTATTTTTAGACTTCGACTCGACACTCGCGTTCAACGAAATAAACAGAGGACCTTCGGAACGTTTTTTTTGTTATCAAATCCTGGCTCGGCCTTTCAAGTCTCATTTCTCCCAATTTTCTGAATAAATAAGCAAATCTTCAAAGGGAGATGATGACTTTGAATGACTTCATTCAAAGACCCTTTCCATCGGTTTTAACATTTAACAGTGTCAAACCTCGGAATTAATGAGATCTTTTCACCACGTTAAAGACGGTTTACGAAGAATCTCATAATCGGAGACGGTATCCTAGGCGGATTTGTAGTCAGAAACGATATAATAGAGTCGATCGTCGGCGTATAGGAGTTCAGTTAAGGAGAATTACGGAATTGACACAATCGGCTAATTTTCCGTGAATAATGTGCCCGAAATTAATCCTCAAATCTATTAACGAGGGGAGAATTATTGTTTCCCAAATATGTACAAGTAAAAGGGTAACCCTATGACGCATTTCCGAAAGACGTAGGCAATTACGGCTACAAGGTATTTCAAAATTATTTTCAGAACACGAGAAAGACATTTTCATCACATAAAGAGACATTCTCATTAGCAAAAGACAGGCAATCTGACGAACCGCCGCGAGTTTTTTTAAACGATGAACGACACGACGACGAAAATTAAGAACGTTGACGTATTCCTAAAAATAGACCAGGGAATAATAGCATCGTTCTATTTTTTTTGCTCGATTTAATTGCGGTAAAAACTTGAGGGAAACGGATTAGTCGAGAAGTTTTCGTTTAAAATTGTCGCGGGCCGTCCGACGTATTTTTTCGCTAATTTGGAGAAAGAAAAAAACAGCAAAAGGAAACGAATGAACGGGATTTTATTATTTTTCGTGTAGGAAATTTTAACGCAAATTATCATCCATTTAAAAAATGGTAGTAACAACTGTACCCGATTTCAAAATTTAAAAAAACTTAAATGAAACGTTATATGAACGTGAACCAAAACTCAATTAATAGAGTGGTTATAAAACAGGATGGGCCAAGAAAAATGTACCCGATTTAAAAAATTAAATTTTCCATTAGTATTTTTCGTGCAGGAAATTTTAACGCAAATTATCATCCATTTAAAAAATGGTTGTAATACAGGGCGGGCCAACAACTGTACCCGATTTAAAAATTTAAAAAAAAACAAATGAAATGTTATATGAACTTGAACCAAAACCCAATTAATAGAGTGGTTATAATACAGGATGGGGCCAAGAAATATACACCAGATTTCAACATTTAAAAAAAAATGAAATGCAACGTGATATGAACGTGAACCAAAAACCAATTAATAGAGGGATTTTAATTTTTTTCCATCAATATAAGTTTTCAAACTGCTTTCCATCATTCTGAGCACACATGCGAAGGGCGCAGTACAGTTGCTGATTACAGCTCCCAGGATAGCACGCCTAATATTGGCTATAGCAGTTGTTGTAAACTTACATGAGACATTTTGAACCCAAGACGAATGGGATTGTTCAGTAAAAAATACTGACTTTTTTCTGATTAGTTCACTCTATTCAATCCTATTTTGTATGGTTATCTTCCAATTTCATTTTGAAAAAGGGTACATTTTTGAGCCCTGTATAATCGTCAGCACCTATCATATCTATCTTTAAAAAACGCGACGCATTTTTAGGTCGACTCTCAATATTCGAATGAAGCACCCTTTGCGGATCCCTATTTGTAAAACCCTGATATACACCAACAGAAATCCTTACGTATCACCACTAAGGTAACAATTTTCTGTTTTCCCGAACGTTTTCTTTAAATACAATTATCAGGTTTCCTTGTATTTAATGTTTATTGTGGTGACATGGAAGCAGATGGCGCATAACCTCAATATCGCCGATTAAAGAATTACTACAGTAACTAAGACGACACCTTTTTCTGAATGGGCCTTCCTCCATCCCCTCGCCCATCTTAGCAGTAACTTCCAAACAATCACGGCCGACGTCACAGCGGAAAGGACCGTTTGAACGCTGCTGTGCCCGGCTTTAAGAGGGAGCTAACAACGTCCACAACAGGCGCTTAAGCGCATTGATCCGTAAAGGGATTTTATTTAAGCACCTCCCGCGTTTTCCCGGCCGCAAGTGGCTTGCGGGTCCGGCGGTCGGTCCGACGGTTCCCAAAATCAAGGGCCATACCGTTTAATAAATAATGGACGGGGATTTAGGTACGCTTTTAAGGAACTAATGACCAGCTTCGGTGCACACGATTCGCCGCCCCCCCCCCCTCCCGTTGCTGTTTTAAAATTGAACATTTCCGAAGCAAAGCCCAAGCTTAAGAACCTATGTTACAGTATATAAGTTCGTTCGTACAAATGTCAAGGCATCAACCGAAGAAGCGGAGGAAGGACCGCCGCAAGAAACAAGTCCAGTGACAGTGCATAGTGAAAGTGATATAGACTATCTATCCACCAAAAACTTTATTTATATAAATTCATATATTTATCTAAATATTATATATCTATTATTCTGTTATCTATTTTTCTGTTATTGTTACTGTTACTTCAAATTTTATAATTTATTTATTATTACTTATTGTTACCATCTATCATGATCAGTTTATATAACGAGGCTGTCTACGGAAGGTTTTGCCGGGTTTCCCTTCCGTCTTAGGGCAAATGCCAGGCAAAATTTCATCCCCGGAAGAAACAAAATGAAAAGGTTCTACCACATGGTTTAAATAAATATCCAAACTTGCTGCCTGAACCGAACCTTAAGAGGCCTTCTGCCTATAACAGGGCTTACTCGGTCAGGTCCATGTATAACTGAAAACAAAAAATTGTAAAACTCCTCTGTAAACAAAAATGAAATGAATGAGTCGACCAGGAAATAAAAACCTTTGAAATAGAAATTGAATGTCAAGGCGCTTGCTTTTTCATGATCTGTAAAAATGAGTTTTCGCTAGGGACTGAAGTAATCTTCGCATAGACAGGATATGGTATTAAATTGGCTATATCCTCCAGGTTAAAATACACAGTATTAAATGTGTAGAGCTGTATTACAGTTTTTTCGATAAGTACCTTACAAAAATGCTTTCGTTAATACAATAAAGAAAAGAAAATTTAAGCGTAGGAGAGTCGGAAAACGTACAAGAAACAGAAATTAAAAGTATTAAGTTCGAAAAGGAAAAAGGAGGGAACAAAATGTCACGACAGACGAAAAGATATTAGGTGAAAAACGAACGATAAATCATATTTTAAAAAAACAAAAGAGAAGAAAAAATGAGATTCATTTGCAGACGCAATACGAAAAAGCACGTTCCATTTACTGACGTCTATTTATAATTTTCAACTTCAAATTATTTATTAATTTAGTATAATTATATGACAAAGTAATTTATTCGATAATTAATTTAAAAAAATAACTTTCTATATATAACCATTTGCTCAGAATCTTAATTTGATAATTTTGAAGGAACCCCCTGCCACCCACCGACTTCTCCAAATAATTTAATTGTTAGCGTAAAAAATGGCAACATAGATCACATACACCCTGCAAATTTCAGTCTTATATCTCTTGCCTTTTACTTAATTTAACCGATTGCACAGACGGACAGACGGATCGAAAACACAAGCGTACATATAACAAAACTCCCTAAAAATGAAAAGATAGAACGACGAATATGAAAACTTGAGAAGCGGTAAAAGTCACATCGGTAGGGAGGATAACACCGCAGAAGGAAAAGGAAAAGAAAAGGGTGCATGGCAGAGGGACATAAACAGGTGGCAAAAGGGAAGGAAGGAGAAACACTCGGGAAAACAGCGGGTTAAAAGCCACCGATAGGAAACGATAAAAACCGACAGTAATACGCCCCAACGGATCGCAACAGCGCCGTCATTTGTTAGCGGGTAAAGGGACAGAGGCAATAGCCCCCCCCCCCCTCTCTCCCCCCATTGTGTGTGTGACCCTTGCGTGGGATTATCAATGAGCACTTTCCATTGTCCCGCCCGTGAAAAGCCTACGCCTCTTGGTGCTCCTACTCCTCCAACACCCTACACATTCTCCCGACTGGTTATCGAACCGGAATAGGTAGCGCGGACGCACAAAAAGCGCCCTCCCAGGAAATGGGTTTTAGCGCTTAAAAGGGGGGAGAAACAAATGAGGGGGAGAATGAGGGTTTTTTCGTGGTAGATTTTTTCGACTTTCAACGCGGCCGCGTTTGTTTTCTTAATTCGCGCACGTGTTTGGGGGGACCGTTTTTTTTTTCTTCGGTTACGTTTCAATTCCGGATTCTTTCGTTTTTTTTAGATTTTTTTTACGAGGACGGGTACACGTTAATGAATCTTGGGAACTGTTTCAACATACGCATGGATTTATAATTAACACGACAACCCACTCATTAACCTTTACAATGCTTACATGTCCGTTTATTTTTACAGAAGACTTTTTACTTCTCCTTAAATATGGATAAATACAAGGTCTTCATGAACGGGCTATTTATTTTTTAATAACTTTTAGTGAGTTTAATAATTGATAACATACTATTATAACTAAATAACTATACTGCAAAAATAAAATAGTACGTCCTTTCACGAAGACCGGTAAAAATATAAGAGAGGAACTTTATCTATTATTATTAACATAATTATTCATTTATTTTCTCCCACCACGTGTAATTTTGTCTTGCGCGAGATGAATGAAAACAAAAAAATATCTGCCGCGAAGGCATAGTATATTTGATTAAAGAAAAAAAGATCGCCCGAAATTTTGCGACAACGTGACGTTTTTTTGTCAAAATAAACGAAAATATTCACCTAATAAAAAATTAAAAATCATTCCGCCGTTGAAATATAATCGAGACATGTCATCCTAAAATAACATCGAAATAACCGGAAAATTTGACGGGGCAGAGAGCGAAAATTATTACGAATGAAACGCAGCGCCGAAAATATGAACGTGTCTCTCAGACATTATTTAATTAGCGTCAAGTTTATTTCTGAACGTGATAAGGGGCTATCTGAGGGGCGAAATTTTTAAAACCAATCAATTCCCGCAAACACCGGAATTTTAGAAAAAAAAATGACAGACTATTAAAATACAGAATGGACTTCGAAGCGATAAACCTTAATGTTAATATACAGCTGAATATCTATAAGTCTAACCACAAGGGAAACAAAAAAAAACATCCGACTTGAAGAAAATTCCAGTTATAGAAGAAGACTAACACGAAAAGGACAATGTCCCGTAAAATGAATTCATTTCGAGTCATGGAAAATTCGAGTTTTAGACGTTCGACTTAAAGAAGTTCGACTGTCTTATGAGAAATGTTTTAAATGCAACAATTCAAACTGGTATCGCCATAGACGCGATTTACGTTTTAATAGCACGCTGACCTTTATTTCTATGCTTTCTCGCATGTAGGTTTATGCGCCATTTATTTTTCGCATAGGAACAAGAGCAACGGACACAAAATTACTCCGCTCCGGTGAAGAAGAAAACCATTATCCTAACGGTCGATTTGCTTGGTCAATGGAGTGCCTAAAATTTGGACCCTGAACAAGAAGTGAGGCTCACATTTGATGAGATATCGATCGAGCGAGTGACTATAAAATAAAATTGGACATAAATTAACACGCGTGCTTGTGAAAGAGCGCAAACCTCTGAAAATATTTAATTTCTAACTGTACGGTTCGAGCAATTTTTATGGCGAAATTCCATAGTGAAGAACTTGGCAGGAGTCGTTATAAACGAGTAAAATGTTAGAGGAATAAATTTAAACGAGAATTGATTTAAAGAGGTCTAGTAAACCTCAATTTAAGTTAAAAGGAATTAAATTACTTCGAATAAAAACTCAATATTATTTAAGAGTTCCTGACATTTATGTTACAAAGAAACCAAAGGCGCATTTCAGCATTTGGGAGTCATTGGTCCTATTCTGATCACCTTACATCCAAGTTATTTAAAAGTAGATCCGATACTTGCTTAATTTACACAAAAAATATCATGATGCTCCAAATTTTGGCACTGGCAAACGCAGTTCACATTATATGTTAAATGCGTTTCTATGGTAAATTAACATTCTTCATTTTAGGGTTTTTTCAAAATATTTTTTTAATACCCTATTCCCACCATTTAAAATACTGAGGTTCCCGACTGGCGCCCGGACCACCCTCCAGTAAATTCCTCCCTGTGCACAACATCTCACCTGAATAATTTTCTAGCACAACCAGAATATAACGCTACAATACCGGAGCCAGTCGGAAAAAAGAAGTATTAAAACTAACAAATTACACACTAAACCAGGGATGGCAAATGATTTCTGAGTCGCGTGCCAAGAAAGTAATTTGAACCATCAGAATTTTTATTTGAGTGCCACTAGTTTACTCCTTCTCTAAGAAACTTCATATTTTGCACAGAAAATACAAGTTTACGCGTGCCAAGTAAAATCGCTTGCGTGCCATTTCTGGCACGTGTGCCACATATTTGCCATCCCTGCAGTAAACTAAAAAAAGCGAGAATATACGTAATATGAATCAAATATTGTACAAATGTAAAACATTGGATGCCACACAGGAAAGGGAAGATAAATTTCTTAAACCCCTGAGCGTCAAGACCCATGTTGCTTGCCTAATGCGGTGTGAGTTTCGCCGAGGGAAGTTCGGGTAAGCGACCAAATGCGACATTAGGGAATTAATCTCAAAGCTTAAAATGCTAATAAAAAAAGTTAAAAATCTTCAGTCTCGTATGGTTTAACTCGCATCGAAACGTGTGGGCGCCTGATTAAAATTTAAGACTGAATTGGAAGAGAAAAAAAGCTCGCGCCTACTGTCTCGAATAGGATACGGTCTAACTACTTCTGAAACTGGAGTCATTTAGTCTAAATTTAGTGACGAAATTCCGAAAACGGCGAAAATCTATAGGGCGATTTTCACTCGAAGTTCCCTTCAAACTATCGCGCTAGTCACGCGAAATTCGGAACGAACTCATCAAACACCGCCATTAAAAGTCGAATTCGCCCACGAAATTGACCGCAACTAAAAAAGAAAAAAAACTGTACCGAAACTTTCTCGTTGATCCTATCAGCAGGTAAATGAATTTTTTTTTGCGATAATTCCTCTGTAAGTGAGCTATTCCCATTAAGTTAGGAGAGTCGGGATCGTTCTTTTATTTTTTTTTCTTCCCTGCCTCGAGGTTCCGATAAAAGATGGCGTGGGAAAGAGGGAATAAGCGGCGCAGTTCCGGCGTGGCCCTCTCGTTCTCCGTCCGGTTGTTTCCCTATGGGGCCATTATTCACTCGCCCCTGGGCCTAGGTCGCCACGGAGAGGAATCCCAGAGATATATAGAGGGGGTGGGGGGGGGGGGGGGGGGGAGAGTGTATTATTAGCGCCCGCCAATCCTCCGCGGCGCCACCGTCGCCTGCGATCCCGCCCCCACATCATAGCCGCACTTTACTCCGCGATTACCTTTCGACTCGAGAAGGGAATGGGATCGATAGATCGATAATCGAGAGCACAAAGAAAGGGAAGGGAAAGGTGATAAAACGAAAACAAAAATCGCGAACCGATCCGATATTTCAGCGCTTCGTTTCTCCAATAATCCTCAAACACCCGAGAGAATTGAATTCTGAATCAGAATAGTAATATCCCGAAAGCCATCGCAATGGGTGTGTGGCAGGGGGCGAATATCACCGGCCTATCATTTTATTCTCCTGTTCTCTCTTATTTTCCTGGGAAAAAAGGATTCCTATCAATTTCTCGTATCCGGGGAATCTGCGTCCCGCGGGCCACACGCGGCCCACGAAAATGTGATGAATAAGTGACCCGTAAAATTCAACACACACATTCATATTTTTCAATTAAAATTATTTTAATAAAGCAATATATAGAAATTTCAACCCTAAAATCCTCGTTTAGAATAGATTTTTATTTATACGATACTCCAGAATCTCTGGGGAACTCTAATCCGGTCTGCGAAAGCATTGGCAACTTCCAATGTGGTCCCCGAAGGATTCATTGCCGCCAATGATGCCCGCTGTGTAAAAAAGATTCCCCACCCCTGCTATAAGATCTCGTAAGACGGGCTTTTCGGAAATAATAATTAGATTAAGATTAATTGACGATAAAATCCACAACCCTAGTTGCTGGGATGGTACTTTTTGCCATAACATTTGTGTACTAACCTAATATCACGCTAGTAGTAACACTAGTATGGACTAAGCTGAACCGTGCTAATTTAAAGGGAAACCCTCAACCGATTCTCAGAAGAAGATTAACTCCGATAAAAAATTAAATACTTACACAAAAGTATTAAATAGAAATACCAATTTCAGTAACTTTTCTAATTCCAAAGAATATATAGCATGTTGCACGCCAGAACGTACAATTTGCATTGTTTGCAAAACTGCTTATTATCGCAATAAATACTATAATATTTCAAGTTTGGGAAATCGATTTACAGATCTATCCTCCCCGTATGCTAGTCCAACTAAGCAGGAAAATACGATAAATATGGGTGGTACGCCACCATTTTACCGATTATTTAACGTTTCATAAATGAAACCAAAGTTTTGCGCGGATTTGCCATAGATATCAAACAAACATGGGTCGATATTACCCAAAACAAAATAAAACGATACAATTTTGGGAGTTTTTCGCCAATGTGAAAAGGAAACACCCTCACACATAACCTTTAGTGGTCACAGGGGACCCACAAGAAAAATTTCTCGCTGCCATCCAGTTGGGGCTGCGATAAAATATTAAAAAGGGAATCCTTTTTTCCTTCTTCCTTTAACTTATCGCTGCAACTTATAAATGAACCAGCCGGCAATAAAGCAAACCCATGCATGTCCATTATGGAAAAAGAAAAGGAAACGCAGAGAACTGCAATAAGAAGGGTGAAAAAGCGCCCTCTTATATAAACCCTCTTATATAAACTAAATTCCCAAACGTCTCGTTAATGCACATATTCGTACAAATATTAGGTAGGTACTTGGGAGAGATGCGTCATTTTAGGAAACACCTTGGTTGTGTAGAATATTATTTCTCGTAGGCTTTTATAGAGTAAATTGAGATTTTATTAAATATAACTTTAACATTTGAGTATGAAATTAACACTTATTTATAGGGAAATAAACGTTTGGGCATTTTTTGAGGGAACGTTTGGAGCCTTTTTGCAGGAGGCGCTATGGCAAATCACCTTCGGATCACTATTACTATTTTTATTTATGAATTTTCCACTGTAAACTTGTAGGATACTGTTGCGAATAAAATAAACTCTAAATAATTTTACCAATTTGAGAAATACGATATTATTATGGTCTATAATACTATCGTATTTGGCAAATATAAAAAATAAAAACAGGTTAAATCTACGCAGAGCTCGATTACATGAAATTAAAGTGTATGTAACGAACATACACAACAAAAGATAAGTCCCGGTTATGTCTCTATTGTCCCGATTTTTCATCTACAGAAATCGTTTTGTCCCAGTTATATCCCCTGAGCATATGGTGAGCGTACATATAAAAAAAAGTACTCTTAAAGGTCTCTTCCTCGCACTGAAATCTGGAATCCCGCATCCCAAGTCCGACCAAACAGCGATAATGCGATTCATAATTCGCGACCTGTGAATTCTTTTGCATTAAATGACAAACCGTGTTATAAGAGCCCGTGCTATAGGAGGACCAGCTGTATCGCGGTTTAATCCGAGATAAAATAACATAAAAAAATCTGATGTGGCCAACACATGACTTTCTCCATATTTGGGGTATAGATATTTAAATTCTTTTTATGAATAGCATTATAAGGCAAAATTATTATTACGCATCGTAAAAGAATACAGTCGTCCTTATTGCCGTAAATTACGTATATTTTGAATATGTTTACAGAATTGACCGCTATGGTGCTGGCGCTGTATACTGTTATTAAGAAAAATCAAAATATGTACCTCCGAAATGGATGGTTCTACGAAAATTTGTTTCAAACAAAACTTGGAAGGAATATTATTCTCTACAACTTTGGTCCTCACGAAGATTACCTATAACGATTTTTTAAGGAGAAAACCGAAAACCGGTTATTTATAAATAACTCCTAAACAATAACTGCTATAGAAAATTGTTTCAAATGAAAGTTGTAGGAAATTACATTCTCTATAACTTTTGTATAGAATTGCATATAAAATAATGATGTTTTAAAGAAGAAATATCGCAAAAACTTAATCGGGTTTAGAATAAACCTCGACTTCCGGTTACCCGTTATTGTCCAAAAACTAATCAGTTCTTTGTGCTCATGTTAAAGTGTTATATATGGAGTTTGGTAACGATATGGCACGTACTTTCTCAGCTAGAGCGTCCACAATCACATACACACGCGCGCGCCCGCGCCCGCACACACACACACGCGCGCGCGCACACACACACACACAGACATCATTCCGAAAATACTCTAAACGTGTTCTAGGGACCTCAAAACGTGTATTTCCGTTGAAATCTCGAAGTCGATTTTTTTCGTGAACACAGTACTTTCCCATTACTACGTATGGAGAAAGTAAAAAGGATTTCATTCGACAAATTTCGACCGTGCTAGTTTATTCGAGACGACGTTAAAAGGGCAATGAACCGACGGTACGACATCGCTGGAAAATTCCATTGCGACTTGCTATTCAAAATATGAGAACCCTCTTTCCATCGCTCTCTGGAAAACATTAGTCATGAACGGGGTAAATTTCTTTTTTTTTAATCCACGAAACGGAAATATTTCCGTGCGCTGAAAACCATCGCGATATCACGAACCCCGCGCAGAAAAAAAAACGAAACGAAAAAAAACAGCGAATGGACGTTACGAAAAGTATCGCCGTTCTTTCGTTAATTCTTCGCTTTTTAAAACATAAATTGAAAATTTTTTAAACGCATTCCGCGAAGTTCACTTCAATCCTCGACCTCGCGCAAGTATGGTTTTTTTTTTAGACTACCGGATATTATCTCGAATTTGCATAAATCCTGAGAATTTTTATTTTATTTTTCAGGGTAGCGAGCGCAGGGAACGAGACCTTTTTCTCTCTCTTGATTCGTCTCTATATAGTCTCAATTTCGCCCTCAATAAAGTCGTTTGTCTGTCTGTCTCTACTGTTGGAGTCAAAAGTTGGACCATTTACAAACAACATATGCACACAAGCCAAGAGTCGTGGCTGTGATTTTCGTCTTTCTTGCGTTTTGAAATAGGTTTATTTGAACAGTTCTCCGATTCGAAATAAGGAACGGTTTCATATCCAGCGACGGTTTTTAAAAATAATGTTAGCCTGATGTCGCTCATGTCGTATTGAATCCATTTATCGAAATCAAAATGCTGATAAAATAATAAACAGCAAAATGGAGGGTGTTTCTGAATAAGACTTCCTGTAAAGCTATCTAGCTTTTAGGTTCCACCTTTTCGAAATTCTACGTATAAGAACTTTTTATTTATTTATTTATTACTAAAGACATCCTTTTCATCATAGAAAGACCATAGTGCACGATATATAGTATTATATATCATACCCTGCACCCCTTTTTTAAAAATCCCCTAATGTAACCGTTTCGTCTGTCAGTCCGTCCGCCACACTTCCGTTTCCGGCGAACTACTACAACACCGGTTTAAGTTAGAGAAATCAAATTTTGAGGGATTGTTCATGGCTATATGTTCTTCCTGCGGTTGAAATTTGGAGACTCCAGGGGTGTAGTTTTTATTTGAAAGACCACGTCCTTAATATCTGATTCATCAGTTCTTTCCTTACTTGTTATAAACGTTAGGATGTATCGATTTCAATCAAGATTTTGACGTGCTTATCGAACGTTTGCACCGAATATGTTCGTATCTCTAAATGCAGTGCGGAAAAACGAAACAAAAAAAAACGAGTTCCGAATTATCTATTTACCAAATAAGAATATTTCCACGCGAAATTTTCTCGCATCTAATTAAGAAATGGATTAATACTCCGTTGGGTTTTATTTGTCACGCTTTAGATCTTTCAGCCTCTCGGAAAAACACGCAACCCGAAGCAAGTTTACCAGACAACATAACTGAGTGAGTGCGAACGATGAATCAATGTGTTTAGTTGGGTATAATAAAACGCAAAAAAAGCAATTTGAAACGTCGTGGGGAAATCGAGAAATTTCGTACTTACAAAATTATAATTTTCCTAAGTAATCGATAGAAATTCTTCCATAAGGACGTATCACGGAGGAAAAGATTTTAAAAATGTTCTACGATGGAGCATATTGATTTTGCTAGCGTCTTAATGGTGATTGACAGTTTTTGAGCGTAGCGTCAATGTATTTATTCTTCGATATAAATTTCCTCCGATCGGTTTTCTACATTTTAAATGGGTGAATTTCCTAATCAATTTCTACTTTTTTAAAATTTCAATGACATTCTTCAGCTTAAGCTTCCCCAATACTTACATTTATGGGAAAATATAATCAAATTTCAAGAAATGTTCACCATTTTATGGTATCTTACTCGTGAAGTAAATTAATATTTATTGCTTTTTATACTATGAAAATGCTGCCATTTTTTGAGAAGAGAATCGCACTCACTTGTTTTCATTTCAACGATTTCATTAAATATAAATATAAGTGGATTAATAATTAAGCTGAATAACCAAGTTAAATCGTCAGGATATAATTAGCGCTGGAGCTCCGAGAAGTAACGGAATACTTTAAGGCTATCTCCGTATTTTTTTAAGAGGCGCTACAGATGAGCACGGATAATCCTCCCACCATTTTGACGTCCTTCCATTTGCAAATTAAAGTTACTTCGGGATAAAAGTATACGCACGAAACATGGTAACTTTCTCTAGCTCTTTCCCCATTTAAGCAGTACTAGAATAACTGCGCTGGCAAACAGTGTTTTCAGCGATAATTATAAGTTTTAAGCCTGATTTTTTTTATTAAATTTTTTTCCCAACTGATAATTCTGTATTTATTAAGTCCAATCTTACATGCATGTATGGCTTTCATTATTTTTTAAAACTCGGTTTATATTTTTCAGAGGTTGTAATAGGAAGTTATGGTCCAAAATAAGCATACACTAGCGTCAAAATGTTAACAAATGGAACTAAATTCGAAAAATGTATAGCAAAAACAAGTGTACGATGTATAATCGGTCTCTAAGGTTGAAGGATTGATAAAAATAGATCCCTTGTGTTGGGAATATACATAACCTAGCAAAATTAGCCGCCATTGCTCGGGATTACTAGTTTTTGTCCCGAGTTCCTACTATCTTCATTTTAAGTAATTTAAATTTGCAAAAGAATAAATGCCTGCACGCCAAGCAATCGATTTTTACGTGTTATCTTATGGAAAAATGTTAACCCCCTACATTAGCAGCATTGACTAATCCCAGTTGACCAAACTTTGACCACTCACTAAGTTAAGATGTAAGAACCGTACCAAATAAGGTTGGTCTAGGTCTTATAGTTTGGGCGCGCATAATGAGACAAACTTTCGGAAATATATACACACATACATACATACACATATATAAGAAGATTATATATAAATAGATGTTTTAAACAGCATGTCGATAATTACGAGAAGGTTACATCTGATACAGCCCTTCAAACCACGTTCGTAATACAAAAACTAGAATACCTTCTCTTCGACGACGACCGTTAGAATTTCAAGAGACAAAAAACGTCGCATCGTTTCCACCGCAGGGTTTCTTTTTAAAGAAGGGCATCGTCGTCAAGTTCGGGAAAAAATGTAGAAAATAAAAACGGAACGAATCAATGTAAGAGCTATTCAATACCGATCTCCGCGGAGAAAGTGCGATGGCAAACAATGTACCTCATAACAGGTGCTCGGTAAGGGGATATAAGAAAAATAAAACTTTTACCCTGACGTCTAAATACCCTTCCACCTTCATGAAAAAAAGAACAAACAACTCCCAATTGAAAACTTTTCTCATTAGCGTCACAATAATGAATCACCCAACTCATTTTTTTTATTCCAACCTGCTTGACTAGAGGCAGGATAGCGAAAAATAAAATAAAAATTCGAGGGAGCCGTCGAAGTAGGAAGCACTTCGACTACTACGCTTCTTCCTCATTACAGCGCTACTTGAATCGTCTCCCTTTCTGAGGCAAAGGAGCAACTTTTTTATGTAGGGTGTCCCCTACAGGCTTGACAATTATTCCGCGCCGAAAGTGACAGTTCGACATTAAAACACTCGCGTATTCGTTGATGGCTGCTCGTTTTAAATTTAAAATTGTACTTTTTGGGATTTTTATTTCCGGCGAAGGAGTTTAGGTTAATGAATAAATCCTGCATAAAAAAGAAAATAATAATAAGTTATTTAACGCAAACAGGTTTCCCCAATTACGCGTGATTTATGACTAGCACATAGGACCATGCCCTTGGCAGGGTTCGAACCCGCGACCCTTGCATTGTGAGCTAGACACGCTGACCACTACCTTACCAGGACCGGCAAAATAGCGACAGAATGAGAATTTTTGCACAAAACAAAGCAAGAAAGGTGTTAACGAGACATGCAAGACAGCAATAAAAATTCCACGCGTTTTAATTTATTCTACTAGCATAATTTCTATAAAATAATTTATCGTTTCTCGGATTTAAAATCGGTTCTTAAGCCAATTCGGAACTTATTCAAGTTTCCTTGATTGGAAAAATGAATGTCGCTTATTTTAACGCGAGTTCGTATCTCGGTTTTGGCTATTTTTTTTAAATGCAAACAAAAAATATCCTATCATTTCGCACGTCAATAGAGAAAATAAACTTCTGGAATCGAACCCGCAATCTTATCCATGGACGGTGACCCGTTTCAAACGAGCAAGGGAATTCTCCGAGTATCTGACGACATATTCGTCCAAAATCTAACAGAATATTCTTGAATTATTCGCATTAATTCATAAAATCTTACCCAAAGAATGAGATCGACTGTTATTGCATTAAAGATTACTGATTATTATACCTTTTGTCATTCGATATACAATTTGACGTTACTGCGGAAAATCTTCATTTTAACATCACACTGATATGAGAGATGAAAAGTTAGGAAACGCAGTTTTTATATTTTCACGATAACCCTCATTTACGCAGAAGGATAGTTTAATTTTTTCATAGAAGACTAGTAGAGGTAAATTTAAAAAATACTCGGCGTTCTTTTACTATTTTCAGAATCCATAAGGACAATGAAATTATACCTAAAGCATTAATATCTCCTTGTTTAGCCATTAACCTTGATAGGGATTCTTAACGGCATAGGCACGCCGCCATATCGTACCAATATGCAGGAGCCGGCAGGCTGGTCACTTAATTGAAATATTAGATGGAGAAGATTCTTAGTGATAAAACCCAGAAATGATAAAGACTTCCATTCAAATATATCTCGCCGGATATCTACCGAGTTATACTCAGAAATGGATTTTCTCACGGCTTCTGGAGACAATAACCATCGTAGACGACGAAAATTGTTATTTTTATTTTCATGATATGTAGCATCATGTGTGATGTATTTTATAACATGTATGATGTACGTTGTCTGACACCAAAAACCCCTAACCAATTTTTATAAATAGTTACGACTATGTACATAAATTAATTTACTAATGTTGACTACTGATCATACGCAAAAATTGGCACCTCCCGACAAGTCCTTGACTTGGGAGGACCAGGTCTCTTGATCTCACTACTGATGACTGCTGCCTTTTATAAATATTGTATTGTATATTGTAATTTAATATTTGTATTTGTATGCATTTCTGTTGACTTGTCCTATATCAAAATAAAAATTGTAGAACTGGTAAAAAAAAATCTAAAAAGCGGAAATCTTTGGTTGATATTGATATTGTTGAAAACAATTCAGAATGTTTTGGTTAAGTATACGTTGTAGTCAAATTCTGACCCTTTCAAGAGAGGCCAGAGACAGGAAAAAAAGGTGGGAGGCGTTATTATTATTTCTGGAGAAAACTTTCACTTTTCAAATAGTTTTGGACAAAATCTTTCCTCTTCCGCTAAAGGAACAAAAGACTTGAAACTTTGGTTTATGTGTGGCGGTTCCCTTGAAACGAAGAACCAAAACTCCCCGAGTTATTCCTTTAGAAGGGGACACTGTCCCCGTGACAGCAGGTGTTGACTCCAAAGTGGTTCCTTCAAATCCCTCCCGATACCCAGCATTCTCTAAAAAAAAAAGTCAGAAAAAAATAACCTTTTTCTCAAAACTTCCTCCCTTGTTACAATTCGACGTGATCGCTAACAGCGCGCGTATGTAAAAAATGCGATAAATTCGCAGAGAGATTAATTGTTTCGAAAAACAAAACCCTCTCGGTCCTCTCTGGAACTTTTAATATTCTTTATGATCCGAGGTTGAAACAGACCTTGTCCCGTTGAAGTTCTCCCGTTTGGAAACCGAATAAATAATAGGTAGTTATTTTATCGTTGGGAAATAAAAGCCTGTATGACATTTGAATGGTTTCGCTTTACACGCCTCCGGTTCCAGCACTGTTTTCAATGTAATGAAATACCTGGAATTGCAGAGCCATTACGACTCCTGAAGGGTGATTTAAAAAAAACAACGGTTTCCTTGGTGATTCAAATACCGCATAATGCATCTCGTGTTATTTTAGTTAAAGCAGAAAGAAAATATTTGCACACTAAGGTTCACTGATCCTAGGAGCCTACATACATGGCGACATTTTTTTGTAAAAACTCAACCCACGAAAGGTCAATGAACTGAACAGCACGGCATAATGGGTTTCACTTCAGCACGGTTTTGAAACGGTCTCCAAGCATTAAAAAATCACAAAATGATTCATAATGACTCAGAGGCTATAATAAAGAACGACGGAAAATTAAGGATACTATGTACGTACATTATTTCACAAATGTGACGTTAGAGTAAGAGAAAAATTCTGAACTTGACCGGGAATACCCAGCGTAAATTCCCCAATTCGAGAATGGATAGATCAGGGGTCGGCAGCCTAAAACGTCCTACCTTATCGTCTCGTGTAAATAAGACTAAAATATTCAGAGTAAATGAAAAACAGGGGGATTTTTAATGATAATTCGTTCACCAAAATATCTTTTCACTTTTCGGCAAGAGATGGAAGCAGAAGAGACTATCCTCGACCGTTTGGAGTGCAGGTCACTTCAATGGTATGGACATTTGCGGAGAATGTCGCAGGAGAGATGGCCGAAGCGAGTATTCGACTGGTCACCCCCAGGACGCAGGAAGCGAGGACGCCCGCGCATCACTTGGCGAAGGCAGATGGAAGAAGCTATGAGAGCACGCAACCTAAGAGATGGCCAGTGGGAGGACCGACAACTGTGGCGATTGGGAGTACAAGGCAACCGCTAAGCAGTGGAGAAGCCTTTTAATAATAATAATAATATTTTAATAGCTCCATTTCGAAACGAAAGAAAGATAGGGCCTTACTTTTGCATGGAGTTTGATACGAACAAACGGTTATTTACAGTAATTTTTATTGTTTTCGCAAATATTACTTTTTTGCGGAAAATGTTTTCTCCGCCCGATTAGAGGTGAAGATTGCCATTCTCGAAGCTCCGTCAGCAACAGCAACAATTCTCAAACATGGCCAGATGGATGACTTTAAAAAAAAAGCGAAACAAAAACGGAATGTAAAAAAAGGCGAAACTAAAAAGGAATGTAAAACAACACCAAAACTGCTTTAAAAAAAAAACATGCGAACTCGCCGTAAAATTTGACGGAATTTTCTTTCTACGTAATGGGAAAAAATAACAGCGAACGAACCGCCTAGTATTAGGACACGTTTTTTTTCTCTCGAAAAAGAATTCTGCGATTATACAGCATTTTCATTTCGGGTCAGCTAAAACAATGGAAGACCGTTTCCGAGGCGACGATAAATTTTTATTTTTCGGATAAAGAGCTGCCCGTAATATCACCCGGAATCGGTCGGTGAATAATGAACGTGTTCTTTTGACTGAAGGGTCCCTTAAGGGGGGGTCCATCCATCCATTCGTACGAATGAGCGGAATGAAGGCCCATCTGATGGGATCGAACACTATCCAGGTCTTTCCCCTAAGGGCGGCGACGCTTTTGATGACACACATCCGGTACGAAACCATCAACGAACCCAAAATCCTCTATTCAGATAGACAAAACATGAGATGGTTCAAGATGTCGTGTTTTCAATGCGTTAACACTACCTTTAGGCCGAATGAAATGGAGGACTGAAGCTCTCGAGTTTGAAACCAATCGACAAATTCGCGTTTTCGTATATGACGCGTAAGAAGCTTAATTAGCAAAAAGTTGCCCTATAGACAGAAAGAAAATCCCTTGAAACGAATGAAGAATCGCTGAAATTACGAATGAAATGTTAAGGAGGATAAAAACTCGTCAAAAATACTACTTGCGAGCATGCGTTCTTTTAGCGAGTTGGATTTGGTGATAATAATTCGGAAATAAGTCAATACTTTCCAATGAATACGATTCCCATGACCAATTAATCCATGAAACGCTGAGACATATACGTATAAAGATTTAAAATATTTCACGATTATTTTGACTGTTTTAAAAATATGAATTAAATTCAGTTAATTTAAATGAGTTCTTCCACCTCGTTCTTAAGCCGATAAAATTAGCTCACACATATTAACTTTAAATCTATGACGTAAGTCATTAGAAAGTTTCATTAATGGAAGACACAACGATGAAGACATTAGATTAGGACTCGCTCATGAATAAAACATTTAAAATCAACACGACGTTCCGTGTCTCTTCAATTTTTTCACAACATATAAAACACGGATAGCGGAAAAAAGTACATTAAAGCGAATCCAGCCAAGGTAAACAAGGGCGGAACGTTTCCTAATTCACAACGCAAAAAGAACTATTTCTTTCACTTCAGGAATCGCGACACTAGCGCTAAACACGATTAAAAAAAACCGCGGTGGCAAAAACACGCACTAAGAAACGAACATTTTTTTTTCAATAACAGGCCAACGTGCCAGAAAAAATAGACACGTCCGCGTTATTACTCATGTAGCTGAAAATCTCGACAATCACCCGGTAACTCGAGACCTCCACCATCGGTAGAGTAACAATGCACCCGCATGACGTCGAAAACCTTCGAAAACTCCAGCAACTTCCCCGCCATCTCGCGTACACAATGGACTCGCGCTCCATATTCGAAGGTTCCCCCTCCTCCGAGAGATATGACTTTTGGAGGGGAGAAGAGGCGCAAATGGTTTCCTCGAGCGCATAAAAGATGGATATCTCCATCTCTTGGGGGAGGAGTAGACAGGAAGCCGTCGTCTGGGAGGCGGTTGGGTGGAAAGAAAATGGCGGGCGGCGCAAAGGTAGGAAGAAGGAGTAAGGTTGACTAGCGATATACAAGGGATTCCTTATATAAAAGACTAGCAAAATTACCAGGCGTTGCTCGGTGTAGAATGTGACATCAGTTCCCGTTTCAAAGCATCAATCTCGTTGCTATTGTATTTAGCAATTTCCATTGTTACAAACATATAAAAATACTCTTTTTCGTGATTAAAAAACTAAATGTTACGCCATAATCGGTTTAGATTCAAATTCTGCCTGTTATACAGTCGATTCTTTCAACTTAATACGTGTTTTTGTCCAGAGCTCGTATTTTCATTTTAGGTCATTTAAATTTGCAAAAGAATAAAAAGCAGTCGATTTTCACGTGTTATCTTGTGAGAAAATTTTAATCCCACTATATTGGTAGAACTGACGAATCTCGATTGACCATTCATTAAGTTAAGACGTAAGTAAGAACCGCACCAAATTTGGTCGTTGAAAGTCTTATAGTTTGGGCGTGCATAATGAGACACACAAACTTTCGGAAATACATATAAGATTACATCTATACATATAAAACAAAGTCGGGTTAGTTACACCATTTATAACTCAAGAACGGCTGGACCGATTTTTATGATCTTTGATTTGTTGGATTTGTCTCCGCCCCGAATAGCAGAATAACTATTAAAACATCGGAAAAATTCACGAAAAAAAAATTTATGAAGAAAATTCATTTTCTCATACATTTTGTATGGAACGGCTTTTTTGATGATATCTCGAGAACGGATTGACTGATTTCGATGAATTTTTTTTTTGTTCGTCTCAGCCTCGACAAGTTTCCTCGCGCATTGGAAAAGTAAGAAAATCACAAAAAATTTAAATCCGTATACAACGCCATCTCTGATACATGACAGAAACAAAACACGGACAAAAATGAACATGGCGTTGTATGCTGGTTCCGGTAATGCCAGTAGATGGCGTTGTGTGTAAAGAGGTGAGTTCAGTTTGATGAAGTACACATTGTGAAAGGTTATGTCGTTTGTCATTGTGCGCGCATCGACAATCAATCCAATCGGTAATTTTGGACTGTGTGTTTGATTTTCCAGGCGGATTCGTTCGTAATTCTGTGGAATTCTATTTTCGATCGTGATTTTCAAACGGTAAGTTGCCTTCGAAGATGTTCACTTTGTGAGGTTATCACATTTGTGATTGTGCGCGCATCGATAATTTCTTCATTATGTAATTTTGAATTGTGTGATTAATTTTCCAGTGTTATTTACAATGCCGCGAGCCAGAAGATCTAATCTTTCACAACGAAGCCGTAATGCAATTAGACTTCGGAATATTGCGAATCAATCCACTGCAGATGAACAAGAAATCGCACGAGAAGAGCGCCGCGTTAGTATGGCCCGACTTCGTGCTTCACAAACACAAGAACAAAGAGAGGCAGTACGTCAAACGGCTCAGTTGGCAATGAGAAATCGTCGAGCTTATCACACAGATCAACAACGTGATAATCTTCGACGCGCAAGAAGAAATGCTTCAAGTGTTGATTTGAATCGAGTAGCGTTTCAATACGATTGCACAATTGACTACAGCTCGCATCCTTTCGTTCGAATTGGCCCAGTGGAGGTTGTGTGCGACCACTGCGGTGCATTGAAGTTCGCTGGAGAAACGCCTGGATTGTGCTGTCTCAGTGGCAAGGTGAAATTGCCATTATTGCCTCCGCCACCTGAGCCATTGCATTCATTGCTTCGTGGCGAAACACCAGAATCACGACATTTTCTATCGAACACTCAAAGATACAACGGATGTTTCCAAATGACTTCATTTGGAGCAGACATTATCGAAGAACGCGGATTCAATCCGACATTCAAGGTAATTTCTGCTCGAGAGAGTAAACGTTCATTTTCTTTTGGTGATCATAAATCAGTAATTCTGACTTCGCCTTCGACTTTACAGATCCAAGGCCAAATTCACCATCGAATTGGATCATTGCAACCGCTTGAAGACGCACAGCATAAATTCATCCAAATTTACTTCATGGGCAATATGGAGGACCAACTTGATCGGCGTCAAACGATCAATACGGCAATGAAAAGAGCAATTCTTCAAGATCTGCAGCAACTACTTCATGAACATCATGCATTGGTTCGGTTGTTCAAAACTGCGTTGGATCGCATGCCAAGTGATGACTACAAAGTCGTGATCAGAGCGGATAAACGACCCGCTGGAACACACGAACGCCAATTCAACGCTCCAACAATAGATGAAGTCGCAATTGCGATTGTTGGTGAAAACTTGGAAACGCGCGATATTGTGCTTACACGTCGCGACACTGGACAACTGCAACGAATATACGAAACACACCGTTCATACGATGCATTGCAATACCCGCTGATGTTTTGGCAAGGAGACGATGGATATCACTTCAATATCAAGATGATAAATCCATTGAGCGGTGAGTATCGATATCATAATTTTCATTTCAACATGACACTAATTTCACTGATTTCACTGATTTCATTTCAGGTGAGGAAACTACCAAGAAGGTTAGCTCGATGAATTATTACGCATATCGTTTGATGATTCGTCAAAATGCTGACAACTATTTGCTGCGATTTCGTCGATTGTTTCAGCAATATTGCGTCGACATGTACGTCAAAATCGAAACGGAGCGCCTCACTTTCATTCGGTTGAACCAAGCCAAACTGCGTTCGGAGTATATTCATTTACGCGATGCAATCAGCACCGAAGGAGATGCAGCTAATGTTGGTCGATTGACTATTCTACCGGCGACGTACATTGGCAGCCCGCGTCATATGCATGAATATGCGCAAGATGCAATGACATATGTTCGTCATTACGGTCGTCCAGATCTATTCATCACCTTTACGTGCAATCCGAAATGGATAGAAATTGTTCAACTGCTGCTCCCCGGACAACTATCAAGCGATCGGCACGACATCACCGCACGTGTCTTCAAACAAAAAATCCTGTCGCTGATGAACTACATTGTTAAGCATCGCGTCTTTGGGGATACTCGATGCTGGATGTATTCGATTGAATGGCAAAAACGAGGCTTGCCGCATGCACACATTCTTATTTGGTTAGTCGAAAGAATTCGACCAGACCAAATAGATGACATCATATGTGCCGAGATTCCTGATCCCGAAACCGATCCAGACCTGCATGATGTTGTAATTACGCACATGATTCACGGACCGTGTGGCGCCATCAACCCCCAATCACCGTGCATGGTCGACGGCAAGTGTTCCAAGCGTTATCCACGAAATTTGACGGCGGAGACTATCACTGGCAACGATGGTTATCCACTGTATCGGCGTCGATCACCCGATGATAACGGTAGAACTATCACAACGAAAGTGAAAGGAAACGATTTCGTGGTCGACAACACTTGGATTGTTCCGTATTCGCCACTTCTTTCCAAAACATTCAAGCCGCATTGCAACGTGGAGTATTGCAATTCAGTGAAGTCCATCAAATACATCTGCAAATATGTCACGAAAGGCAGCGATATGGCGGTTTTTGGCGTTCAAACTCTGAATACCAACGATGAAATCACGCACTATCAAGTTGGTCGATATGTGAGCTGCAATGAGGCGATTTGGCGTATATTCTCATTCCCCATTCATGAACGTCATCCCACTGTTGTACATTTGGCGGTGCATCTGGAGAATGGTCAACGAGTTTATTTCAACGCATCGAATGTTGCTCAACGTGCTGAAACACCTCCAGCGACAACATTGACCAGTTTCTTTTCGATTTGTCAAAGCGATCCGTTTGCACGAACGTTGCTCTACTCTGAGATGCCACGTTATTACACTTGGAACGCTTCATCGAAGAAATTTCAACGTCGGAAGCAAGGCGATGCGGTTCCTGATCATCCGGATGTGCGTTCTACTGATGCTCTTGCTCGCATTTACACAGTTCATCCGAAGAATGACGAATGCTTCTACTTGCGGTTGTTGCTGGTGAATGTTCGTGGGCCGACATCATTTGAATCACTTCGAACTGTCAATGGTGTAGTGTGCCCAACATTTCGTGCTGCATGTCAACAGCTCAATTTGCTTGAAAACGATACTCATTGGGACATGACAATCGCTGAAGCAATTGTTTCTGCATCTCCAAGTCAGATACGCACATTATTTGCTATCATTATTTCGACATGCTTCCCATCGAATCCACGTGAACTGTGGAACAAGTACAAGGATGACATGTCAGAAGACATTTTACATCGAATTCGTGTCAGTTCAGGGAATCCCGATCTCGAGGTGAATGAGGAGATACATAACCAGGCTTTGCTTTTGATCGAAGACATGTGTTACCTCATGTGCGGCAGTTTGTTAGTCAAGTTAGGAATGCCAACGCCAGATCGTGGAATGAACGACGCTTTCAATCGAGAATTGGAACGTGAACGTGAATATGATCGAGATGCATTGAACCAATCAGTTCGAACGAATGTACCACTGTTGAACCCCCAACAGAAGGAAGTGTACGATACGTTAATGAAGGCAATTGATGATGGAAATGGTGGCTTACTTTTCCTTGATGCGCCCGGTGGAACTGGGAAGACATTCCTCATGTCATTGATTTTGGCCACTGTTCGTGCGAGATCCGAAATTGCTGTAGCAGTTGCTTCTTCTGGGATAGCGGCCACGTTGCTAGAAGGATGCCGAACGGCTCATTCAGCGTTGAAATTGCCGTTAAACCTTCAAACGACTGAAAAACCGACATGCAACATTGCGAAACACTCAGCAATGGCCAAAGTTTTGGTAGCAAGTAAAATCATCATCTGGGATGAATGCACAATGGCGCACAAACGCGCATTGGAAGCACTCAATCGAACTATGAAAGATCTGCGCAATGACTCAAGATGTTTTGGAGGCGCAATGATTCTACTGTCTGGCGATTTCCGCCAAACACTACCAGTCATTCCAAGATCGACCGCTGCCGATGAAATAAACGCTTGCCTCAAATCATCGACTCTGTGGCGCTATGTGAAGAAACTTCAGCTGACGACAAACATGCGAGTTGCATTGCTAAACGATCCATCTGCCGAAGATTTCTCCAAGCAATTGCTGACTATCGGTAATGGCCGTGTTCCTGTCGACGAATCGAACGGATTGATTTCGTTTCCGCCGAATTTTTGCAATTTCGTCTCAACGAAGGACGAGCTCATCAACAAAGTGTTCCCGAACATCATTGCTAACCACAAAAATCACAATTGGTTGAGTGAACGAGCAATTCTTGCGGCAAAGAACAAAGATGTGGATCACTTAAACTTCACAATTCAAAATCAAATCGTTGGTCCACTGCATTCCTTCAAATCTATCGACTGTGTAACAAACGAAGACGAAGCAACCAACTATCCAACTGAATTTTTAAACTCATTGGATCTGCCTGGCTTGCCACCGCACAATTTACAACTGAAGGTTGGCTCGGTAGTCATCATGCTTCGAAATCTGAACCAACCAAAACTATGTAACGGAACGTGTTTGGTGGTGAGAAAACTCATGGGCAATGTGATTCACGCGACGATACTCAAAGGAAAGTTCAAAGGTGAGGAAGTTCTCATTCCGAGAATTCCGATGATCCCAACCGATATGCCATTCGAGTTTAAACGAATTCAATTTCCGATTCGTCTTGCATTCGCCATTACGATCAACAAATCACAAGGCCAATCCTTGAGTGTTTGTGGCCTGAATCTAGAAAATGAATGTTTCTCTCACGGTCAATTGTACGTAGCATGTTCACGTGTCGGCAAACCATCCGCTTTGTTCGTTCTCGCACCTGACAACAAAACGAAAAATGTCGTATATCACAAGGTGCTTCAATGAAGGGAATCGACCCGAGTGCAACCCATCCAGCAAATAGTTTAACAGAAAGTAGTGCAACAATGCTACGCGAATCATTTCGATTCGCTTCAATAAAGCAAATGCCTTGCTGCCACGTGAATTACATTCATTTCAATGTAATTAAAATAATTTTCATTTTGATTTTTGTACATTTATTGAACTTAATTCATTTTGAGTATTCATTTTATCTTAATAAAAAACTGAATTTAATTCAGCTAATAAGTTAACACAACATTTATTGATTCTGAGGCGGTACGAAGTTCGCCGGGTCAGCTAGTATATATATAAAATAGACTCGATGTTCGAGGTCGCTGATTGATTGCACTTTACGCGAGAATGCACGTCGATACCCTATAGAATAAAAAGAGAGGAAACGATAACTGGAAGGGAACGTGTACGGAATCGCGTACTCAAGAAAGATCTTTTCGGGCACGAAACGAGTTGGTTCAGAGTTTTACTTAATGGTTTCGTATTCTTGCGTCGACAATTTCCCTTTTGACTTTTTGGCTTGGAGTACCAGTTGATGCCTTAGCAAGGAACGAAAGTTATATTTTTTCCGATCCGGTATCAAAAAATAAACGAAAGACATGCCGAACAAAAATAACACGACAAACTGAGGTCGGACTACTATAATTCGAACGTCTGTAACTCGAATTTTTGCATAACTCGAAGCGAATTCATTTTACGGAACAATATCTTTTTCGTGTTATATTTTTGTATAACTGGAATTTTCGATAAGTCGAATATATTTTGTTTCCCTCGACGCTCGACTTATATCAGCTAAACTGTATGTAACTATGAAAGAAGTTTGATAAAAATGTTAAGCCTCGCGTGTCAATTTTCGGTTATAAAACAACACAAGGAATAAAAGAAAGGCGTGATACTATCAATTACCTCGCATGGCGTTCGTTTCTCGCACAGAGCAAAGAGCCGACCGAAGATCAAAGGATTTCGATTCGATCCCACGGATAAAACGGAAATGAAAACCTTAAAGTGAATAAGGGAGCACTTTTCTCTACACTTGGAAATACAATTCGACATTTTCACCCGAGGAAATTAATCAACTAGGAAGAAGGGTATATGAATAGTTAACGTTTGAATATGCTTTTAAAAAAATGGACCTGTTTGTTCACCAAATTCTTACTAAAGGAAAATAACAACGCTGATATAAAATTTCACGAAGAGTGAGATTAGTTTCCAAAAGGTAATCCGCGCAAAGCTAAAAAAAAACACATCACATTTCATAACATGGCCCACGTAAAAAAAAAGCAAAAACAGATTTTTAATTTACTTGCGAAAAATAACGAAGTGAAACTGAGTTGAAATAAAAATGTTCCGAATATTCGTCGAAACTTCTTTTTAAAGAGAACTGGCGTAACTTATGACGAATAAGATCGAATAAGATAACGGTCAATTTGCAAAGACTGAATATGAAGTTTTTTTAAAAAGTAATAAGCCCCTTTAAAAAAAAAAGCCCGATAAAATAATAATTTTGAAAAAACCTCGAAAATTAGCATTCGAAGAGGAAGAATTTTTTGCACGATTTCTGTAAAACCTCTCGAAAGAATATAATCAGATTTCAAAAACCAATTAGGGACACCGGAAGCTGGTTAAAGTAATTTTTATTCGTCGAAAAAACTTATTAATTAGACGAAGATCTAGAAACATTAATCAAGACGTATCACGAAAGAAAAAGAACATATGTATGTACTAACTTCTGGGACTTCATAACTACAAGTAATTAACATTTTTTCAAAGGCTCCACATTATTTACCTAACGTTTATCTGTTAATTCGAGGGATGTGATCTTTTTCCACGCAAAAAATTAACGCGAATTTAATTACATTCCGAGTCGTCGTATTATTTCCGCCATTTTATTCAATGAATTTCCTTAATTAAATTAACATATTATAGATCTTTTCAAAATATCAAGAAAGTACTAATTCGTACGACATTAGCCGTCACTATGAGGGCATCCATATCGATTAATTTATTTTTTAGAAAGTGAAATATAACACATAGGTTTCATATGAAAGAATGGCACTCAGTTTTCGACGCAGAACGTCATTACAAAGCAAAGCACCAAGAAAAACTAAAATTAAAGAAGTGTACACTAGCAATGAAAAGTTTTTTTCCCTTTCTATGAAAATATGTGTGTGCAATGCACCTTTTTAATTTACAGGAGAATATAACTCATTTCAGAGTTAATTAAATTAAATAATATCGATATTACAAATTTAATCATGACACCGAAAAAATTTTAGTTAAAAATAAAGTATTTTAATATGCTGTATATAAAAAATGTTTCGTTTCAGTTTAAATTACGTCGGTAAAAGGTTTTTTTTACGGATACCACTAGGGAGTTGATAAATATCGAAAACAGCACAAAAATAATTGTTGCAAAATAAGAGAGGAACTTTATGCGTATTGAAAGCCATAAGCATGAAATTTAATTCGAAGAATGTTACAGTACCAGAAAAATGCACGTATAGTTAACATAAGTCATTTAAAGCATCGCTGCCGACACAATGCCATATATAAAAGATTTTCAAATTTAAAAACGTAACAAAAATCAAACTCCTCCTGCACTTACCGCGACACGAACTAGAGCGTTCGCCTTATCGATCTGACCAAAACACCACAAAATTTCACGAAATGGCAAATATATAGTTAGCAAAGTAACCTAAACTTCACAAATTCGACCTAAACATGATGAAAAGTTTAGAGAGGATTTTGCCAGAAACGCTCAATTTTCAAGCTGAACAATTTCATCTCATCACGCAGTGGACAAAACGGAAAACAAAAGACGCGATAATTCCTTTCGCAAAAATACGTCCATAATCTGCGAATGACAATTCCAAATTCAGGCAAAATTTACCATTACTATAAAGCATAGCCGTTGCAGGGTCTTAAATGCTACTTAAAACAATAATTCCTACGCTGTCGAAATGCTCGATGCACGCTTTGACCTAATTAATACTTCCCTACGTCATGTGTGTATAAAATACGAGGCAGTTTCTATAATCCGTCAATTTCAACATACTTACAATGATACAATCGACATAAATTTAACTAACGCGGCATTTAGGGTGAAATGAATCAACCGTTGCCTTGGTGATTAAGATCACTCAAGAGGCCATAAAAAGTTAAGGATGGTTTCTCCAACCACTGTATGCCTATTAGGATTATCTTAGTCATCAGTTGGATCCAAGCCATGATATGAGTTTCATTCATTCATTTTTAGCGCTTTTTAGTGGCGTTTCGCTTCCAGTATGAGCGCCTATTATAGTCGCTCCACCATCTAAAGTCTCTTGGCCTTGAAAACGCCAGTTAGCAGCAGCCAATAGGAGACGGTTTGTTTGGGAAGGTAGTGGGGAGGAAACCAGTCTCACTCCTGCTCTCGAAGAGATCACATCGGGATGCGTTGCCATTAGAAATTGCGTAGTATATCAGCTGAAGGCGAAAATCCGCAAGAGCTGGCAACGCGCACCGATATCTGCTCTCCCGCACGAAAGTTGAGAGGGGCGATGGAAGGGGAAACGTTCGTGATTGGCTACTTGCTCTAAGTAGGCCAAGAGCCTTCAGATGGTGAAGCGACTATAGCTTCGGTCTGTCCGCTGTTCGTTCTCGGCTTCTACCGAACGGCTTTTCATGAAATTTTATATTAAGGACTTATAGTCAGAGGTAATAATAAAACACATAAATGAATCACGTAAGCCAATCAGGGGTACAATTTTACTGGTGACAAAAAATGAACTTTCCGTCATATCTCGAAAAGTATTGGTCATATCAAAATATATTTCAAATAAAACTTGTAGAACTAGTAGATTAGAGTATTTATTTTCCTCTACATTTTTATCGTAGGAGTAGCCGTTATCAAGAAAATCATACAAGAAAGTCTTAATTTGAGTTGACCTTCGAAAATTTCTTGCATAGTTATCATTGTTGCTAACATAAACAATCTCACAAAAATACGTTTAATTTACTTACGTGTGCATACAATATTTTTAAATAGGAAGAAAATGGATTATTTATGACGAAGAAAAGAACTTTAAAACGCTGTTTCCCTTACTTACAAGTATATCATTACTTTCAAATACTCCACTGCACGAAACGCGCCCAATTGTGATACGGTGTACTTGTTTTGAAATCGCATACATATGTGCATATTCGGTTCGTCTGTTCGTCTCTGTGGGAAATATCTCTGGAATACTACAACCTGGTAAGGTCAAATTTTCAGGATAGGTCGATCTATATGAGAGCTAGATATGGTAAAAACTTGATGGATGTAGACTCAGCTGCTAGGGAGTAATATGTGTCTACATCAGAACTTTTCTAATGTCTCGAGAAGAACTCATGTTAGAAAGAAAACATTGATCTTGCACAGACGAAACGTTGGTGTAATGCAGTAGTTCCCAACCTAAGACCCGCGAAGCTATGATGGAAAATCGATCCGAAATTTTTAACACACTAATTCATACGTTTTTATCAGAATTTTGATAGTAAAAATTTAATATTGAAATATTAACCATAAAAACCTTGTTTAGATTTTATTTTCACTTATATGGCAGCTTAGGTTACATAGGTGATTTCCAATTTATGCTCTAAATCGCGCAACTTCCAAAGGATTCGCAACCATCGATGCGGCCCGCCCCACATCGAAAAGGTTTGACACCATCGGTGTAATGGATAGTGAGAATCAGATTTGAAAACTCGCGTACCGATGCTCGATTCCGCGGGAGTTTATTTTTCCAATACGGAATTTTTTATCCTTAAAATTTCGTGGCAGGATACGATAATATTTATTTGCGATAGCTTTCGCGAAAAATCGCCAAATCCCCTGCAAACCCCCCTCCCCCCTAAGTCGTTGGAAACGATGCCTTTCTCAGGATCGACAAGTTCTCCAACTATCGCAGCGGAAAGAGAGAGAATTACAAAAAAATAACAAAGCAAAGCCATATTTTTTAGGAGCAAAGTAACCCCGTAATACAAGCAAACCTCAGCATTTTAAAAACGAGGATAGCTTTTTTGGCGAAATCGAATCGGGCATGTATATACGTCCGCTCTTTCACGAAAGAGACCGAGAAAGAAATCCTCAAGAACCCACTTGTCGCCTGCGCAACCGGCGCATTCCGAACGAACTGAATGGAGCTTCATTTACAACGAACCGTGATATCCATCGATGTGCCAACGTGCGGATATACGGATTAAAAGGGCGAAACGATCGAACGTCAAAAAAAAAGGATCCGCGATGAGAATTTTCGGTCTCTCTTCCGATCTCCGGCGCATTAACTGCAGGAGGGAAATGTATTTCGATTTCAATTAAAAAATTTGAATAACCATCGTGCGATGGAAAACTATTTAAAATCAGCTGCTGGGAAGTAATGGAGAAAAATAAAAAACAAGTGCTGCGAAAGCAAATATTATAATGCGATTTTTTTTACAAAAATTAAATTTCTTCCATTGGTCGTCGTTTAATATTAATGACATTCAAATATAGTCCTCTGATTCCCATTAAAAGCTCACTCATATAAAAGCATTGAGCTCGTTGCCATGGTAGTCGATTGTTGAGATGCAGAAAAATTCCTACTCTTTTCGACAAAAACTAAAAATGTGCGCTAAAGTTAAAGCGATTTGAATTCCGTCATCAAAAATATGAAACTACAATTTCTCAACTTTCCGATAGTTTAACTCTCGAGTTGGAATCTTGACGGGAAGTAATTTAAAAAGCAAATATATAAACCTCATTACCGATTTACGTGCTCTCTAATGGGGCAATAATGGGGCAAAATTAGTCCTCAGCAGCTTATCCCGGTCCACCAAATTCTTCCCACATGTAACTCTCATATGTAGTAACTTATCCTGAAAATTCGGTTTTTCAAGGTTGAACTGCTTCAGAGATATCGTCTGCACAGTCGGATGAACGGACAGACAGACTAAGTGAATTTGTAATAAAATCGCTAAAACTGCCGAAACAGTTCCTACAGATGTAGGTAACTATTAACACATCACATTTGCTTTCTTTACTACGATGGAAAGATAGCACTCGGTGGAAAAAAAGCGTCTTATGTAATTTGCTGTGCAAATCTTCAATCATTTGTTATTAACTTCTACATTAAATTGCCTCCTATGTGTGTGTGTGTGTGTAAATACTACGGAAGAGGAAAGGTAAATGAGGATATTATATTAGGACAACTAGGTGTTGAAGGAAACCCAGTGAGCGCTTATCGGAAGGAGAGCCGCTGGGGTGCTGGAGACACATTTGTAGAAGTTATTGCAGCTTTCGGGATAATCCCTTCGTCAACACAAGAGACACAACTGATTTGGCAGTGGAACTGGGGTGAAGGTGTGGGGGTGGAAGGGAAGGGAGCGTGGAAAGGTCGGGGATTGGATGATGCACGGGGGGGGGGAAGAGGAAAGAGAGGGTGGAAAGAAGGAAATATTAACGGAGATTGAGGCCGGGAGGAGAGAAAGAGTTTAAGAATTGGATGTGGGCCAATTACCATTGACGGAGTTGGGGGGGCGGAAGCGTTGTCCGGGAGGGCGCGAATGGCCCTCACCGTGAAACAAACATTGAAATATATAGGCATATATATATATATATTTCATCCTTTCCATGATTTTGCGTAAAAGTTCGACCGAAATTCACTTAGAAAAACCTTTGCCGCTCACGGGATTTTAACCACCAAACTTTGATTTGTGAGACGAGCGCCCTACCAACTAGGCCGCCATGATCAGTTACGAAATGAAAAAATTGAGTATTTATATTAACTACGTGGAAACTTTCTGTAAGACGATAAATTTCTTTTGAATATAAAACTATTACGTGTTCACATTAATAATTTGTGACGTAGAATACAATTTATTCAGCTGTGAACATTAATAATTAACCATGGTTATTGTATTTTAGTATTGTTTAGAAGCGTAGAGCAAATATTAACATAAGTTGTAACGAAAAGAATTGTTGTTTTATTTCTATTGATAACTAAATCTTAAACAGATTTCTTATTTTAATATTTAATATAAAAACTATTTCATCTTCGTGTTCTAACTACGATTTCGTTATGCATTTGTACTGTATAGCAACGATTATTTATTCAACATTTAATGTAATTGTTATCCATTCTGTAGTCCATTTACGTAAAGATTAGGTTAAGAAATAAACGAAGAAGTGTGCAGGTAATGCTAGAAAAATTGGATCCTTTCTGTTATAGCACCACCACTTTCTTGAAACCTATTAACCCAACAATAACAATGAAAACAAACCGAGCCGAAGCATACGGGGGTTTGGGGGCAGAGCTTCATATTCCGACCGAGGATATTGGAGAGCCTTCGGCTCGCTTTATTTTTAGATTATAATGCGTTTTATATCGTGTGTAGCTGTCTCCGGACGCTGTCGCGCCCTTCGTATTTCTGGAACGAAACTATCCCTCCCCATTGGCCGGTGATCGGGTAGGTAAATGTCGCCACAGGCATATCAGTCATGGGTTTGCAAGCTTTCGTTTTGCGTGAAAGAGTTATCCAAAAAAATTATCTGATCTGCCTGTGGCGACGTTTACCCACCCGATCACCGGCCAATGGGGAGGGATAGTTTCGTTCCAGAGAGGCGGAGGGCGCGATAGCGCCCGGAGACGGCTACACCCGATATAAAAGGCATTATAATCTAAAAAAGAAAGCGAGCCGAAGGCTCGCCAATATCCTCGGTTACTTGTAATTAAAAATTCCAACTATACATAATCTCGCAAAATAAATATTTACTTAGCGATCCCATGAGCCTCTCAACAATGAATATTGCGTGAGAGGTGGTGCTATAGCCGAATAGATCCAAAAAATTTAATTTATATGATAAAAATTTAGCATCGAAAAAATGTTTTAAAGCTTTCTTAAAAACTTTAGATGAATCAAAATATGCCATTACATTACAGTAGGAAATGTGGTCAAAAAATCAAAAGTAGAATAATGAATCAAGTAATGAGTAACTGATGCGGCAGGAGCAATAAAATACGTAACTGAGGGATGCATAACCGGAGGCTAAGATGGTATTAAAACGTGTTTAGAATGGATGAAACGAGATGGACAAAGAATATTCAAGTGAAAATGGAGAGACTAAGACAAGTTAAAATTTCAGTTTAGTAGGTGAGCTATGTATTTATAATATTTTTATATAAAATAAACATTAGTAATTAAAGTTTAAAATATAAAAGTTAATTGTAAATTTTTTTTAGGCATTACTTGTTTTAATCTACTATCTAATTACAAGAATCGAAAAATCGAAGACAAATCGCTTGAATGGTCTATGGCACTACTTTTCTTTCGCATTTACCTTTTAAAAAAGTACTGATAAATGTTTACCCAGAACGTCCACGACGACGGTGAGATTTTATAAAATCGGCAAATAAACGAACCTCATTATATGTGACAAATTCTCCCGTTATTACCAACAATTCTTCATTCAAATTTCTCCTTTTAGCGTTACCTCCGTTCCAGTTGCCACGCAACTGATCCTAGTTAACTCCATCCAATCCAGGAGGAAATATGACTCGAAAAGATAAATTGTAGCCATCTGTATAATTGTGGTGCTGCCTCATTTTTCCCTGGTCTATTTTCGGGATAGTGAATTACGAGATGGCTACATTTGCATCCATTATCTTTTACAGAGGGTTTTAAGTACCGGGATTATAATAAGATATATGGAATTCACAGAAATAAATGAGCATTAGATACGGTGCCCTACACAATCGGAGAAAACACGGTAAAAAAAATTCCGACGATTTACAAGCCACGCGAGTAAATTGGAACTAATAAATTTCAATTCCAGACAAAGTTTTAGGAACCAAGAAATACTTGTTACACGTTACACATTACGAAAATAATTCTCACTCTGCAATCAAATGAACAAACACATTACATAATTAAATCACCGAAATAGTCTGAATAAAGAATGCAAGAACGCACCGTACCGTGCGTTTTCCTCCCAAGTTACCCAAGCCAAATAGAATAGCACAAAAAACGCATTGCGCAAACTTTTATTTTGATACAAACTTCGTGACATACATTTTCGCATTGTTTATTTATATGGTGATAATTTAATTTTCGATTTTTCTACAGAAGCTTACATACTCTTGAAATGCATGCTATGATAATGCATATAACGCAAACTATTATTTTGTGTAGTGCGAGAATTTTCGTGAAATACATTTTCGCATAGTTTTTTAATACAGGATGATAAATTAACTTTCATTTTTGTCTAAATAAGCTTAAATACTCTTCCACGAAAAAAATGGACGCTGCGATAATTTTCCAAAATTAATAACATATTTGATGAATGTTCACCGATATTACATAAAAGTAAAAGCAGCCACTTTCTTTTTTTAAATATAACGAACTTAAAAAAAGCACTCGTGGCCAATTCGGTATCAATTTTACACAAATACGGACTCAAGAAAACGCCGATAAGCCTTTTCTGACGCGGAAACAATTTCGTTCGAATTCAGTTCTCTACGAAGGAATAAAAGAACGCGTTCTCTGAGAAATGCAACATCTGGAAAATTTCAAATGGAGACGTGGGAGATAACTCCGCACGGTCACGCCATCTCAGATTTTTGTCTCAAATTAAAAAATAGGAGATGTATTCACGATTCGATTGATTGAATGGAGCCGGAATGTCTGACGCCAACGCCAAACTCCGGGCAAGCACGCTTTCGTAAAAAAAAATCGCGTATCTATAAATACTATAGCGTTGGTTTAAATTGCCCCAAATCCCGTTCCGGATTACACTTAGAATTCGTTCACTCCACGTAAATGACGATTAAGTCATACTGGTAAATCAAACCGTTATATTTCGACTATGATGATAAAGAAGTATTTTTATAAAGATTAAACAATTTATTCCGCCTTCGTAGCAACAGTAATAAAAAGTATCTTAAAATAAAAAATTACCACCGTTTGTGTCAATCAGCTTTAAATTTTCGAAAACATAAAGATAAATTTTTAATGAATAAAATAACACAATTGATAAAAAAAGATAAAAAGACTCCAAGATAGGAAAAAAGAGCATGCACTTGATGAAAAACAAGAAACACCACATGCTAATGCCTTGACTGATTAATTTGATTCCTTAGCTTTCTACTTCCGAACACAAAAGAATAATATTTTTTTAAATGCATAAAAACTATACCTTTCCGAGACATTAATCTAGGCAAAGAACTCGCATTAATCAAAATATTGAACACGAACTTTCCCCTAACATGTAAGCATGACTAATTTTAACACTAATGTGAAAAACTCTTCTAATGAAAGGTCACAAATTACTATTGCATCTGTGAAAAGCTTTCACTGCACATCTAAGAAAATGATTCTTAAAAAAAACATGGAATATATATAGTACATGTGAACCAAACTACACTAATCGAAACATCTTTTAAGGTCGATCATCTGTAAATCGAAAACTCCTCAGAGACTTCTACACTCTAAACATGTAACTATCTCTAAAGAGAGAAATAAACAAGTGACTATCACAATGCGCTAACCTCGCTGAAATCCTCGAACTATACACTCATGCCTAGTGAGAAAATGGATAATTTTATGTACTTTTTGAAAACCTTAACTTGATCGCGCACACACGGAAGACGCTGCCGTCATTACGATGGATTGCCTTTATGAGCCGTGGATTGCCAGAAGTGTTCCAACTTCAGCCAGGTAACTTACCTGAAAAAAGATAATGATTATAAGCAAAAATGACATTTATAAACAAAATATGCTTCACCAATGATACATTTCAATTCACAAAAGTTACAACAACATTGAGTTATAAGGAGTCAATAAGACACCACAGTTACAAGTAGTAATATCAAAAAATAAATTCCACGCTACAAGGCAAGGCTGAAAAATGATATGGAAAAAATGTTTTTCATATAAAGTATTTATAATACGAAATTTCATTGCTTACAATATCAACTGCAGTCGGGTCAAATATTTCACATGAAATAAATTAACATCGTGATTATATAAGCCTAAAACAAGCAAAACAAAAATTAAATTCAAGGAAATAAGTCATCAAAAAGGTTCAAACTGGTCAAAATAATTCGATAAAACTATGAAATAAAGAGAATTCTAAGTTATATTAAATATAAAAGGCAATGTTTTGAAATCCAAATTATCCCATTTACTTTAATACATGCAAACGCATATGATAACAAAAAAATCAACCTATGTTGATAAATAAACTCTTTGGCTCTAATTTCGTTAGCACATGATGACAAGTTAATCAAACATGTTTTAAGTGGTATTTACTTTTCGCTCAACTAGCAAAACGCTCCGTGCTAAACGATGCACACTAATTGCAACTATCACAATCCGTCCTTAAAACTAAACCGTTAGAACGTTTTGAAATAATTCAACAAACATCCAGGTTAAATAATTAAACTTGGCAGTGAAAATATCACGACAGCAAAATATGTGGCCTTTTCGCCCAATGCTTCTCCAAAACGCACGATTTATTTTTTTTATTATTTATCGCACTTCGGTTATATAAATTGCTGACGCCGAAAGATAACATGGCAGCATTGCGACACGGGAGGACATTCATAATGTTTACAGACCGAGCTGCCAGCGAAACTTATCTTTTTATCAATCCACTAAATCTCCAGCTCTAACCGATTAATTCCGTTTTTCCGCTCGCTATTTACAGACCAAACTCCGTTGTGTGCGGAAGGGGTACGTTAAAACTAATTAAATTATATGTTTGTTCGAGGAAAATAATGTCGTCGATAAGTCATACCGCAACTATTGAAAAAATTGCGTAAAGAATGTCATTGCGGGAACGTTTTTAAATATACTACGATTACGTCAGCTGATTGATATATTTTTTGCGTGGAAAATCGCCAGCTGAAAAAAATAAATTAAAAGCACCGAGAAATTTTCCACGTCAAAAAAAAATGAGGAACGCTTCGCAGAAGCCAAAGGCAAAATTCATAAAAGCATCCCGATTCAACAAAACGAATTTCTTCCGACGTTCCTGTTCTATCGAAATATTTATTAACAATACTCTTTATTTATGATATGCCCGTACTTGTGTCCACAACATACTTAAATTTTGCCTCATATTTATATTAAATAATAAGAAATATCGTACATCTTTATACACCGAATCACCTAATTTAACGAACCAAAAACCTGTTTAAGATTGAGCCAGGAAAAGAGCACGGCGTTCGAACAAAAACGACTATTTATTAACTTTTATGCCAAAAAATGTCAAGCAAGATCTATTATTCGTTACTCTGATAAATAAATATATATATATATATATATTACCACACAATCGACTTACTTAGTTAACGCAATGTAATTAAAAAATAAAGTATTGTTGGAAGTACCCTAAATGTCCTCTCAAAGAAGGTAAATTTCAACATTTTCATCAACTGAATGTTTTGTCTAAGACAATACAAGTCAGTATGGCATAAGATCAGAAACAATGACGGACTGGAATTCTATAAAACAGCATACAAGTCACAGTAACATATAGTTACCTTCTTGCTTCTTAACAGCAGTGAAATGAGAGTTTGCTAGGAGGATGAACTTAAATCAGAAGTAATAATTACAAGTACATTGGGAACTTGTAAGAAACGAGCGAATTACCCCTAACCGTAAACATTTTTACATCTACTTTACTGAAAATTTCTACTGCATAACAACAGTTAATATTATTACAGAATATTCACCAACTATACACAAGTAGACTTCAAAGGCGCTATTCGATAAATTTCAGAGATATGAAGTTTCAGAAAATTCTAATCATTATGCACAGTACACACTAATTGACTTGTAAACCGATTTTAATGTCTAATAGTCATATAACAGCCAATCTTTTATCGGTCAACACAATGACTTAACAATCACAGCCCTTGAAATATTAACTCGCGAAAAAATTAACAACGCTTCGGTCTATGCGGATGTTTAGCGTAAAAAAGTAGAAATAATTGCGGGGTGCAAAGTTATGCGGTCAAAGATCTGGCGCAGGGTTATTTTTAAATGTGTATGCAGACGTTTTTATTGGGGCAGTAAAGTGGGTTGGCGACGCTTCAAACGTTACAACTAGGGGAAGGAAACCCGCAATTTCTCCGCTATATACATTAAAAAAACCCAATCATTTATTTTGTCCTTTCCTCTTGACCCATGTCCCAAAGGAGCTTGTGTTGGAACCGGCTGTAGCTTTTACAGCGTGCTGCAGCGCATACGACCCGAAAACCTTTTTTTTTTATACTAAAAAAATCTTTCGAGCGCAGCAAGATTATTCTCTGACTGGCGAATTCCCACAACAACACTGGAGCTAGTTCTGGGTTACAATTTAAAAACTTGCCAACGACAACAGCTTCCGGCTTTCCGACACCAAAAATAAAGAGATAGAAATCGATGCTTTAGACTGATGGGTGAAATAAAAATCTCGCGTCATTTCGCAAAATGAATAAGTTGATAAATGAATTTTGATAAATGTAACTTAGCAACTGAGTGAGAAGGAAAATATTAGTTGTTTATTAATAAGGATCTGAATGTAAAATGCAACGAAAAAATATAAACAATACGCCCAAAAACGCCGAAAACTCTATAAAAATGGCAGTTTTGAGGGTTGAGAAAATGTAGGAATAAAAATTATTCGAAGGAGAATCTATATCGCCCATTTATCTTCCCTCTAAGTCGGTTGGAATAACTGCAAATATCAGTCACATTTAAAATTGAAAGAGAATGTTCAATTCGAGGTTTTACGCTAAATTTATCCAGGTTTTATATTAATTTTTGTAGGCTAAAAAAAAAAATTTCTCCTTTTCCTTTATGCTTACGTGTTTTTAATCGTATTATCCTTTACTATCTTTCCCACCCCCTTCTTCTGCTAAATATTATAATTAACGGTTAAGGAGTAATCATTCCCACGTTTAGATTCGCCGCAGTTTAGTTACTAATTATCACCATAGGAGGACAACATCTATACAAGCCCCAATAAATTTCACCTCCAACAAGGAAGAGGAGAGGAATTTACCGTTCCCAAGACCTTGAAAAATACTTCACCACGTGAATTCGTTTCGAAATATTTGAACGTTTTACTCCGGAACCTCAACCGTGACGGTATTTCGGACAGGATATTTTTGACCTCTGTACGGGAACAAAAAAAAATAAAATAAAATAAAACGAAAACCGAAAAGTCGTCCCGGATTACGGTCGCTCCGCTGTTCCGGGGCACTGCGACAAAACACAAGCGCGATCACGGACGCGCAAGAGTGGACCCTCTCTCTTTCCCATCAGTCAGTGGGAGTTCAAAAAAAGGAAGGGTTAAAAAAAAAAGACGTTTAAACGAACGGGTAGGTATATGACATATGTCACCGTAATCGTGGCAAAAAACAATTTTGCGCAGAAAGCACGTGCGACGCGTTCTTCCGTTCTGACCGATGAAGAATACGAGGTTTTGCCAAAAACGGCTACACGAACGAAATCATTTTTTTTATCGGAGGTTTAATTAATTAAGAAATTCTACCTTTCTATCTGTTACCATTTGCTCAGAACCTAAATAGGAAAACTTTAAACACACACCGATTTTCCCAAAAATATTATAATATTTGGTAGCGTACCAAATGGTATCATAGATCACATACACCCTGCAAATTTCAGCATTCTATCTCTTGCTATTTTGCTTTCAACGATTGCACAGACGGACAGAGAGAGCGAAAGCATAAGCGAGTTTGCAAAATAAAGCGCGCTAATAAAAAGGAATGTATAAAATTCGAATTGATTTTTCACCCATAAAAGGTATTTCACGCGAAATTGCCTGAAAACGACGCGTGGATTAGGAATTTCTAAAAATATTTCGCTGCGGATCGCCCGTTTAGAAGATATATGACTAGCTATATCTCGACCGAAAAAACGAAGAGTTTCAAAATACGTATGGATAATTTTAATGAGGTTAGATCGGATTTTGATGTATGGCCATATTTTCACGAAAGCCTAATCTGAAACATTCTATTTAAGAGGTGCGTGTCATTGTTCATTACGTCGGATTCTTAACGAAAGCCTTATCGAATTCCAAACGCCCTTTTATCAATCTGAAGGATGAGAAATCGAGATTCCTTAAAGATAATATGTTTAAGCTGTATAATCAATTGAGGAGCATTTTATGACGCTGATGAACAATTCATACCATGACGCGGGAATGACAAATAACGCGACCACGAATGTGATTTCATCCACGATGGAACATAAGACACAATTTTATTCTGATTTAAACATTCACCCCCCAGACTGAAACCGACAAGTCATATAAGAGAATAATACATAACGACTCAAGTCAAAAACCGTTTGCATGTGAGGATTCGTGATTAATCATTGTAAAGAAAAATCCAACTACGATAAAAAAAACTGATTAAATTCTATCACCACTAATTAAGCCGGCTGTAATAATTAATCAACTCACACAGATACGCGCACGATATTAATATCAACGCCGACTTAGAAATGAAAGTAGAACGGTTTTGAATATTAGGCCATCACCCACAACCGATATGTTTTGCGGGTGGAGGGTATCCACGGGGGTAAAGCGAAACACTTTCGTCTCGAGGTTTAATTTTGCGCGATTGCAAAAAAATTACTGCCTGCAAAATGGGGGAAAAAGAACAATAAAACAGAAATTAGTTACATCAATTCAATAGTTGTCATAATGTTTGCATTGGGCAGTATGTGAAACATTTTTATGATAACCATCACGCACTTAAAAGTGGTGAGACTACGTCTAAAAGAAACACTTTCATAAACTAATACAGAAAATAGGGAAAGATAGCTGAAAGACACCATACCAAAGACGGACAAGATTCTACGAAACGCGGCCACAAACTATTTTGCTAAAATATGCAAAAAGAATTATGTAGTATTTGTACTACTTTGTTGAAAAACTAAAATCGTTTATGTACTCATTAAATAACGTGAAAGATGGTTAATAATCATGCTATGTTGTTTTAATGAAACTTAAAAACGCTAAGTGAGATGTACCTGTAAATATGAGTGTGCGATAGCTCCGTATATTACTTCGCTTTAAGTTGAAATCATAAATAACTGGCCCGATTAATTTCTGCATTCAACAAGTTTCGGAGAAAACATTCGCGATTTGAAAAATTAAACGATTAAATTTAATAATTTCCACAACTTTCGCATCTACTGCCGAATTATAAAGATAAATTTCGAGTAGAAGAAATTTTTTTTAAAGTTTCAGACAAGGAGGTACCAAAATGACAATGCTAAAACATTTCGCCTATTCCGACGTTCTTAAAACCTTCTATCTTGGATAATTCATCACCCGAATCACTATCACACACCATAACAACGAATAATAGTTATGAATGCATCCATACACTAGCCAAAACACAGGCAATGCCCGACTAAGGCTAATAAGTAAATTCGACATTTCGATTTACCTTTAAATGAAAATATATTTCATCAACGTGAACCAATAGAAAGGTTGCTCGAACACTAAAATTCCTCGGATGAACTGAGATGCGACACAAATGACGCCAGAGATCGCGTCATGTGAAGTTTATTTTCGTCACTCGTTAAGACCTTGTTTGAAGAGCCGCTTCTCCAATCCGTTCTAGGAGAAGCCATCCAAGCGTCTAGGAAATGTTAGCTGGAGTTAAGCTCCTTCTGTTTGGGGTGCTTTAAGTCATACGCTAAGTGTTGACGAAGCCGCGACGAATTAAGCCAAGTTTATGGGAAAACAACAAGAGGAAGCAGTTTGATAAAAAAATTTCAAAAATAAACCCATAAGGAATTGTTTAAGCTACCTTAACGAACTGAATGAAGTTATACTAAACTTCGGCGGTCTAACTCAGCAAGCATAAACCCAAAACGAGTTTAACAGTTTATTATATTATCCGGATATATTTGCTGAGGAGACTGTAATATAGGAGACTGTAATCATCAAATAATAATAATCATAATTATTATTATTTTGTCAGTTTCTGTCTTTTTGTCTGTCTTTGCAAAAAAGATTTCACCTCATCGATTGGTGCTTCCACCTTGCGGGAGTTATTATAACTGCTAGGAGCTTTCAGAAGACGGTCAGGCTATTTTCTCATTGTTTTATATTTAAATGCAAATATTAATAATCAATCTATCTATAATTCTTCCGTTGATATTTCAACGGAAATTACACTAGTACACTATATAGTTTTCGTACTTTAACTACACTTAAACAACCAAGTAAGTTCCACAAGTTCATATCGATTTTCGCGAGCTTAGTTACTGAAAATCTATCTATAACTACGAAATAGTCGAGGGCAGAAATAGTTCAGGTCACCGACAATTTTTCTATCGACGCAACATATAAAGTATTCAAGGAACTCTATAAAGTTACTTATTTTTCTATTCACTTGCATAACTCGACAAGTATTGATATCGAGTTTGCGGCGTCCGTAACGATTTTAGGGATAAACTTAACAAACGCGAGAAATTAATTCATTGAAAAATTTTTTCGATTCGCTCAAGTTTTGCACAGGAACACGTCATCCGAATTAAAATAAGGCGGATTCTTTTGGCACCAGGGACAAAACGCAATTCCTCGATAGAAAAATAAACGAAACAACCAAAACCAACTTCCTCTCCAAAAAATTAAAAAAATCTCCACACACACGTAATATCACAACTACACTTCCGTTTACAAAAATAAAAAAGTCCGAAAAAAAAACCCCCTCGCAACAGGTTGAATTCCCAATCCTCACTTAACGAGCCAAGTGTACGTCGAGCCCTTCCGAGCGGAGACGTTAACACATTTAAAAAAACATAAATAAACAAGTGCGAACTAAGTAACGCACTTTTGGTGGCAAAACTTGAAAAAAAAAAGAAAACACGACGCAAAAGAGCGAGCGCTGAGTGACATCGACCTCTTCTTACGCCCCACCCCTATGCCTCCCTTCCTCTGCCTCTCTCAGCCTCTCTCTCTGGGACATTTCAAGAGCACGGCAACCCTGAAAGAGTAGTAGGATGGAGCGGGGTGACAGTTATCCCTTTGGCGAGGGCGCCCCGGAAACGCGTCAGAACCCCACTCGTTAACACAGCCGCGCACCGAGATATTACACCCTCTTTAGCACCCCGAAAGGGGAGATTTTTTTACGACACCTACGGGGAAAAGGGTTGAATTAAAACCGGAGGTTGGGTGAAGCCGGTAGGAGGCCAGGATGAAATGTCGACGGAACCTTTTAAACGTCTTTTAACCGCGCCCACTGCACCGGAAAATGATATTCGTGCCATGGTCTCGAACGAGTTATCAACGTTTCGCATGGGGACGCTGCGGAATTTCTTTTTATTTTACGAAGATGAAACTCGTCGAAGTTTGACTTTTTTAAAAGGGACGGAAGAAATTTTAACGAAAAATCTTTGGGTTTTTAAAAAATATTGACGTTTTGATGGTAGATAACGGACGAGATTTACGTCAGACATTTTACTCGCATTTTTTTGGTGATCCAACAGGTATCGTAGCATTAACTTATGAAAGCCTAAGTCGACCAGATGGTTACACTAGTAGCTTATTAGGCTGCATTTATTTGAATTAATATTCCAGCTAAATATGCTATATTAAAGTTTTTTCGCTGTCGAGCAAAACTATATGATTGCTAAAACAAAGATGGGTATGCTGAGCCATTCTTTAACAGGTTTTTACAGTGACGCATTTAGACGTTCTAAAACCCTTAGCGCTAAAGAAATTGGGGCCCTTTAACCCTTTATTTGAACCCCCGTGTTAATAAACAAACCATCGAAGTGCAAAAAAATACATTTTCCTTCATGACTTTAAAAATGAGATATTTAACATTTCTGAAATTATATACATAAACATTTTTCGGGGACCTTACTTCATTGGGGCCCCTGGCGCGCACTAAGCGCGACTCCCCCGAAATCCGGCACTGGGTTTTTAAAGGTAATTTTATTCCTAATAGCTGGTTTTTTGTAAAGATAAATTGTAATCAGCAATTGTATGCCATTTAGTGATATGGACGCAAAACAACGTATTTTTATTGAGTGTGGGCTCGGAGTATTAGAATGGATGATTTATTATATTGTTTTGTTTAACTACGCCGCTCTTGCAGATATAATTCCATGTCGAAATCCTGAATTACTCATAAAACTGAGACGATGACACCAGTGTTTACTTTATGGAACTGTTCATGTTGAAGGTAAAGAAACATCGCAATTTATTTATCCTGATCGATTCCCGGCCAGAGCAGAATTTTCAGCAAAAATAAAAACTTAAGAGCGGTTGTAATATGCCGGATTTATCTCTAAAACTGGAAAGCGTTACTAAAAATGTTTAAAGGGGTTGAACTGTAGAATATTTTGTAAACAGCCTCATATTTAAAAATACTTCTAACGCGTTCTTTCCATTACTTTCTACGATAACTCACTGTATGCAAAAAACTTAAGCCCTTATTTAAAACAATTTCACTTTAAGAACGACCGCTTTTAGGTTACGCTAAAACACTTATAATAGCAACAATTTAATTTGCCAAAAAAATAACTGACGTCGACCTATCGAAATTCGAGTCAAAACGCTGACTTCCGCAGTAAAAGCCTACCAAGGAAAGAAAGAACATACGCTTCCGAAAAGGAGGAAATACGACGCAAAACGTGGAATAGAACATCGACCCACGAGGATATATCAGTTAAAGCAAAAACTATTCTTCTGAGAAAGCCGCTCGGGAAGCAGAAGATAAACTTGGCCCCCTCCTATAACACGGGTTCTTATAAACACGGATTCTCTAGGATACTTTGTTTTTTTAATGCATAAATTCACTGAACGCAGATTATGATTCGCACTGACGCGTTTGGATTTGCTTCGTATAATGTGATTCAAGAGGAAGAGACTTTTTTTTAAGGACCAAAGTGCTTTGTTTGTGATCTTAGGGAGTCGCACTTGGCGCGAGCCATAGGTTCCTTGAGATAATAGAAAAAATGTTTTTCTATATGATCTCAGAAATATTAAACATCTCAATTTAAAAAAACCACAAAGAAAAATTGATCTTGTTTCGACCTGCGACACTTTATTTATTAATGCGATCTTTAAGAGAGGTAAAATAAAGTGGTAATTGTTAGATGACGTTTCGCCATATTTTTAGATTGCAGGGCCCCCCAAATGTTTAGCACCAAGGGTCCCAGAATGCCTAACTCTGCTACTGCATATAGTACGCGCATCAAAAAAGAGGTTTGGGATTTTTTTGGACTAGAATGGGTATGGAGCGGAACAATAAAAGGTTCACATGACACGGATTCGCATTACGCGACAATTTTTCAGACCGCTTCCTCCCGCTTCGTAAGGGAAACCGGGCGTTATATGGTGCAGGACGTTTATGCGCGTCATCTTTGAGGAACACACTGCAGTTGAAGGTCAAGAATACGGGAGTAAAAAGAGGAGGTAACTATGTAAAAGACTAAATTCATAAAACATGGATTCGCATTACGGAGAAATTTCTCAGAGTGATTCCTCCCGCGTTATAAAGAAATCCGGGAATGCACCGCGGTTGAAGGTCAAGGATAGGGAACAATAAAAATATATAAAAAAAGCCTTTTTTAATCTACCTACTTTTATGCACGTTTAAGCGTACAGAAAGAGAAAACAAGACCTTTAACCCCTTCACTGCCAATTTGCCATATTAGTCCCATTAGGCGATTGAAGATTTGGGGGTTTCATGTGGACTTGTTCCTCTGGTATTTCATGTACTTTGGATAGGTAGGCTTTTTACAATTTCTGACAATCTAACTTCCAAGCACATTTTATTGCAAGAAAATATGTGGATTTCGTATATACAGAGTTAACCATGTCCTGAAATTTGGAATTGGTAGCGAAGGGTTTAAAGAAAGTATTTTCAATTTTCGAATAAAGTTTGGTGGATCTTCAGGTAAACAAAAAAGATACAGTAAGCTCTTACACAGATTATTGATTTTATGAGAACAAAAGCAACTATTTACAATTTTTATGTAAAATTTGGGTGGCTTGATGTACCTACTGTGAAAAGAAATTAAAATCTTTACAATATGACAATAAGTGATCGCGCAGTCGAAATTTCCGGTGGCTTAATTCTTTAAAGCGGCGGAATTGAAACACGTGTCACACGAGTTGAAGTGTGATCGAATCGTGTCGCTACATGAATTTTTCTAATATGGAAGGGGTCCAAAATATATAGGTATATATAACTTTCGAAGTTAACATAAAAGATGGTAAAAAGAGGACGCAAATAGAGTTCTGAAACCGGGATTCCCCATTCCCGGGTATTTATTCAATATTTTTTATTCTCGATTCCCGAGAGAATTTTTAACAATTGCCGGGAATTGTTTTGTTTGGATTTTGTACCATTTTAGGATTAAAACGTGGTGGCCAGTGGTTTGCAACCGTCCTACATTCGTAAAACAGTCTTACTTTGAGATAAAATGTCCCTCGTCCTATTCTTATCTCAAGCAATTTTGTGACCCAAAGAAGAGCTAATCTGAGTAATTAATCCGTCGATGCCTTGTTTCTTAAAATATTTTTTAAATACACAACTGTGATTCACGATGAGAATGCGAAGTTGTTCTTTTTATAAGAGGTATGTAAGTAAATTTGTACAAATTATCAATCGTTTGAGATTTCGTTTTTATTTTTGGTTATTTTTTCGTTTTATCCGTCATTTTCTACCTCTAAAAAGGTGGCCAACTTATTTTTTAAAACTTACTTCATATGTTTAATTTATTAATATCGGCATTTAAATTTTGTAATGGGATTAATATTTGCATTTATGTTTTGTATTTACGTTGTATCGATAATAAACATCATTTTTCAGTGAAAAATAGTTTATTTATTAATAAAAATACTAACTCATTGCAATTTGTAAATCCAATTTCCGTTTCCCGGTGAAAAATATCGCCGGAAACCCAAAACTCTAACACGCAACTGCGTAATAAAATCTAGGTCCACATAATACGGATTCATCTTAAGCAACAATTTTTTCAGGACGCTTCTTCCCACTTTATAAGTAAACAGGGGGTATAGTACGGAGAAGGGCGTTTATGCGCGCCATCTTATTGGGAACGCAACACGTTCGAAGGTCAAGGTTAGGAGGAGGAGGAAAAAAGGGACGGCACAGGAGGGAAAAACGAGGAGATAGAGGTCGAAGGGTGTAAGAGAGTAGGTAAAAAATCTGATGTGGCCAATACGACTTTCTCCATATTTGGGGTATAGATATTTAAATTATTATTCTACGAAAATTTGTTTCAAACAAAACTTGGAAGAAATATTATTCTCTACAACTTTGATCCTCACGAAGATGACCAGTAAGGACGTTTTTAAGGAGATATTTGACGTAAACCGAAAACACCGATTATTTATAAATAATTCCTAAACAATAACTGCTACGGAAAATTATTTCAAATGAATGTTGTAGGAAAATACATTCTCTATAACCTTTGTATAGAATTGTATATACAATAATGATGTTTTAACGGAGAAATATCGCAAAAACCGAATCGGGTTTCGAATAAACCTCGACTTCCGGTTAACCGTTATTGTCCAAAAACTAATCAGTTCTTTGTACTTACGCTCAAGTGTTATATATGAAATTTGGTATTAATATGACAAGTACTTTTTGAGTTAGAGCGCCCACATTCACATATCATTCCGAAAAAAGTCTAAACGTGTTCTAGGGACCTCAAAACGTGTATTTCCGTTGAAATCTCGAAGTCGATCTTTTTCGTGATCACAATACTTTCCCATTACTACGTATGGAGAAAGTAAAAACGGACAAAATAGGAGAAAGTAAAAAGGGGAGAAATGGAAAAGGGGAGAGAGAGAGGGAGAGAGAGAATGAGAGAAGGGGGGAGAAAGAGGGGAATGTGAAACCGGCGCCGCCGTGGACTTGGGACCTGTAGAGGAAGGAAATCGCGGTGGGCCCTATTTCTTATCGGCCGAGAAAAACAGTCGCATGGAAAGGTCTCCGGAGGGGAGACGAGAGGGATATCTTGGAGACGCAGAGGGAGGACGTTATTTTCAGATCGAGCGATTATTTGGGGGAGAACGACGCAGGAGGGGAGAGAAACACTCCCCGGCTCTCTTAAAGAAACGACTCGTTCCGATGCCACTTGATCTCGGCGTCCGATCGGAAAGGGGGTGTACCGTCGCAGTAGAGGCCTTATCGAGTATTATAAGACGAAAGAACAGGCTCGCGTTCATCCCAGAATTAAATTAAATTGATCAGAATTGGACTCCTTTGATTTGTGCGAACTTCTCTCGAAAGAATTTCGGTCGAACTTAATTTTATCTTTGCTACTATATATATAGGTATATATATAATAGAGAGATGGATATTCGTCTTTATATGCGCGATATTGAGACTACACAGTCTCTTCTTCCATGTAACTCATTATCAATTACAAACAAGAAAAGAATAAAATAAATAAAATATTACATAAAAATGAAGTATTACATAAACATAGTACCAAGTTCGAAATTTTTGGAAATGAAATAAGAGATGGAGATTTTTTTGCGATAAAAAACCAAGGAAAGGTACCATATTTAGGAAAAACTCCACTTCAGGAAAACACCCACGCTAGAAGGGGATCTAAAAAATCTGCGCAACCTACCGATAGTAATATTTAAAGCATCACAAAAGATAAATACACAACATAAATACATATAAATGCAGTTATACATAATTATTAGTTTTTCGAAACGGCTACGCAAATTGAGATACTACCAACTTTGACAGCCATAAAAAGGTTGATAAAACCAAAAGCTGCTAAACAGCCTTAATCATTGGCGAAATCTTTTACCTAGGATCTTTCGTAGCGTTGGTTGAAAATAGCTTCGTTTTGTGGAAACACTATCGGTGAATTGCCGCTGATGATGACTGATTTGCAACCGATATGCGTTTCTAATTTTCACCTTTTTCCGGGCAATTGTCAAATTGACTTTAACCAATAGGTGAGACCAATTTGTTTCCTTACTTATACGACGCAAATATTTATTCTAACTCATTGGTGCAAAATAGAAGCGCTTCATAGTATATAGTTATAAGTAAAACAAAGAATTCCGTTGAGCGGGGGGAGGGAGGAGTTAGGATTCAACGCCCCTGCCCTAATGTAATCCTTTCAATTTTTGAAAATCTAGTCACCTTAATTTAACGGCGAGCTTCCCACACGCATAAACGCGTCATCCCGAATCTTTTATGAAAAAGCTCACGTGCCAACAATTGTTTAAATCACGATAGCAGCCCGAATTCGGGGGCGGCAAAGGAATTCTTTTACGAATAAAATACACGAGGCAAAAAAATTAAAAAGAGGCGTGATTCGAATTAAACCCGCAACGACCTAAGGGCGCCTGCATCCGAACCGGAACGAAATGAAGTGAATTTAATCGCCGAAGAGGCTTGTTGCTTCGCATAGCCTATGTACTTTCTTTGTTAGCCTTATTAAGGAATTATACGGTGATGACTTATTTGGCCTTTCTAAACACGGGTTCTTATAACAAGGATTCGCTAAAACACGGTTTTATGCAAAAAAAATTCAGATAACGCGGATTATGGTTCGCATTGACGTGGTTTGGTCGGACCTGGAGTGTGGAAGGGTTTGTAGGGAGAAAAGGCAATTGGGCCTCCTAAAGCATGGATTTTTATGACAAGGATTCGCTACAACAATGTTTGCTTTTAATACCAAAAAATCCATATATAGCGATTTGGTCGAACCCTGATGTGGAAGGATTTGCACAGAGAGAAAGCAACCTTGCTTACTATCACAAAGTGTACTTATGACACAGATTCTCAACATTTGTTTTTATGCCAAACATTTCAGATAACGCTGATTATAGTTTGCATTAACTAGGTCCGTTCATACTTTAATGTGGGATTACAGAATTTTGTCCGGTGAAGAGAATAGTTTTTTGAGAGCCAGAGTGCTTTCTTTTTAAGCTAAGATAATCAACAACAAAACTTTCTTTTTAGATAGACGTGCATCAGAGGGCTGATTGGGAATTACGAGTCAAGAGGAAGGCGACTGAAGGAGTACGGTATACACAACCATCTTTTCGCTAAGCAAAGTTCGCAAAACACGGACTTCTCATTACAAGGCACCATTTCAGAACGTAATTTCCAATGAGGTACAGCGGAAAATACCTTTATCTAAAGAAAGTACGATAGCTGACAAATAACAAGATGTAAAGTCGGGAAATGTAGTTTTTAAGCATATGCCTATTAAGGTTAATAACACACGCGAACTTTAAGAAGAAAAATTCTGAACTTCACCAGGACTCAAACACGGGTCTCGAACACGGGTCTATCACTTGCGGAGTAGTTGCTTTAACCAACCAAGCTAACAAGCCAACTTTATTCTATTCTAGTGTTCTACCATCCTAGTGTTCTACAATCCGGTTCTCGCTCCGCCTTTTCCGAAGTTTACTCCATTTTATCACATGTTATCCAGAATCCCTATTCCCTTCCTCACTCTTTACTACTAACATTCCTCTACTTCCAATTCAAGAGAGCGTCAACCAGTTCACGCGAATTACAGAAAAAACACCCTTTCCTTAACACTTTGCTACTAACATTCCTCAACTATCAACTTAAGAAAGCGTCAAGAGGAAGACAAAAACATCCTTTCCGCCATATATTTTTAAGGAAACACAAGGATTAAAAAAAAAACCTCCAGCCCGACACGGTGCGTGTTGCGAGAAGAAAACACACTATGCTACCGGAGGAGACAGTGTTCTCTCTCCCCGACCGCCAGAGCTGCAGGATCAACCCCCTAACCAACCAGCCAACCCCTCGAGGGAGAGAGAGGGTGTGTGGAGGGGGGTGATGAGGACGTAGGGGGAGGGGGGACGGAGTGAGGGAGTTTTAGAGGGGACGCAGGGAGGGAGGGAGGGAGAGAGAGACTGGAGTAAGAGGAGCAGGCTGCAGAAGAATCGATAGCGGGGATATGCGAATGCTTACTGCACGCGCGTACGGGAGAGAAAAGAGATTCCCACACACACGACAGAGTCATCTACCTATACATATATATATCTGCCTGGCCATCCATCTACTACCGCTCTTCCTCTCTATCTCGTCGGTTCCCTCGGTTGAATCACACGCACTCGAAAAAAGTCCCCCCACGCTCGCCGTCGGGGACGGACGCACGCATACGAACGTTCGCGACGACTCGGTGGCGCGTCGGAATTGAGTTCTATTTGAGGTTTTTTTTGGCGATTCTACCGATTTAATTCGATTAGAGTTAAAGCAGAGAGGTCTATAATAAAACGAGCGATAGATCAAGTGAGTCAATTCTCGATCTACGCGCTCCTGGAAACAGCGACGCATAACAAAACGATGTAAAGTGAAACAATTTCTCATATACATAATTTCTCATATACATAATGATACTTGCAGGAAGAGGCGTACCTAGGCGATATGGCGCCTATGGCAAAATTTTAGGAAACACGTACGTTATGTAGGATATAATTTTTTATGAATTTTAATAAAGAGTAATAGCGTTTCTATTACATATAAATTAACGTTTGAGTAATAATATAAGACTTATTAATGGGAAAATAAACTTTTGGCTCTTCTTTCGGGAACGTTTTTGCAAGCGGAACCTATGGCAATTGCCTTCGCCATACCCTAGTTACGGCACTGCTTGCAGGGGTTAGGCTTCTGTATGACTTTTTGCGGCAAATATGCGCCATTTTTAACAAAAACGCGATAATACGGCACGTGAGACATTTCATGTCTAAAAATACGTAAATACAATTAAATGAGTAAAATAAATGCACACAAACGCTCACGTAACATCATTCTGAAGGCCTTTTTTTTTTAAGGTTTGAGTGGGCGAAGAGTGATGATGACTTGCTATTTTATGCAGCATTACAGCAATACATCTGCAAAATTAATTGATTACCTAAGACTTTACTCTTAACATTTAACGAATTAATATAGATGATAAAAATGCAACGGTAACCAAAAGCTACACATAAATAGAACGCCCTAGTTGAACAAGAGCATGGACAAAGGCTAAATCTTTTTTTTGCGTTGACAACCTCGACCATCCACTCATATTTACATTATTCACGCAAAATATCGCAAAGAAATAACGCAGACGTCCGCTTTTCCAATATCGGAATTTCTGTATCCTCGCCTTTAGCTTTTCACGAACGACGTACATATATTCGAAGCGACGTAAAACTGGCGACATGTAGAGCGGACTTATTCCACACGAACTTGGTTTGCGTAATTTTGATGTTGCTGCATAATAATCGGTAACTTAAAATGACTCTTTATACGTGCTAAGGACTCATCGTGCGGAGAACACAAAGAAAGGAATTAATCATCAACGTTTTTTAAAAAAATATTTACACGATGACTTTATTACTTACAAATCTTTTAAATTCATTTAATTGAGAAACCATTTCCTGGTCGCCGCCTATAACACCAACAAAAAAATCATGTCATATTATCGTTAATAGAGATATAAAAAATGAATTTTGAGACATTTTATTTATCACGGGTTTCATCGCATTACGTCAAAGCAGAGGTACTTAAACGGTGTGCCGCGAAGAGCCGGGAGGTGTGACGCCGAAAATTTTAACGACTGATAAAAAATAAAGCAAATTTTATTAAGCAGAATTGTTGTCTCTCTCTCTCTTGCGTCATTTTTAACAACAATAAAACAATGCCTAGGCTTGAACTATTCCTCATTATACACAACTCCTGCGCGTGTCGCGACGGATCTAGGATTGAGAACCGCTGGTATACAGAAAGTAAACAATTTTAAATTACGATGACAGTAAAAGTGACCTTTATCATTGACGATACAAACAACAACAACGAATATATAATAACGAGGCTGTGTGAGAGTCACCTCGTCTCTGGAACTGATTATCCTGTAATTTAATTAACCTGTAATTTTTACATTATTTTTTTTAATTTTTTTTTTGGCCCTTCCAAACGAACTCGTCATTTCTCATTTAAATTTACATCACTCCCCTCGACATTTTCTCAATAAAAACAATTCAGCGACAGATACGGCATAGTTGTATATTTTTTCAGTTTTTTTAATACAGTAGAACTTCTATGAGTCGAACGTAAATAACTCGAATTTTCTATAACTCTTAACTGAATTCATTTTACAGGACAATATTTTTTTCATGATATTTTTCTTCTGTAACTCGAATTTTCTACAATTCGAATATTTTTTCATGCCCTCGAGGTTCGAATTAATAGAATTTCCATTGCATTAACGACGAGACCGAACAAAAAAAAACGTCGGATTTACAAAAATATCGAATCGTTCATGTCGAAATCGACGGCGAACCTTGTTAGTTTTCTTCTGTAACTCGAATTATAAGTTGAACATTTTTTGTTTCTCTTGGGGTTCGAATTATACGAGTTCTACTGTATTAAAGACGATACCGAATAAAAAGAACTTAAGAGGTACAAAAATATCGATTCGTTCATTCCGTTTTCCTCAAAATTGACGTTGAACCTTACGTGTACCTTTCATCCATAGTTCCGCTCGAGGGCGCTCCTCTTCCAAAGCCCTTCGCCTGGCGCACCCATCATCCCCCGCGCTACTCGTCCTTCTTCCCTCTTCCCCTCACTCGCCCTCCCAATCCTCTCCTCCCTCTATACGCTCCCGCGAACTTCAACTCTTTCTCATCCGCGTTTATAACACTCGACAACAGCTGCGCTCGCAATGCGTACCACTCAGTTGGCCCGAGCATGTCTGGAGAAGGAAGACGAGAGAGAGAGGGAGATTCTTCGTCTTTTATCTTTTTAGGCGGGTTTCGCCTCCAGCGTGAGCGCCTATTATCGTCGGTCTGTCCGTCCGTCCGTCCGCATGTTCGTTCTCGGCTTCTACGTAACGGATTTTCATAAAAATTGATGTTAAGGACGTACAATCAAATATAATAAGAAAATCGCAAAAATTAATCACGTACGCCAATCAGGGGTACCATTTTACTGGTGATGAAAAATTAAATTTTGGTCATATATCGTAAAGTATTGCTCATATCAAAATATTTTTCAAATAAAACTTGTAGAACTGGTAAATAAGAGTATTGATTTTCCCATATATTTTTATCGTAGGAGTAGCCGTTATCGAGAAAAGCAAACAAAAATGTCTTAATTCGAGTTGAACTAAGAAAATTTCTTGCATGGTTACTTCTCCATTGTTGCTAATATAAACAATCTCACAAACAAACGTTTAATTTCCTTACGTGTGCATGTAATATTATTAAATAGAGGAGAAAATGGATTATTTATGATGAAGAAAACAACTTTAAAACGCAAGTTTCCTTTCGTACAGGTATATAATTTCTTTCTAATACTCCACTGCACGAAACGCGCCCATTTGTGATACGTTGTACACTTTCCTAACTTGTTTTAAAGAGCACTAACCTGAACGAGGAGAAAAATCTGCGCTACGAAAACGATTTTTTTTCAAAAACTAATTTATCTATAAAAACTGAGGCTTGAAAACGTACCGCTGAGCAGAATATTCATAAAGTCCTTGCGCATCTTTCAAAATTAATAACTTTTGAAGTATAAATCAGTGTTTCCCATTGAAGTGATGGGTTAGATCAGGGGTTCCCAACCTGGTGCTTGCGAGCACCGAGGTGCTCTTTGGAAGCCTGACTGTGCACCTTGACTTTGCTCTTCTGCCATGCTTAAAATTTTGTTTCTTAGAACTAATTTTGTAATTTGGTCGGCTGCTTTCTTTATAAACGTATTTAAGAATAAGTTGGACGTTGATTTGATTTTATTCATTATCGTTACTACTCTTACGGATGTGTAGTGGGGCTCTTTTGGTATTCTAGGATACAACTTGGTGCTCGCCACATCGAAAAGGTTGGCAACCACTCGGTTAGATTCTAGGAGCGTTATTTTCTCCATTTGATGAACACGCGGATAATTCACGCATACCCGCCACATTTGACGGGTAATTAACATGTGAATATAATAATTGCCTATAATAGATTGGATACGAGAAAAATCTACATAACCACCCGCGCGTAAAACGTTTTCGGTTAATGGATGAAACAAGTCGAATGAATAAAGAATGATTCTAGGTACAGCAGTCTCTTGCGGGTGTTAAGCTCTTGGAAAAGGCTCTGAAGGGCAAAACCGCGTAACACATATTTAATACCTCTTGAAAATAATCATGCGTTCCTTTAGGCTACGAGTTTTCCCACCTCATGCATAAATACGTAAAAAAACCGCGGTGAGCTCTGAATTCGGGAAGGCTAATAAATATATAAATTTTATACGTGTTGGGTAATTGGACAAATGTTTAATGTATGGCCAATTCCCCGCGTATACCATATATGGCGACTTTTGCGTCGGTGTAAAATGGGTGTGAGGGGGAAAGAATAGGAGGGAGGGAGGGAAGAGGAGGGGTAGGCGCGCGAGTGGACATCACGTCCTATCCTTTGAGGTAACCCTTCAAATCTCTATAAATAAAATTCTGATGTCTGTCTGTACATTAGTTTTTTTTTTCAGAATTTCATTTTCATTGTGCATTTCGTGTGAAATGACGATGATTACAGCAATTTACAGACTTGGTGTCTGTTTGTTTGTCTGTCTGTTTGTTCCATCATCACGCCAAAACGGTAAGTCGGATTTTCATGAAACTTGGAACCTATCTTTAGGTCAGCCCAACTTAGAATCTAGGGCGTATGGTATCCGGAAATTCTTGACGGGAAGGGGGTTGTGGGGGGGGGGGGGGGGGGCAACCATAAAATTCACAAAATCTCGCTTACCATTGCTTTTAAAGCAAAAATGCATATAACAAAAGTTGTTGTAAATTATATTTTGGATCGTTTTTGTTCTATACAAATTTTGATAGGACGAACAGTTACTGAGATATCGACAAAAAACGAGATCGGGAGAAGGGAGTGTAGAGTCTAGGTTGTGAGACGTGTTCCCGATCAACGACGGGTACTTTCAACTAGTCTTTTATATGGTATTCTTCTTCTCCCGTCGGTGGCAAAAGGTCTCTCCGGACAAAATTCCTTGAATGTAATGCCTCCCATCATTCTCCCTCTTATTCCCAGGATAAATCCACTCCATCTCTCCATAACACACAAACGTTTTTGTTTCACCTTCGCGATACCCATAAATCTCCATAGAGACGTGGAAAGACCCTCGGCAAATGTTTCCATAAAAATGCCGAGTTTAACGCTTTGAAATTGCCGAAAATTTTCCAGGAAAAGGAACGTTTTGCGCTCCGATATTTTTAAAATGCTTAATTTCATACACAAAGGCCGATGAGGAAAAACACTTGAAAATCCAGCTGTGTGTGATAAAGGAGACATTAACGTAATGTCTTCTTTATCACACACAGAGGACAACGCAATTGGCCATTTTAAAAGCATTCGATCTGAATAACATGTCGACTAAAAAGGATATTAATGCTTAAATTCAATTTGCCTGAAAATTCTTCTGCAGGAGAAAATTCATACACGTCATGGCGAGACCATCACTGAAGTTCAGATTCGGAAATATAAATTTACAATCACGTATTCACGTATAAATAAAGAATTATCGAATCCGCCTTATAGTAGAAAAGAAGCCTAATTCTTCTCCGGGTGTAATTTCCTCCTACCCTAACGAAGTACTGGAGAAACACGCTTGTTTAAATACATTCTAATCTGTTCGAAAAAACATAGGTCCGCGGGCATATATTCCATGGTACACTGCGAATTTACCTTTCTTCTCCAATTATCCTTTATTGATACCTCTCTTTCCTATTAAATTTCTGCAGAAAATAAATCTACTACACTGCCAAGAAGCGTTTCTGATCTTTCGTGATCTCCGTATATAACAGGGAATAAAAGGCAAATTCAAAACCGTAAATTCCCGATCTTTTTTTCCATCCTCTTTGGAATCGTTCGCATCACTTGCTCCTATACTTCTCGACACCGCCAATTTTTCTTACCCAATCCCTCCGTTCTATTTACACCACTTTTCCTCTTGCACCACAATTTCAGAAACGTCCTCCATCAAAGACAAGAGCGCGCATCGGCAAAGGAAACCCGAAATGAAGCGAGCGGAGATGCATCGCATTCAAAAAGCGACTATCGGAGACAAGGGTTTACACGACTATGACGAATGAGGGGGAGAAATTGGGGAGGGGAAAGAAAAAGGTAGGGAGGAGGGGGAAGCGCAGTCAAAAAAGCGTGGGAGTAAAGCAAAGGGGATATAAGAGGGCGGAAGATGTGGAAAAGGAGGGAGAAAATAAAACATCCGCCATGAAATGGAAGGTCTCGGATACCTACGTAGGGGTGCTCGAACATCGGCTGGAGCACAGTTAAGGACGATTCCACCAAACCCTTTACATATAAATATATTTCTTTTTAAAGGGCTCGGTCCAAATGGAACGATGAGAGGGTTTCCATTTCTTGCTTCTGGAAACTCGAATTCGTGAACGTGGAAGAGGGGAAAGAAAAAGGGGGGAGAATGTAGGAAGGAAGAGGGGAAAGAGTGGGTTTGCGTAGGAGGAAAAAATTCAAGAGAAGAATAGCCGACGCTGTCATGGCGATGAACACGCATAAACACGCAAGATAAAAAATCTGATGTGGCCAACACATGACTTTCTCCATATTTGGGTTATAGATATTTAAATTATTATGAATAGCATTATAAGGAAAAATTATTATTTCGTACCGTAAAAGAAGACAGCCGTCCTTACTGCCGTAAATTAGGTATATTTTGAATGTTTACAGAATTCACCGCTAAATGGTGGTGGCGCCGTAAACTGGAAAAGGTTAAATATCTCCGAAATGGATGGTTCTACGAAAATTTGTTTCAAACAAAACTTGGAAGAAATATTATTCTCTACAACTTTGATCCTCACGAAGATGACCAATAAGGACGTTTTTAAGGAGATATTTGACGTAAACCGAAAAAACCGATTATTTATAAATAATTCCTAAACAATAACTGCTGTGGAAAATTGTTTCAAATAAAAGTTGTAGGAAATTACATTCTCTATAACATTTGTATAGAATTGTATATACAATAATGATATTTTAACGGAGAAATATCGCAAAAACAGAATCGGGTTTCGAATAAACCTCGACTTCCGGTTAACCGTTATTGTCCAAAAACTAATCAGTTCTTTGTACTTACGCTCAAGTATTATATATGAAATTTGGTATTAATATGACAAGTACTTTTTGAGTTGGAGCGCCCACATTCACATACACATCATTCCGAAAAAATCTGATGTGGCCAACACATGACTTTCTTCATATTTGGGGTATAGATATTTTAATTATTATGAATAATATTATGAGGCAAAATTATTATTTCGTATCGTAAAAGAAGACACGTCCTTGTTGCCGTAAATTACGTATATTTTGAATGTTTACAGAATTCACCGCTACATGGTGTTGGCGCTGTTTACTGGTATTAAGATAAAGCGAAATATATCCGAAATGGATGGTTCTACGAAAATTAGTTTCAAACAAAACTTGGAAGAAATATTATTCTCTACAACTTTGGTCCTTACGAAGATTACCAATAACGATGTTTTTAAGGAGATATTTAACGGAAACCGAAAAACCGGTTATTTATAAATAACTCCTAAACAATCACTCCTACAGAAAATTGTTTCAAATGAAAACTGTAGGAAATTACATTCTCTATAACCTCTCTATAGAATTGTAGATACAATAATGATGTTTTAACGAAGAAATATCGTAAAAACCGAATCGGGTTTCGAATAAACCTCGACTTCCGGTTAACCGTTATTGTCCAAAAACTAATCAGTTCTTTGTGCTCATGTTAAAGTGTTATATATGAAGTTTGGTAACGATATGGCACGTACTTTTTGAGTTAGAGCGCCCACACTAACATACACACACACACACAGACATCATTTCGAAAATAGTCTAAACGTGTTCTAGGGACCTCAAAACATGTATTTCCGTTGAAATCTCGAAGTAGATTTTTTTCATGAATACAATACTTTCCCATTACTACGTATGGAGAAAGTAAAAAGTCTAAACGTGTTCTAGGGTCCTCAAAACGTGTATTTCCGTTGAAATCTCGAAGTCGATCTTTTTCGTGATCACTATACTTTCCCATTACTTCGTATGGAGAAAGTAAAAAGCAAAATATCTCCGAAATGGATGGTTCTACGAAAATTTGTTTCAAACTAAAGTTGGAAGAAATATTATTCTCTACAACTTTGGTCCTCACGAAGATTACCAATAACGGTGTTTTTAAGGAGAAAACCGAAAAACCGGTTATTTATAAATGACTCCTAAACAATAACTGCTATAGAAAATTGTTTCAAAAGAAAGTTGTAGGAATTTACATTCTCTATAACTTTTGTATAGAATTGTATATACAATAATGATGTTTTAACGAAGAAATATAGCAAAAACCGAATCTGGTTTCGAATAAACCGCGACTTCCGGTTAACCGTTACTGTCCAAAAACTAATCAGTTCTTTGTGCTCATGCTAATGTGTTACATATGAAGTTTCGTAACGATATGGCACGTACATTTTGAGTCAGAGCGCCCACAATCACATACACACACAGACATCATTCCGAAAATAGTCTAAACGTGTGCTAAGGACCTCAAAACGTGTATTTCCGTTGAAATCTCGAAGTCGATTTTTTCGTGATCACAATACTTTCCCATTACTACGTATGGAGAAAGTAAAAACGGAGAAAATACGAGAAGGGAGGAGACGGATGAGGGGAGAAAGAGAATGGGGAGAAAATGAGGGATGAAAATAGAAGGAAAAGGAGAGGAAGAGAATGTAAAGAGAATGGGGAAAGTGGGAGGGAGATAAGAGAAATACAGCAGGGGAGAGATTTATGGGAGGTAAAGTGGGAGAAAGTAGTAAACGCGGGAAATCGGGGGAAGGTGGTAGGGGAGGGCGGGAGAGGAAGGGGTGGGGAGGAGGAAGGAGGGAGAAGTGAATGGAAGGATATGGGGATGGGAGGATAAGAGGGAGGGGGAATTTAAGAGAAGGCAAGACGAGAAGTGAAGTGTGAAGGAGGGGGAAGGTAGGGAAGATGGATGGAGGGGGGAGGTCTGGAGGGAAGAGGGGAGGGAGAATGAAGGAGAAGGGAAGGACAGAGGAGGTGACAGGACGAGGGAAGGGGAAAAAAGAAGATGGATAAGGAAAGACAGATAGATAGGCATCTTCATTAGGGCAAGACTGAAGCAAGAGAGAGAGTCTCTTCTTCCATCTAAACTTGCGTCATGTACAAAGTAATAAATTAAATTTAACACGCATTATACAGTAGAGTCGGAAATTAAGATGAGGTATAATATTTGTGGAGAAAAGCAAGAACAGGAACAGACTAAATACATCGTATGAAAACTTCTACTGCGGGAAAACGCCCACGCAAGAAAAGTATGCGTTAAAAACTTAGGAAACCTGCTATTATTAAAAGTTTGCGAGTAATATGAAGAAATGATAGCGAGCGTGATTATACCTATAATATAGACGTATATTACGTAAGCAAAAAACATCAATATCGTAGAAAATATATCAAAAAAGATAGATGGGGTAGGAAGGAGAAAGGGGGTCAGGAAAACGGAAGGGGCTGATAGGGAGAAGAGAGGGGAATAAGAGGGGAGGAGAAAAAAGAGGGGAAGAGAAGAGAAATAGGGAGGAGAGAAGAGAGGGAGGGAGAGGGGAGGGGAGAAAAGAGGGACAGACAGACAAACGACTTTATTAAGGGCGAAATTGAGACTATATAGTCCCTTCTTACATTTAACCCTACGTCAACCGTGACAAAGGAGAGTAAAATAATATTTTCAAAGAAAAGAACCTATAAGTAAATAGAAGAACATAGAAGCAAAATATCAAATTACAACTTCGGAAAACTTCTAAAATAGACAAAGTATTTGTCGTAAAAACCTAGGAAAGACCTGACTTGGGCATCCGAGGGACGAAGATGGGGGAGAGAAGGGAGGGAAGGAGGGAAGGAGAGAGAGAGAGAGGAGAGAGAGGAGAGAGAGAGGAGAGAGAGAGAGGAGAGGAGAGAGAGAAGAGAGGGAGGGGAGAGCGGAGGGGAGGGAGATGGGGCGGTAATGGAGGAAGGAGACCGAGAAGCACCAAAAGAGTGAGGGATGGGAAAGGGAGATACGCAACAATGGGCATATTGGGGGCGGGGAAGGATGGTTTCGCTTTCGGTTGCCAAGGGAGGAGAAAAAGTGTCTGCGACACACGAGGAAAGGGAAAAGACAAAAGGCTACGAACAAAAGAATATCGCAAAGGTACGGAATACATTTTTATCCTCGCTTCCAAGGACGTGGAGGATACAAGGGAAGCCACATCCACTCGCTCCGCGGCGAGTGAATCGAATGCGATGTCATCAATGGGGTAAAGCGGAATGGGGACGTTTCGCTCCTCATATCACATGCGAAATATGCAGAGATTTTTCATGGATGTTTGTTATTTAGGCCGTGCACATATTCTCTCCCGAAAGAGGAAAAAAAAGCCTTTGATCGCGGATATAAATCTTGGTCGAATTGATAATGGCATTATAAATACACTTTTATGTAAAAACGGATTCCGCACCAAGGCGTTTACTTGCTGCAAGTCGTTGACCTTGATAAGACAGACGATGGTTGATGCCAAAAGATAAATTTCTGACAAATTATGAGGGTTACATAACTAAACTGAAAATTAAATATTTGAAATTAATAAGTAGGTAAGGAATATTCGAACAGAAAGCACGCAATGCACAATAAACCTTTGTCCCGTGTAGATTTAATTATAAGCGGTTAAATAATATTGAACTTGCTGATCCAAAACGTTTAAAATTTATACGCGATCCTGAATCGCATCTTATGTGACGCAAAGTAGTTCGTAGCCTAAAAGATTACGTGATTTTTTTCTATAAGGTATTGAAATTTGAGCAACGTGGTTTTGCCCAACGCAGTGTTTTCCACGAACGTAACCCACGCGTTGCGCAAGGCACTTCCTAACTACCTGAACACATTAATCTCGCGATGTTATTTTTCCATTAATTGAAATGAAATCACAATTTAAGTCGAAATCACTTCTATAAATATGATAAGTAAATGTACGTAAAGAATATGTCAAGTCTAAAATTACGAATTCATCTACATAAGACATTTATTACGCGATTTTTTAAAAACCCAGATTCCCGAAGAATCGAACTCACCTTGCAATTAATCTATTATAAATTTCTCTCTATATCTCCCATACAGTTTCCGCATGCATTAAAATGCCAATACGCGAACTATTTTTTTAAAGCCTGGCTTAATCAAGTCACCCTCATAAATTAAAACCTCTTCTCGTTCAGGACCACATCAAGCACAAGAGACTTCAGAAGGACGTTTATTAATTCACAGTCACGTATTAATTCCCCGCTTTACGGCCAAAGGTTATTTCAAAGCACGACAAAGTACGCTCTCCGCTGCAAGACGTAACAAAGTTTGAATGCTTAATTTCTCTGCCCCGTCGTGGACGCTTTGGACGGAATTTATGCGAAAAAATTCCGCGGGCCTTATCCCCCTTAGCCACGGGATGGCGATGGAGGTGACCCCCTATAGACCGGCATGGAAACGGGGAAGGAGGGATGTGCGCAAATTTTACGCCCCCTTGCAATCCCAATGGCCGACGGCCAACGGGGTTACCAAAAATGACGAACGGTAATGACCTCAGGAATGGCGTGACTGCACCAACGTCAAGTCGCGGTCTCGGCGTCACGGACGTGAATTTAAAGGACCGAAAATGTTGACGAATAATTGGGTCGCCAAGCTGCATATCTTTATCGCCGCGAAAGATCGATAAAAATAAAACTGCCAGAGAAATGATAATGCGGGCGATATTAATTCAAATTCTCGGCGAAAAAAGTGAAAAGGGCTATTTAATAAAAATTATAAAGGGGTTTACAAAGCCCCGTCCTATAGTAGAGATTTGTTTTGAAATAGGCTTTTGAATCGATTATAGCATCACCGACGCTGAAATTATTTTTTCCATAGCATGCAAATTTAAATTTTGATTGAAGTTGACGGTAAATAGTGGGGTAGAAGGGAAATTCGGTGTAGGGTGGGGACTTGACAGTTTTAGGAAAAGGCCGGACATGCCTCGAGATTTGAAAAATACAACGCCGGACGATAATTTTAACTTATGTTAGATGTACGTTTTATTAAATTAAATATATTAATGGCACAAAATTGACACCTTGCCTCCTAGAAAAAACGCAATTCAACTTCAATAAATAAACATTTTCAATGACATTATAGGCATTGTTTTAATGTTCCTGATGCATAGTAACAAATTTATTAATTCTGTTGAATAACTACAACCATAATCAAAACAATGATGGCGGAACGATAAATTATTTTAGGAAAATATCTGCCACGGCGGGAAAAGGCAAGATAGAGGCAAGCACCAATTCATGTCACGTTTGAAACGTTCCTTTTCATTATTCTACGGCTATAAGCTATATACGTTGCCATTTTCCCGTTTTCGGGAAATATGTAATCTGGAATGGATGCCAAAAAGAACTGTAATTTATATCGCAATTCTCAAAATTATAACGTAAACTTTACCTCTAATAAATTGCCATATAGATGATTCTTTGCAATTATATTTCGTATTTTTTTATCACCCAAAGTTAGTTTTTCCTTAGTTTGACTGAACAATACAAGAACGTTACTAACTCTTCGAGCGTATAGCAGAAGTAAACACTCATTATATTCATTATACGAATTTTTTAAGCGGATGTTTTTTTAACGCGAAAGAGAACATTTATTTCCACGTTCGTCATGCCTTATAGTTATCATCCCGTGCGAAATTACCTAGATATTTCGGATTACGACGAGCGATTTTCATTCCGCTTGACACATTTAACGAAAGTCACGGTCATGCGCGAAACGATGAGTTGGGGAAAAAACACTTGCATAGCAATTTCATTTTCTTTAAATGGAAGCGCCGTTTTCAAAATAAAAAAGGAAAAAATTATATATCTTACGCCGAATGCTGCAAAGAGTAGGAAAAAGCTCTCGTCTCTCAAAAAAATTAGAGCAATTACACGAAATTAAGAGCAATTTCAGTCGAAATTAACTTCCATTTCTAAAGGATGAGCTCGAACGAACAGAGGCAACTGTTGGGACGTCGGACGAAGTAAAAAAACGCATTCATACGTAGATTCCACGTGCTTGCCATGAGACAGCTAAATACGTACCACGAACTATACAATCACAATTATGTCGTATCTTAGGTAACCACGCAGCGGAAAATTATCTCGAGATAATTAACCAACAAAAACTATAGTCTCGTGGGAATGAATTTATTTTCACCAACAACAGATATACTGCGAATATTATATGTAGTTTTTCAAGGATAGCCCCGTTATACATAGTTTCGCACATACGTCATATAGGAATTAAGGAACATATTATATTTCGACATACGTCACGTCGAATTACCACTTTTATGTGTAGCGTAAAGAGAATTTTTAATTTTGGCAAAGTCAACTTATGACTATCAATTAATTTGTTCCGTTTTCATTTTCCATTTTCACAAAAAACATATCGTTTGCTGTTTTGCCATAATTTTCTTGGGTTAAAAATGTGTGCCGCAAGTAGTCCGCCTGGAAACTAAACCTTTTCTTTTGCAAGTGTGTACAAGGAAAAATTAGATTTTGCTTCTTTATACGCCACATTAGAAGGAACGCAACTACGACGCATAGCAGGGACTAACAACCATTTAAACATTATAAAAGTTAATTTTTGTGAATAAACTTTATTTTCGACGATGGATCCTCCATAATTATCTCTGAAACACTTTCCTTTTCTAAATGCAGTTGAGTTTCGAAAACTAGAATCCCATGGGAAGATATAGGAATTGTAATTATCGAAATTTCGAGTTACGTACCTTTAATTTTTTTTTAGGTACTTGAACACCAATGGGTGAAATACATCTGCTTCGGCTCATCGGAAATCCGATTTATCAACATTCGATATATCGAGGTTCGATTGTACGTATTTTCATCTTTCCACGTCCGTAACGACAATATGGAAACGATTCATTGCCAAACTGGAATTTCTTACATGCTGTTCCTATATGCATGCATTTTTATTTAAATTTGTAACAATATTTTGTGATGATGGCATTCAATTTCGAAGCATAATGTCTAAAATTAGGAAAACTTTTGTTTCCAGTAATCTTTTGTGGCTTAACCACACGTCTGTTTCACCTATCATGAATAATGCATTGAGCTATTCATCGACGAAATGTAAAACCCGTTTACTCACACAAATCACGCGAACAATGAACGAGAGACAATCTAAGATTTCATCATCCGAATTTCTTGGAAGTTATTTTTAAGTACATATATAAGCAAAAATCAAGGATGTTTAGAAGCAGAATTATTGAACAGATAAAATGCCAATATCTTCTGTTCGTCATAAACTATATAATCATTACTGTTGGTAAATAGAATAAAATTCCTATATCTCTTTTTTTCTTAATCTTACTGTTGCTTTCAATTAAGTATGCATAGTTCGTTAATATTTTTCACTAAAATTTTATAGAATCATTAACGGGCATTCAAAATTAAAATTAATTATTGTTTAATCTAAATTATATACTTAATTCAAAAACAAATTAAGGGGTAAACTAAGCTGTAAAGTAAAAAGTATATATTTGACTGGATAGAGAATTTACGATAATATAATAAACTGGGGGAAATCACCTCATTAAACTAAAAAATTTCTTACTTCGCAATTAGAACAATGAATGACTGTTAAAATGACTAATTGTAAGACCATTAAAGGAAAAGAATCGGATAAATACACTAAAAATTGAAGGTTAATTTGTCTCCTTTTCTTTGGAAATTTTATCAATCTAAAATAATATCGACTGAAACAATGGTTAGGTCAGTATAATGCTACAGGTGAAGCGACGGACGTTTCCTATTTTTATACATGGCTAACACGTTTTTAACACAAGGAAGTCAACGAATTTACGCACACAGTGCTATACATGCCAGGAGTGGCCAAAACCGCAGCTTGTGGGCCTCGTGGGGTTCTTTTACAGAAAAATAAACTCGTCCCATTTTCGTAATGCGGCAACACTTCTCACTACTGCAGAGATCAACTCGGTTTGACTTGGCGGAAACGCGAACTCTCTCTGGATTGCTTCGAACACACGCTGCGTTCACTGAGCATAAATTTATCTGTAAAGTTTAGTTTGTCATGCCGCTTTCAGACTTCTGAAGGTTAACGCATGCGGCTCCGAGGTTTGGTAAGTTTAGTCATCCCTGATATACGCAATAGTAGCATCCAATAAATTACTACGAAGACGGAGCAAATATATAAATAAACTCTCTCTATGGGCCAAATATTTTTTTCTGAGTATAAAATCTGCTGATCTAACATGCGACTAATGTTTTTAAATTATAGATATTCGTTAATGGTAAGTTAAAATCACTGCGATACTGTTTCTTCAAAGCTGAAGTGCGGCGGACAACAAATTAAAGTAAGAAAAGTAATGTAAATAGGCTATTGTATCGGGTGTTACCCTGAAGTTACGTTAAGTAACTCTGCTCAAATTTTTCAGTATCTAGTCACAAGTTTAACGAGAAACTGATAACAGGAAAATTATTTTTCAACTTCGCGAATGTCATTCAAATTCCTTCATATACCGCAAAATATAGTATCAACTGCACCCTGAATGACGTAAATGATTCTCAAATAAATAAGTTGACTGTGATTATTTAGTGCCACCAGTAGTACAGTGTGAATAATGCATCACCAGCGGCATGTACAATACCTTTGTGAACGTATGTACGCAAATACAGTCGATGACTCGAATCTATAGGAAAGATAGGGGGAAAAATGATTTGAATTATCGAGCTTTCGAAATAAGGATCTTCATTAAAATCGAAGAGGCAAAACGCATCCGTTTCGACCAATCCAAAATTATAGTCACAGACTAGTTTAAACCGTTACTTGCAAATTTAAAAATAAAATAAACTTTTTGGATCAAAACTTTTAACGCTAAATTCGAATTAACAGTAAACGTTTACTTCGATCTACCAAAATTTCGCGTAAACCGAATTCCAACATACACTGATCCCATTGCAGCGTTAGTTCGACCAAGGAGATACCTAAATGTGCATTTCGAAAGACAAAATTTAGCATAAATGCAGGAAAGCGTACTTTAACTATAACTATGTATAAATCTCCAAAAAGCCGCTTCCGCTAGTCGCACGAAGGCCTACCTTCTTTACCAACCCTCTTCCTCCCACCTCCTCCCATCCTCCCTCCCCCTCTCAGCTTACCGCTCAGCCGAACGAATCTCGGGAGAGATAAAAAAAACGCATTAACGAGGATTTCTACCAAACGTTCCTCCCATTACCTGGTAGATGGAATAACCACAATGGGTCCTAATTGCTTGCGGAGATGAGTCGAACAAAGTGTGGTACGGGGGAGGAAACGTCCGCTCGTTTTGAAAGCTCAGGTAAACAAAAAATATTAATAACGCCGGAAATAAAATAGAACGAGTGGAGTTTTAGATGAGCGATTAAAAATAAAGAGATAAAGACCGGATCCAGAAAAGCATACGAAACGCGACGTCCTGGCGCACTACGAAATCGTTTACCGGATGGTACTGTCCGCCTCAATTCCAATAATTTTTTTTCTTTTTCAGGTAGTCAAACACATAAAACGTATGGCAACTCCCTTTTTCAGATAGTCAAAAAAAATAAGCAATTGGTAGTAACGAAATCTGGCAACCGTTTATACGTTATGAGCATCTCTAAAAGAAGGGTATGACAAAATCAAACGCCAGCGAGATCCTAGGTAGTCCAGGATTTTTGAATATCGAAATAAAAAATATATTTATTACTCCATAGTATGTTATACCCCGACAATAAGGTTGTGTGTGTGGTCAAATTTTTCCTAAATTGATTATACTTATTTTATTATAAAATACAAGACTTAATAACACATGGCTCTCTGTCCGTCCGATAAACAAATGCATCAAACCTGCGCTGCCAATACGTCAATGTTTAAGCCAATCGCGTTGGCTATGAATTTTCGTTAGGATAAAATTATAAATGTTATAAATTATTCATTTGTTAAGGGCGTTTTTCTCTTATTTCCATCAAAATGTTTAGATAACTGTACGACAGTAGTGAAAAAATCACAATTTTATTTTATAAATAATGTTTAACTGAAACCGGTTACGTATTCGGTTCACCCGTCCGTGTACAAAATAACCCAAAATTTGCGTAAATTTCACAACCCTAAATTCCAGGATAGATAGTTCTACATTAGGGGTACATTTGGTAGATCTAGGATTAACTTCTGGGTAGTAATTGGAAAAAAATCGTTAAAAAGTACATTCTCAACAAATGTAGTCAACTAACAATACTACGCATCTGCGATTCTTTACTTCGATGAAAAGTCAGCGGAAGGTGAAAAGAAAGCGCCGTGTAATTTACATTGCAATTCTTCCCTCGCTTGTCTTGATACAGACGGGACTTATTAGTTGATCTCCCTTCAGGTTCCGAATAAAAAATATCGGTACAACATACATTGTACAAACTTTCTCATATATAGGTACTAATGCATCGTTTAGTTATCTTTAGAAAATGAAAATCATATGAGCCTCTTTTTAGAAAATCCCATTTTTGTTAAAGTTGCCCACGAATAAACTAGGCTTATATTCATTCATTGAGAAAAATGAAATATGTAGTATTATTGTAGATGTATAGGTACTCAAGTTACTGTACGGAATTTGATCAAAATCGTTAGAGCCGTTTTTGAGAAAATCGGATTGTTGTTAAAAATGCGTAGAATAAACTACTCTTAATTATTGAGCAATGTCAAACATTTCTATGTATATTCTGCTCAGTATGATAAAATGCCTAAGTACGAGTTTTCATTCATTTTCGCTCTACAGTCTACGCTCCAGAGCCAGTAACAGACAGACAGACAGCATTGCGAAAACCACTTTTTCTGATTCAGCGACACCTATAACGTATACTTCCGTAAAAATCTCGAGGTCGAATTTTTTCGCGATAACAATACTTTCTCGATACTTCGTATGAGAAAGTAAAAAAACGAAATACCTCGACTGAAAACAAAGGGAGTAAAACGCGGTGAGGACGAGATTTAAGGGAATCTCAGCTCACCGATATCGGCCGTAATTGAAGTGACGGAGACGCATCTTCTTTTTTTTTGCCGCTTCACATCTCGGCCAACCCCCTCGTCCTCCCCCTCCCCGCTCCCCAAAGTCGGAGGAGAATCGATAAGCGAGCTCCAACCAAACCCCACCCGAAAATACGTCTCCGGAATATAGGGGAAGAAGGAAATCCTTGGGACAAGGAGGGTTAGAGAGGGGAAGACTTAGAGAGGGGAAGACAGAGAGAGAGACAGACAGACAGACAAACTTTATTTAGGGCAAAATTGAGACTACATAGTCCCTTCTTACATTTAACCCTACGTTATGAATCACAAATGACAATAAAAATAATAACATATAAACATACAAACAGAAGACAAATACCTGAAACTAAACAAATGAAAATGGAACAAAAGAAAAAAAAACAATTAAGAGATTGAATTACAAATTCGGAAACCTCTAAAAAGAGAAGACTAAGTATTTGTGGTAAAAACCTAGGAAGGACCTGACATGGCCAACCTAGCAAAAAACCACGCAGGAAAACATCCACGAAGGGAAGGGGGGGTGGAGAAAACCTGCGAAAATCCTACATACATGAAAGAACAACAGACAGACAGACAGACAGACAGACAAACGACTTTATTAGGGCGAAATTGAAACTATGTAGTCCCTTCTTACATTTACCCCTGCGTCAACAATTGCAAATGAGAATAAAACGTAGCAATAATAATTTCACAGAAATGAGAGAGAAAGAGAGAGAGAGGAAGATGAAAGATCAAGGGAATGGGAAGGGATTTGGATAGGAAGAAAAAAGTCGGAGGGGAATGGGGGGGGAGTGTGGGAGAGGGAACGAAGATCTCATGAAATCACGTGTGGGAACATCGGTTGCCACGAGCAACCGCGGCTTAAATGTAACGTGGTAGAGGACAGCAGGAGACGGTTTAACTCAGAAGAAGGCGCTTCTCTTCCTCATCAGAACAAAATATGGGAGAGAAAATGGAACGTTGTCCGTTGAGAAGGAAGTGATCTAGAGGACTTTGTTATTTCGTAGGCGCTCATCGAACAGAAATGGCCAAAAAAGTTGTCAGATCGTTAAGATCTTATTATCACTGTATATTCGGATTAAAGGAGAGTATTATTATATACTGGCAGAAATACCCGGCGTTGCCCGGGGAAATTTGGTTCAAATCCGATCGTAACTCTAGATGATACATGGTATTTAAAAATTCAATCGCCCGTCGTTTCGAATAAAACTGTCAGAGAGAAACAAAAACCACATTTGAGTTAATCCTGGAAGCCCTTCACAATCGTACCGAATTTGATTCAAATCAATAGCAGGACTCGATAAAATACGCGTAGTTTAATGTTTAAATCGGCCGCTATTTGGAATCAAGCGGACAGACGGACACTATAACCCCGTGATGACCTTTCCCTTACTGCCCCCTGCTACGGTGCTAAATTTGGTTGGACTCGGTTGAGAACATAATGGAATAAACAGACAGACTTACTAAAATATAGTGGTGAAGATTATATAAGTTATTTTATCGAGTAATGGATTTCTACAAAGTAATGGCCGAGTCAATCGATTATACTATGGACAACTTTGTTATCTTTATTCGTCGTCTTAATGTGAAAACATTTGATCCCGAAATCAACTGTGAAAGCTGAAATTAGAAGAAAAATTATAGTCTTCAATACTTTGGTGTACCTCTTTATAACTCTGGATGTACTCCCGTTTAATAACTCCTTACATATACGATGCATCACCATTCAAGTGTTCTTATTTATCTACTCTGAAATTACAGAAATGACTTTGGTTCCTGACATTATTGACCGCAAAAAACTGGTGCTTAAACTATAGAAACTGATAAATTATTACATTCACAACACAAGGAAAAAGTAAAAGGAAAAACAACAGTGGGCGATTTTTTTTACAAGAATGAAGAGCGTGGGATTGGGAAAGGTCGCATTTCTTTCACTTCTCTTCCTTTCCCCTTTCATTCCCTTCCCCGCCGTAAATAAAAACAAGTGATTTTCATCATTCCGCCTCAATGGAGAGAGAGGATTATGGCACAAGCCCCAGGGTCCTTTCCTTCCCATTGCTATTTACCTAGCTATAACTGCATATTTTCGCAAAGCGTACAATATAACCCGAACACTACCAGCTTCAATGGACTTAAATTTTTGTGATTTATTTCCTTATTTGTCCAAAAAAAACAGCACAAAGGCCTTTAAATCGAAAATAGTAACAACTAACAGAAATACCCGGCGTTGCCCGGGGAAATTCGGTTCAAATCCGATCGGAATTCTAGATGATACACGGTATTTAAGAATTCACTCGGCCGCCGTTTTCAATAAAACGGGCAGAGAGAAACAAAAACCACGTATGAATTATTTATGGGAGCCCTCCACAATCGTACCATATTTGATTCGAATCTATAGCAGGACTTGGGAAAATACGCGTAGTTTAATCAGTACCCGCCGTCTAATTACGGATAAGGAAGTAGTCGTTTCCCACCTTTCTCATTGTGTATAAGATGTAGAGTTACCTGTTCTTTGAGAACTGGAAGTTTATGAGAACAGTTATTTTATTGAACAGTTTAGGCATCAGAACAGTTCGAAAGGAACTGTTCTGTTCTTTCTGACCCATCTCTAGATGGCAATGCATTAGCATACAAAGTTATTTTGCTTTTTGTGCAATTAATATAAAACATTTGGGATTAAAAAGTAGCCTATGGCCTTCCTATTTGTGAAGAAAGTATCTGTTGAAAGTTTGATTACTCTAGCTTTAACGGTGTGGAAATGTATAGATGCACAAACAAACAAACAAACTCATAAATATTTAGTAACAATAGTAAAATATCAGAAAAACAGATAAACTGCTGTTAATTATAACTTATGGTTAATTAAAATAACCAATGATGCGATAGGATTTTAATGACGAGATCTATATATTAGTTAGTAACGTATGTAATTCTTTCCGCAGGAAACTGAAGTAACTTCTTATTAATGAGCATTTCGTATGAACGAGATTTTACTTTATTTAATAAAAATCGAAGATTAATAACATGCGTTAAACAAAAGGTACAAAAGAATAATAATACTTGCTAAACAATTTGCTGAGTTTGAATAATCTGTACTTGCCTAAAGATGTTTTGTCAATTTGATTTTTAGCAATAACACGAGCTTGATAATTCTCCATTAAATTAATGTTGTGTATCTTACCAATTTGATCTGAGGGAAACACAGTTTCACAATAAAGTTAAAACAATTATTATAACATAAACAACGAAAGTCACGAAGCAGTTGGCGAAACTAAAAAATACATCACATTGGATTGCAGTGAACAGCTGAGCTGAGTATTTCATTTGTGATTGAAATAGTTACCTTAGAAAGCGAAATGGAAGTTCAGTGTTCCTGTGTTATTTCGGATTCACAACAGTACGTATTATCTATTGTAGAACAGAGCGATACAAAGGATCGTTTCCCAGGACGATTAGGGTTTACAATAGGAAAACGATACATCGGAATTTCTAGGTACTTGTTTGGTGAATTTACACCCCCTGCCATCCACCATTTAGGTGACTTGCAGGGTAAGATGTATCATCACTGACATCAGCGCAGGATTTAATACGAACCAATCCAGCAATTCTAAAAACGCAAATGATTTCCCAAAGTCGAAAACTACAACGCACGAACAACGGCGATTATCGTCGAATATTTTTGTCTTACAAATCGAGACACAAAAAATAAATTCGAAAGTCACAGCGTAAATTCGGCGGACGAAGGCGACGAGAGAGATCGGACGAAGCGACACTCTGCGAAAGGTTTTCGAAGCTATACGTAAACACGCAAGAGTAACAAAAACACACAGGCGACCCCTCTTACTCCTCCCCACTACTTATCACTCGCAGAACAAGCACTCATCTACAGCGACACTCTTGGAAAGAAAGGATTGCCCGGTGGCGACCGTGTTGAAGTTGTGTGCCTAGGCAGCTTTGGATGGATAGTTAGAGATAATTGGAGGGGGGTGGGCAAAGGAGATTGGAGGAGGCAAAGCAGGGGTGGGGGAGGCGAAAGAGGTGAAGGGGCGGAGGGAGGGGGGGAGAATTTGGGGGTGGGCGTAAGAGGTTGGGGGATGAAGTAGTTTAGAACAGTGTTTCTCAACCGATGGGACGCGTCCCACTGGTGGGACTTGAAGGTGGGACCAGAGCCGGCTGAAGACAATTTGGCACCCCGATCGGTTACACTTTCTGGCACCTTCTCTTTTATATAGTTAACAGTCTCGGGCTTAACTTGATGGAATTTCTTCACATTGTCGAAATAAAAAAGATTTACTTGGTAATTCCACAAAAATTAATTTAAAAAAATAAATAGGTAAATACATTTTTGTGGATTTACCAAGTTTTTTTTTATTTCGACCTTCTCCTTTGTGTCTACCAATTATTAATGTACTACTTACCATTATATATTGACGGGCCTTAGGATATAGGATATATGATGAGGATACAAATGTCCAGCCCAAACTACAATATTTGGAGAGCTGAAATTTTCAAAAATTGTAGAAGGCATGGAGAAACCGCTAGAAAAATTGAGGCCTCATACCTTAGTGTCATGGGTTCGACTCCAGAAATTCCGAAAGTTGCGTTTTTTCCCATAAGAAAAGCATTGCGGCATTTTTGAAAATTAATTTCGGGCACTTTCCGATAAGATTGAGAATTGAAACTTGGATGGTTGTTAGATATCCACGAGTTCTATAGGAAACCGTTATCAAGTTTACAGCAACTGTCCTGGGTTCGACTCCAGACGACCCGGCATATCACCCATAAGAAAGCATGGAAAAAATAAATTCTTTCATATAGACGAAACTAAGACGAATACATAGCTGATGTTTTCAGGGGTTGTAGATGCCATGAGGGTATCTCCATATTATTTGACAACGCCTGCGTAGGTGTCATCGGTTCGACTCCAGGCAGTCTTAAATTTATGATTATTTCCCATAACAAAACCATTGATATTGGTGCAGGGCGCTTTTGCGTTTAAAATTTATTTGTCGGCTTTTATTCTTTACATTAAGGTGAAAGAATATGCTTGCAGAATGCAAGCATACATTCACTAGTATGCTTATAAACGTAGAAAAACATTTATTAGAAAAGTGAGGTTTTTCTTTATATCATGGTGGGACCAGGGCTTCTTGAAAAAGTGGTAGGTGGAACGCAAGAGGCAAAAGGTTGAGAACCACTGATTAAGAGTGAACGAAGGAGATGAGGGGGGGCGACGGAGGTGGGGGCGGAGTAGGTGGGGGTGGGCGAAATAAGTGGAGGGGCGTATGAGGTGGGAGAAAAGTATACGAAGGAAGCGAAGGAGGTTGGGGGAGGACGAATGAGGTGGGGGGAGTTAGGGGGCCGGATGGGGCGGAGAGAGGAACTAAGGAAGGCCTGGTGGGAGGCGTAGGGAGATAGGCCCAGGGCATTACAGGCCCGAGAGCGACAGAGGTGCTAATTGTGCTGATGTGGATGGAATGGCCGGGCTCCCTCTCTCTCTACTGTCTCTCCTTCCCCCTTTAAATGGAATGGAGGCGGGTGAGTGGGAGGGAGAAAGGCTCTTTGACCCTCTGATGAATGGGGAGGGGAGGGGGATAGGTCAGGAGGCGGGCAGAGAGAAGGGAGGACGTTTCGGAATACCGCCGAGAGATCAAGAGAATGCGAATTACGGCTCTAGTTCGAGTTCGATCGAATTGCTTGGATGGATGTAATGGCTGTACCGCGAGTGTGCCCTTTGCCGGAGGGCAGACAGGGATTACGCGACGGCGAGTAACTACCCTCTTTGTTACATCAATATCGCGGCTTAAATAGCGTATTTTAAAACAAGAGAGCACGCGGTCCGCGAGGACGTTTCCATGCGGCTCCTTAAGATGGAAAAGTGGATCATGAAATTCAACACGGAGATTTTCGTATTCGACGAATATTGAGGTTATGAAGTCTTGAATTTTTTAAACCTCTTGTGGCCCTTAGTCGGAATAGTTCCGGTACTGCGTCGGAATTATTACGACACGTCGAAAAAAATTTTTTTTTACCGAATTGGACCAAAAATGTCCTCTGAAGATCTGTTTGTCCGATCTCGATAGCTTCTCCATCTGCTAACCGATTTTCAACTTTTTGCAAGCGAAAATAATATTTTTACCCAAGTGCTCGCATTGTGTTGCAATGGCAAAAATATCGTTAGGTTATAAGGTTAGCGTTCTGAAACGAAAAAAAATCGAAATGCTTGTAAACTAAATTAGATTTGATAATAAATAATGAAATAGCGCCTATTTTCCAATTTTTTAACAAATTTAAATGGAGCTAGGGAGACAAACGGGGGAGAACAAAATTGGTCCTCAAGGGGATAAAGCTGAAAGTTTTATACTAGATTTACATATAGGATGCCATGTGTCGAAGCACTCGACACTGCCAATGTGACGCACGAAAGTGTTTGCAAATAGGAATGCAGCCCGCCACATAGAAACTATTGACGATGATATCATCCCATATTATATTTTTCTGTTAACCAAAGTGATATTATAAATTGGTGAAATGAATGATCCGAAGACAGGCATAAGCTGTAATGATTTCCTCATTTCCCATCAAAGTGATATTGTTCATCCTATTTATTTAATCAATTATACTGGTGGAAAATATACTAAAATGACCTATGAGAGCAAAAAAAATTACTTATTACTGACCAAAAATAGCAACAAACCGAATAAAGTCGTCTATGTCCTAATGGTCCATCAGCTATGTAGTTGTATCACGCGCCTACTTTAAGGGTTAAAATATGGGACGCTATCTTATTTTACTCAATATTTAGAAATATTTATCATGCTTTCCAACGAATTTATCGACAGGAGACCAACCTCGGGGGTTATACGTTACTGCAATAGACATAAGAGATCATTCGCCGTCGAGGGAGGGCCTTCACTTCACCAGTTAATATGATTATATAACGTTCCGTGAGACGGCGAGGAAGGAATTCACTGCGGCATTCCGTTGCCTTTGGCTTAACGGCCTTGTGTCTGCGATAAGGCTGACTTGATTTACAGGCAGTGAGACAAAGCAATGTTCGAGATTTGAAGCTGTTAAGAGTGGTTTCCGCTTAGTTATATAGGTCTGAAATTATTTCTAATGATAGTAGCGGGGATTTCTTTAAAGCTATTCTCCAACAGATGATTAAGTTTACCTCTGCAGGATAGTTTACCGTTTACAACTATAGGAATTACTTTGATCGTCTCAGCGATTACCAAACTTTATGCATCTGCGACCCTCTATTACGGCAGCCGACCTAATCGCAGCCCCTCCATATAACTACCAAATGCCATTGGAACATTTAGAGGAAGTCTAGATTTTTGTTAATATTAAGAATGAAATAAAATTATGCAGTTAAAATTAACTAAAAAATGAAACATTTATATATATATATATATATATACACACACATACATACATATATACACACACACTGTTCCATCTTCGCGATCCCATGCAAACCTTTCGTGACCCGCCTTGGGTTTATATAATTTTTAATTTTATAGAGTTAAACTTGCACGTACTTTTTAATGACAGAAAATATACAAATTTCGAAGGAAACAAAACAAATAAAAAATTTAAAATTCCTAGTGAAAAGGTAAAAAAAATTAGGAGATTGATTTCACTATTTCAGCTATCTTATTAATAATTTGAATAAACTCAGCCTTATTCTGCGAAAGATGATTCCGTAGGACATTAAAGGCCGGCATATTATGAATCCCTCCAAAATTATTTAAAATGCTGTTCTGACGGAAATTTATCGACTGGAAAAAAAACGTCGTTCGGGTAACGTCCAAATTATTGGCATCCGAAATATAAACTCAATTCTCGCTCCTCCTGAATTATTCATTAAACTATATTAAAATACAACAAACATTTTTATAATTAGCATGTCAAAAAAAGGATGGCAGGCATTCCAATTTAGAACAGAAAAATAAAAACCTCTTTTTAAAAAACTGCTTTTACGATGCACAATAAGCCCTACGGTAAGGAAAGACGTGCGCAAATGCCATCATGCAGACGATCCTTTTAAGAAGGAAGATGAGTTTCTTGAAGATTTTGACACAAACGTATATCAATTCTTAAAGATGAAAATTCGCGGTCTCTCAACACGCTATCCTTGGAGAATAGCACCAAAACTTCGCTCTGAGCAAATTTCTTAATTAAAAAAAACTTGAAATCAATTACATTGGGAACGATACGACCATAAAGGCCAGAGGGCTAACGCAGTTTTAAGGGACTGTCGTTATTCAGAGGACAATTAATTTACTGCTCGGAAGTTAAAGCGGGTACGGTCGAGCTACTTCGCGCGACCAAGACACAATGGACTTTTATTACCCAAGCGGAACTGTTAAAACTCTCCGAAATTGTATCAAACTGCGTCATATATTGGAAGGACGGCGGTTGGAAATTGAATTTTATTCTACATCCCACCACCTTTTATTAAAAATTCGCAGTTAGTGGATGAAAATATCAATTCCAAAAAAAAATGTAAACACGCTCCAGCGAGGAATAATAATTTTCACATTAAAATGAAGAATAATATTTCAATTTTCGAGAAACTATTGGAAATTAAAATCAAAAGCAATTAATACGATGTAGCGGCGGTGGAAGCCACGAATCGGTTTAATTTTCCAGAAGATATAAATCAGAGTCCAGCAAAACCCCTATTATCAGTGTCTTGGTTAACCTGAATTACAAATTTCCCACGATCATATATAATGGAAGTTCCTTTTTTATCAGGTAAAAAATTTATGGCATTATGAGAGTTTATTTATCTAACGTTCGCTTACAAACAGCACTCGTAATACAGAATAAAATGAGCTGAATTATTTTGTTTCGAGTTTAGCTTATTCTAAATTAATCTCAATTATTTAATAAAATACTTGCCTCGGTTATCTCCAAAGGCCGCAATAAGGTTATAAAATAAAACCAGATGAGCATTTCGGCTTCAAAACAGCCGTCTTTACTGGTAATTCAACGAAAATCTTTTCGGTGTGTTACCACTAAAGACGGCTGCTTTGTAGTCGATATCCGCACTTTCTCTTTTAAGTAACCTTCTTCTATATATGTATAATATATGTAACGCTCTCTTCCTTGTTTAATATGTTTAACTACTTTTGTATTTTCAGATAAACTTTTTCTACATTAACATATATATATATTATATACCTTATCTCTTTCCAACAGCACTCATTATTGTATTTCTACTATCTAGGGTTTTCGCAGGTTTTTTCCACCCCTCTTCTCTTCATGGGTGTTTTCCTGCGTGGTTTTTTACTGGGTTGGCCATTCCTGGCTCTACCTAGGTTTTTACCACAAATATTAAATCTTTCTTAGAAGCTTCTCTAATGTGTAATGTGACATTTATTGTTCTGTTCTTGTTGTATTTATTTGACGCACCTTTTATTGCTCTAGTTCTGTTTGTATATACATTTATTCGTGTTATTCTTTTGTAATCAATAACGTAGGGATAAATGGAAGAGGGGACCTTATGGTCTCAATTTCGCCCTGAAAATAAAGTCATCTATCTATCTTGTGGCTATTAGAGATATCTGAGACAACTGGGTACTTTTTGTGCTCTTTCTTGATGCCTCTTTGCATAGAAACCGTCTTTATTCGGGCGAATGCGACACATAATTCATCGGTTGATAGCGGATTATCGAGTTTTTACTTGACAAGCACTGACCTACGACGACGCCCCATTGATGAGTTACGATAACGCAAGGACCGTCGAATACAAGCGCAATTGCCTACCGTAATGCCGCTCGCGTGAACCGAATATCTTGTCATCTGTATGATCTACAAGGACTCAAACACACACACATACATCGATGCTCGGGTTATGTCCATTTCGCCCATGGGACCGAGGATGCTACATGGTGTCACCTGGAATGGTGCTCACGCGACAAGGGAATACTAAAGGACCCACATATGGTGCGGCGGGGAGAGAAACAGCTCGTACAATTACCCGTATGTGTGGGTGCGAAGTCGGTATCGCTACAATCTATGGTTAATTCATACGCGATTGCCCACTAAATGGTAATTTTGCTGGTTGATGCGGGAAGATGAAATGCCTAAAGACGTTACCAAAATCAAAATAGCTGTTTAAGAGTGTCTCTCAGGAGCCGTTCCCGAAGGACCGCTAACCTCGAAGAGCTTTTAACGTACAAAATAAATTATTCCGGAAAGTTACGCAAAGATCTAACCACACGCTCACTTATGCACTCACGCACGAACTAAAACATAGTCTACGTGTTCGAATTAGAACAAAATTTTTTTTATAACATTTAAACAACTTATGAATTTAATTTGGTGCGAAGCGAAATTGTCTGATGTTAACTGATTTTTTTATGAGGAAATTTCGGCAATAATATGTTTAAAACGAGGCATGAATGAATGAATGGCGATTAGCTAGAAACGCAATAGCAGAATACGTTATATACATAGAACTGCATATGACATGAAACTAAAGACGTATTAAAAGAAAACTGGATGGAACAAGAGAAAGAGGTGAAAAGGTTTCAGCTGGTAGACGACTTGAAAGGGAAAGGGAGCTATCAAGACATGTAGAAGACTGCGAAAAAGAGGAGTATACGGAGAACCAGGTTTAACCTGTCTACGGACAGAATACCTACGCCGATGATGATGATTCATGCTTCCACACCTGATAAGGTCCTAAATTATCTCGAGTTGTTAATTTAAAAAAACCACGAATCAATTAAATTAATCAACAATCCCCCTGGAATTGGCTATTAAATTCTTGATCACGCCCGCCGCCGAAACTAAGCACCAAAGGGAAGCGCTACTGGAATCCCAACTCAGGAGAGTTCGCACTCCGTTTGATTAAGTCTCGGGAAAAGACCCAAGCGCTTAATTATGCAAGGAACCTGAAACAGATGTGCTTATGTGAGGAATTCAGGAACGCCATCCGAGGGAGAATCGAGAACCACAGTCCTTAGGCATTCCAAATCTCAACACGTCTCTAGAATTCAACGGAGAATTATCGAGCTCGTATTATGGCTATAAAAAAAATCTTGCGTGTTCAGCACATGACTTTCTCCATACAAAGTAGTGAGTATGATTGCTCCCAACATCAGTATCCTCAAGAATAATTATCGGCGATTACATATCGTATGTGAATAATTTGCTGCGACTTTGTTAATGGCATATACTTACTTAAATAACAGTTTTAAATGAGATATTTAGAAGAAACGGAAAAATAACAAGAATAAACCTCCATTTCCGGTTGACCGTTTTCAGCAAAAACATTTTCATATCTTCATTTATTATATCTTAATCTTAAGTATAAAGTCTTGTGGTGATCTGGTTATTACTTTTTGAGTTAGAGCGCCCACAAAAATCCTACCGCGCGCGCGCACACAGGTACCACCAAGAAAATAGCCAAAACGTGTATTTCCGTTGAAAACCGGAATTCGATTTTTTTCACGAATACGATACTTTCTCCTATACTACGTGTCGAGAAGGTAAAAGTCAAGAATGAACTCTTAAAAATCGAAAGATTAAAAATACCTACGCACTTATGTATCTCCAATAGCCGCAACAAGGTTATAAAAAACCAGACACAAAGTAGCCGCCTTGGGTGGTTCTTTTAAGAAGCTACTTTAGGCGAATTAAAACTGAAGTCGGCTGCTTTGTAGCCGAAACACGCATCTATTTTTTTTTCATAACCTTGCTGTGGCTATTGGAGATGCCTGAGATAAGTTATTTTTTCATTCTTTTGCTTTTGAACACTTCTAGAAAGCTTCCCAGACGAATTCTGCATTAAAAAATCAAGGAAGACGGGATTGTACGGCAAGGGAAATTATGCAGTCCTCTAGGCGGTGTAACAGATCCACGAATTAAGCGAGAAGTATCGATTGAGGTCATCCAAGGCTGTTCCGAGTAGGGAACAAAATCCGACGTGAGAACTGCAGTCACTCGAGTCATGCTGGTCCAAACAACCCTCTCGATTATTGGACGGGTGCAGAGGTACAAGGCACTTAACGCATGCCGTATTAAATTTTATGGGCGTGTCGGTTCTGTGTCTTAAAATCTCTTTCGTAAAAGGTAAAGTTCATAATCTTCAAACTCGATATCTGGCGGCGAAAATATTCCAGAGAGAAAAATGACTGCATCTCAATAACGAACCGCAATACAACGATAATTACTGCATTTTAGCGCATTATATTCCCTATACCGCAGTAATTTCAGGTGATTAATAAACTAAAAATTCTTTAAACCGTTTCTCCAATTTCCCACAGTCAAATTCCACTATCACAATTTAACTAATCTACGAATAATTAAACTTGCTTGGTTCCACTTTCAGAAATCTTGAAATTGACAGTAATATCGCGTTACTTTTACATAATAGGTTCCCAAATATTGCTAAAACACATGAAATATGTTAATTTAAAGAATACCTCAAGAATCAACCAGGATTGAAAATATTTATTTCCAAAAAAAATTAATTTTAATCTTACGTTTTCCCAAGTTCTTGGTAAGTTATAAATCCAATTTTTTCCAAACATTTACCTTTATCTTTGATTAGTAACATAAACGAATTCAGGAAAGCATTAATTTTTACGAACGATGTTGGGATCGTGGAGCCTCTCCTTGGCTTTCGATATGAGGCATATAAACTTCCAGCAAAATCCGTTCCTCTGGCAAGGTTCCAGCAGACTTTTTCCCTCTGGCCAATTCTATATGATAGGAGTCTCAAATGAAGCGAATTCGCTGATCGGTTCCATCTCTCTCTCTCTCTCTCTCTCGCTCTGCCTCGTACGAGTTTCCGAAATTTAGTTTTTACCTTTTCCCGCTCCAGTGATTACCTCTTGGGCTAGCAGGAACCGAAAAATTTCATGTCATGTCCGAATCCTTCAAATGAACAGTCGCATTTTTTTATTTGGGTTAGAATAATTCTGACCAGGGCCGGATTAAGGGACCCATGGGCCCCACGCACAGCGCGTTTAAGGCCCCACCGAAATCGTCAATTTTTTAAAAAGTAACATTTTGCACGATTTTTGATCTGAGCGGCAACACTTGGAAAGGGTTTCGGCAAGACGGGGTAGAGTCAGCCCACTTTGGACCCCCTTGTCCTCGCGTGTTTTGCATACCGCCTAATTCGGCCCTGTAAACAAGTAAGCTAGAAGAAATCCAATTCTCAGGCATGTCTGCTTCGGCAACGGCCATACCACGATGAAAACACCGGTTCTCGTCCGATCACCGGATAGTACTTGGATGGGTGACCGCCTGGGAACACCGGGTGCCGTTGTAAATTTTGCGAAATTTTCCCTCGTGTTTTGCGGATTCTATCGCAACGATTTATATTTTTCCGACTTACGTCATTTCCATTTTCTTTCCTCGAGTGGATTTTGCCGAGCTTGATCCGAAAAGCGTGCATTCGATTTAAAAATCGACCTAATTTAGTACTGGAAAATTTTATATTCTTTTAAATAAAAATTATGGTTATCAAACCTTTCTGGTGACGTTTAAACGTTAAAAAAAATTGGTAATAAGCTCCGTTGAAAACCGTTATTCGGCCCACCGTGAACCGAAATTTTTAATGGTTAAATAAAGGTTGCACACTCAATTAATATAATATTTCAAAGAAGCTGATACTTTGCAGTGTTTCAACAATTTGAGGAAAATAGAAGAAAGAACAGCTCGATGAACAGGAAAAATTATGGTATGGGAGTCAGGAGCGTAATTTAACAATTCTATCCACGATTAAGAGAACTATGGGCCCCAAGCACAACACATTTAAGGTTCCACTCAAATCGTAAATTTGTAAAAAGTAACAGTTATTGTAAGATTTGTGATCTGTGTGGCAGCACTTTGAAAGGGGGAGATGAGACACGTTCGGCTAGCAGTGGGCCCTCTTGTCCTCTGGGCCCCACGCACTTGCGTGTTTTGCGTACCGCTTAATCCGGCCCTGATCCTGACGACTTTTGCCGTATAAAAACGTGGTAAAGTGCACAGGCTAGTGCTGAAGTGATAATTCTGAAAGATGGCGCTTGAACTGACTTTTTCTTTCAATAGGGAAGACAACACAAAATAATACATGGAAAAAGATTAATGATATCATCAAAATGGTTATCGTCCAGTATTATGAGTTTTAATGCTGACGTGAAAGTGGTTTCATTTCTTTAATGCTTTTCATATCCCCAATTCAAAAGAGCGCAACCGTAATGTTAATGATTTAATAGAAAACATTAAACAAAGATGAAAAGAAAAGAAAAGCACAGACGTAGGAAGATCCAATTATGGATAGTAATTTTAGTTAGCTTAATCGACAAAAAATCCTCTGATGCGTCTAAAGATTAGGAAGGCCTCGATTTTACTTAAATAAATTGATGTGTTCAACACATGACTTTCTTCATACGTATGTTGTAAACTAAAATCAAATAAATACGGCGATAGGAACAGTTCAACATACACGCTTCAGCGCTAGCGATTCAATTCTTTTGTAAATCCACCTTTGCCGTCATTACCACGCGCGCGAGCTCCCCATTAACCGTCAATTTCATTGTTGTAGAAAAAATAATATCTAAAACACACACACATATATAAATATATAAATGCTTAAAGAAAAGGAAAGGTAATAATAAAGGTGGCAACAAGGTGTTGGAGGGAGCCCAGAGGACACTTACCTAAATTGGAGAGTCGCTGGGGGTGCAACAGACACGAAAAACACAAAAACAACACAAATTTGGAGCATTCGGACTTTTTCGGCAACGGAGAGACATGTACTGTTTGAAGTGACACACTGGGGGGAATATGTGGGAGCGGGGGTAATGAGAAGAATTCGGGGAGAGGAAGAGGCGGGGAAGGGGGATGGTCAATAAGGTTAGCGGAGGTTGAGACGGGGGGGGGGGGGGGGGGAGAAAGAGTCAAGAAGTAAAATGTGGGCTAATCTAATTCCCACTGTCGAAGTAAGGGGGCGGGGGTGTCGTCCGATAGGGCGCGGATGCTTCTTACAATGTAGCAGTTATTGAAGCTTACACTGTGTGAGTTAGCGTGAGAGGCCATCGGAAGGGGACATTTGAGATTTACGCTGTTCCGGTGGCCGTTAATTGATGTTGAGGGGGTTACTGGTGAGGCGAACATAAAAAGCAGGACAGAGAGTGCAGGTGAGGAGGGAAATGACATTCCTCGTGGTGCAGTTACTTCTGGAGGTGATGGGGTAGGTGATGATGTAGGAGGGGCTGGAGAAACAAAATGAGGGTGGGTGAATGGGGCACGTGAGGCAGTGGGGTTTTCCGCAGGGTTGAGATCCTGCAGCGGATGGAGGGTTGGGAATGGGTAGTTCATCATCGAGAAAACGGTCAAATCGTGTTCAGGGGAACTCAAAACGTGTATTTCCGTTGAAATCTCGAATTTCTTCATTAAAACAATACTTTCTCTTTGCTACGTATATGGAGAAGGTAAAAATACAGCTACTAAAAATCACTAGATCCTTCATCAGAGAAAACATATCTTCGTTTTCCAGCAAAGGACGTTTTTTTCTAGGCTAGCGAAAAAAAGGACGCGAGGAAACAGTAGCGCTGCCAAGCGAGTCGTTAAGCAAATACGAACGGCGAGGCAAACAGAACAAAGAGCTCGAGGAAAAGGGAATCCCCGCAAAGCTCCGGTGATGAGGCCCCGAGGCAAATTGAGGCTATTTTTAATATTTCAATGGATTTGAGCTAATTAAGGCAATAAAGCAGTGGAACACCTCAACAAAGGATTTCGGGTAATGCGACGATAAAGTAATATTCATAATGGACCTGAAGAACGCCTCACGCATTAACAATGAAGCCTTTCGAAATCGTTAATTGTTAGTAAATCGAAACAAGTAAGTTGTTTAACCAGAATTTATTTTTCTAGTGAACGAGTCGTGGAGTATTTCTGTATTTCGTGCTCTCCACTTAAAACGCTACTGATAGTATAAAATGTGATTCATTAAATTATTATTCCCTAATTTTGTCTTTACCGGTTTGGTCCCTTCTATAAAAAAGTCGTATTAATGAGAAACGTAACTAGCGGATTAAAATTAGAGCAGACCTTTTAAAATATGAATTAAGACTACTAACGAAACTAAGAACATGGCGCGCGGATTCCTATAAAAAATTCATGGTGTCTTTTTACTTCCATTCTTTTCGTTATTCAAACAATTTTCAATTTGGCATAACATATGTTTCTACCGTTCTTTGATAGAGATACTGACAACAAAAACATTTCTAAGGACACGATACAGTTTGTGGAATGTATATTTTGTATGGGTTTATTAACGAGATTCTTATTTGTGGCATTCCTAACCACATTGTTACGATTAATGCGACAAAAACAAACTTTTCTTCTGACAAAAATAGAATACGAGTGAAAAGTTTCATGTCTCAGCCACAAATTATAAAAAAATACGATACCTACTTTATGATTTCCTGAGGCTTCACGAAAGCTAGCGACCCGTACAAAAAAACTAGAACAAAAGGATGCTGAAGTTACAGAACAAAGAAAGAGAAAAAAGAAATCTTTGGAAGCGTGATAAGGATTCGAAAATTCGGCGAATTCGAACAAAAGAGCATCGGTATTGTAGATCCAATTGTAGACCGTGGATTTAAAAAAAGGGGGGGCAAGGCTCCAATTAAAAGGGACCTTACGTCGTAATTCCCCTTGACTAACGTAAGTATCCGGTGAATATAACAATGCGAATTGAAAAGAGTTCGAGGGTCCAGAGCGAATGGGGAAATAATTCCGAAACAATGAAGATATAATTACGGCGGACGGAGGCACCGAATCTGCTCACGCTTTAGTGGCCAGGCTGTATGTATCTTCTTTCTTTCTCCAGAGCCATCTTTTATTCTTTCATCGAAAACTCATCTACCGAAGTTTTTGCAGATATGTAACTGACTGCGTTAATGCGAATTCGTGTAAACAACGTAAATTACACATACAATGCGATTTTCTTTTGTTACAAATAAATATTAAAGATACCAAGGTGAGGAATATGTATTCGATTTTGCGGTGAATTTTGCGCTGAAGATTCGATAGGATTATAAACCGCTTATAAACTGTTATGGGGGAAATGGTTTTTGATTTTATTTTGAACCGTATTTTTGTATGACGTTAAGTTATTCGAAGCAAACGGCCTGGTAGATTGTGTAATTTTAATCAACGTTTAAAAATTTCAAATTACAATGATAAGGATGTAAGACATATTTATTGTATAAAAAATCATCAAATTCTCACCTTGGATGTATTCATTTATGTTATTATTTTGTATTAACGCTTAGCTAAGGTCTAAGGTAATATTATTACAACGTCGCAATAATTTTATCATCCTTTACGAATTACCCTCTATTAGAAATAAATAAACATCTTGGGTTCACACTTTTATTATTTTTTCGAGAGTTAATTCCAGCCAGGCCGTGCCGAACCGATTCGAAAATACTCGCAGTTCCCGTGAATCAAGAAACCGCCAATCAACTCGCCCGAAACGGCTAAAATATGAACGTTCGCGAAGTTTACAGGGATAAAAAGTTTTAGACGTTATGGTTTACGGGCCACGTGGAAAATTTTTCAATCAAAGGGATTTCGGATAGAAACAATATGCGCCCTCTATTAGAGTTGAGTAGATAAAGTAATGAACTGACGCAATGACGCTAGATACGCTCTTCGAACCCTTGGCAGGCAAAGGCGGAAACCAGATGTGTCAGCGAGCAGACTTTATTTGAAAAGCAACGAACCCCAAATAAACTGTATGGAAACACAGGGCACAAAGCAGTCCATAATAAAACCCGATTAACTGCCCGCAATTTTCCATCCTCCAAAGAAAGAAATTTCACAGCGTCTCGAGTCTATTCGAAGAGATAATGTCCTTAGCGAGGAAGAAATGGGAAAAAGTGGGGATCTTGGGAAGAGGAGAAAATAAATGGTTGAAGTAGGGAAAGGAAATGGAGGGGTGAAAATAGTGGGAGGGAGGGGGAGAGGAGAAGGTAGGGAGAGAGGTAGGGAAAGGTGAGGGACGAGAGGGGAGATGAAGGAAGGAAAAGAGATGGGGAGATATATAGGAAGGATGGGAGGGAGGTAAAGGAGGGCGGAGAGACGTAGGGAGGAAGGAGTAAGGATCGTTATTGGGAGGAAGGATGGAGACAGGGAGAGGGAGGGGAAGAGAAACGGAGATAGATGGAGAGGTGAAAGTGCGAGGGAGATGACTGTGAGGGATGAAAGAGAGATTAGGGAGAAAAGGGAGTGAGGGAAGGGGAGAGAGAGTAGGGAAGGAAGTAGGGAGGGAGAGCGGGAAGTAGGGAAGGAGGGAAGTAGGGAGGGAGAGTGGGAGGGAGAGTGGGAGGGAGGGAAGTAGGGAGGGAGAGTGGGAGGGAGGGAAGTAGGGAAGGAGAGGGGGGAGTAGGGAAGGAGAGAGGGAAGTAGGGAAGGAGAGAGGGAAGTAGGGAAGGAGAGAGGGAAGTAGGGAAGGAGAGAGGGAAGTAGGGAAGGAGAGAGGGAAGTAGGGAGGGAGAGAGGGAAGTAGGGAAGGAAAGAGGGAAGTAGGTAAGGAGAGAGGGAAGTAGGGAGGGAGAGAGGGAAGTAGGGAGGGAGAGAGGGAAGTAGGGAAGGAGGAGGGAAGGGAAGTAGGGAAGGAGAAGGAAGGGAGAGGATAGAGGGAGGGAGGAGGTGAGAAGTTAGGGAGAAATGGAGGGAGGAAAGGAGGAGATAGGGATATAGTGAGGGAGGAGGGAAAGAAAAGAGAGAGAGATAGGGAAGAAGAAGAGCTAGATATAGGGAGGGACGATAGAGGGAGTTAGGGAAGGAAGAGGGAGGGAGAGAGGGAAGAAGGGAGAAAGTGAAGTGAGAGAGGTAGGAAAGGAGAAAAGGAGACAGAAGGTAAGGGAGGGGTACGAGAGGTGATAGGGAGGGAGGGAGGGAGGAAAGGATAAAGGAATTGAAGGATAAATAAGAGGGAGGATTACGACGGAGCGGAATATTAAGGAGCCGAATCGTGAAGCACGAAGGAATGAAAAAGTCAGGAGCTAAGGGAACGCGGTTCGGGAGCTTAAAAGAGGGCGTCGAAGACAAAGAGTAAAGGAAGGAGTGAGGACGGGAGTTGGAAGAAGAGGTAGGCGAAGCGGTGAATCGCAACGCAGCTCCACGTTAAAAAAAAAAGAGAGAGACCTCGCCCAAACTCCACCCATTCCGTTCTCCAATCCATACTACACTCTACGTCTTCTCTAAAACCCGACGTGGGCGATGTGGGGTATTCACACTCACGGCCGCAAGTACTTAAGACGTACACAAGCGAGAGGTGCCACGTAACGACGGGATGGATGCTGCACGCTACGTGAAACCAAGGTTACACGTCGAGATGGAGAGATACCAACGTCTAAGAGAGTATAGAGACGGAGAAGGAAGGAGATGGGGGTTGGTGGGCAGAGAGAATTCGGCGGCGGTATAAGAAGCACGCCCGGGAGGGTTAGTGGTTAAACGAGATTAACTGCCTAACAGAACTAATTTCCCTACCGGATGACGTAGCAATTTACTCACCCGCCCGGATCTTAAGAGGTTTCACGTTACGGAAGCCTATGTACACACAATACCTCACAGACTGAATCCTCCTAGTATTTGTCGAGCATAATGCGCTTTTTTTTTAAAAAATAAAATTGAATATCGAGCCGTCGTCTGTTCGAATCCTTTGTTCAAATTACGGAGGAAGATGTCGGATCAGAAAAATGAGGAGGGAAAGAATTTTTACGCGACGAGACTCAATTAAATTCTGCTCTCAAGGGCTCTTAATGCATTAGGGAAATGAAACTTTTAAAGGATGATATGGTACGCGAAGTTCGCGTAGGTATCTTACCGACCTGGGTCAAAATGAGAAAATAGCACTTGGTACGCTTTAAGTTTTGGATGAGTAATGAAATTATTGGTCGGACGCTGTGGCGTTACGCCTGAAATACTCCAAATGAATGGGCCATAAAGAACTTGGTGAAAAAGGTTTAGAAAGTCAAAATATGCTGCGAATTGAATCAAATTCTTCTAGGAGTTGAAATTATGAACATTACAAAAAGCTAATGAAATGAGCGAATTTTAAAGGAAGTTTTCAAGCCCCCCCCCCCCTCCCCCCCGATAGGGCAGTCCGTTGCCTCCTATTTTATCTCCATAAAGAACCATTTAAAAATAATTTTTAATCAGGCGTGTCCAATAAGGTAGCCACACAGCATATATAGCGAATATGCCACCAGCATGCGCAAAAACTGAAGCTCTTCTTCACTTATACGTTCCCTTAAGTTCCTGCCTGATTTAACAACATTAGTAGAAAGTATATAATTTCTACCATCTCACTAAAGTATTGAATTTTCGATTGAAAATCAAGCATCCGTCTATTGTGACATGATAAATTCTGTTGCATGTAAACTACTGCCGATGCTTTTTTTTCAGCAAATAATTAATAGTAAATTTATCGCAACAAATAATGATAACGAATTTCCGAATAATTAATAGATAATAACAATAACAGTTTGTAATTAATTATACAATTTCAACCCCGCTTTGAAATTGTTAATTAAACATTCATACTGCATATAATTTGTATACTGTAACCTTTTCGAAAAAATATGGCACCTTAATATTGTTGGATAGCGCTGTGATTAAAACCATATCCATTAAATAATGAACAAGACGTTAAGGTGGTAGACAAAGTGAAAATAGAAACGTAGTTTATATAATATAGGCATAACCTTGACTAAGGAAAGCCAATCGAAGGAGAGGCGATACCAGTTAGGAGAAAATTATTTTCTGAATGCTTCGCGAGGTAGCGCTAATTATTTCGCATTAGCAAGTCTTTCAGACAGCACGTTATGTCGGAAGACTACGGAGGACTACACTTTTTTTTATCAATTTATTCTCAACGTCCGTGGAAAAGGCCATTACAAAGTCCTCTTTAAGCGTCGATATCCACAATTTTTGCCCTCGTGAGAATTTTTCATTATCAGTTTGAAGATTTGATGGCTTCGCCTGTAAAATATCAGGTGATAATAAGGTAACTGAAGCGATATCACTAAAAAATGGGGCCCCTTAAAAACACAATGGAAATCTTCCACTTCGATGGGAACGTCGAGTAAGGAAGTGCTAATCGTTAAACCTAACGAGATGATGGGTGTCAAAGGCATGATTACGTGGTGAATACTAATATCCGATGAGACGAAAAGAGCTTGTGGCTAGCAGTCGATACATCGAGGTTCAGTTATCGGGAATCTAATGGGGATATCGAGATTCGCTCGTTTACGGTAATCCTCTTAAACAAACCAACAGTTAAAAGGACTTGTTATTAGAGAATCGGTCGCAGAAAGTGAAGATTGTGACTGTTATTAGAGCGTTTTATTTTATAAACGCGCTTATGTTTCCGCTCTGTCTGTCCGTCTGTGCCAAAGATTAAATCAACATATCAAATAAAAGGTCAGGGAGAGAAGGCTGAAATTTGAAGGGCGTGCGTGTTGTGTGTGTGAACTATGACGCCATTTATTACGCCGTCAAAGAATACTGTTGAATATATCGGTGGGTGGCTGGGGGTGCCTTCAAAACATTTCAAATTAAGATTCTGACCAAATGGTTATAGACAGAAATTTAAAATTGTCACTATTTGTGTGACTATTAATGTCATCTATAGCAGCATAAATGTTTTTGAAAAATCGGTGGGCGGAAGGGGGTGCTTTCAAAGATTTCACATTAAGACATGGTTGTAGATAGTTAAGGTTTTTTATATTTGTGTGATCTTTAATGCCATAACTAACACTGCAGCAATCATTTTTTTTATGGCGGCGGCAAGGGATACCTTCAAAATTTTCAATTTAAGGTTATGAGCAAATTGAAATTAGATAGAAAGTTTAAATTTTAAAATTAATTATTGGATAAATTATGCCATAAAATTATATTACTAAGTTTATAACGAATTTTAAGCTCACAATTCTAAATACATCTCAATGAATAAAACGCGCTTTTTCGTATTGCGTCAGCAAATCAAGCTCCCATTTTTATTCTGTATATTTAATAGACCGAGACAAAAAAAATGATTGCCTCAACGTCTAATGCTCAAATTTAAATTAAAGTAAAATTAAAGAGCTGACTAATAGACCACTCTAAGAGGAGGAAATATGCGATTAAAGGAACTTAATGATGCATACCTATGAAGTATTAAACAAATGATGAACGATGTTTGCGATTTTTGTAAAACGTAAATTTTTTCACAGATCGGAGCGGAAAAAACCACGAGAGTTAATAAAAAATACGTCAATGCCTGTTTTAATGTACATCTTCATGAATTCAGCAAATAAAACGTTAACGTCCATAAATTAAATTTTCATAGGGCGGAAACATTCGCGGAATATATGATATATCCTACTACGCCCTACCCTTCAAAATCGCCCAATTTAAAAATTTACGACGGAATTAATCCAATTTAAATCAGCTTTTCTGAACATAACAACGCACGAAAAAAGTTTTTAATTACTGCGAGTCTCACTATTAACCCAGTTTATAAATTTACGTTAAAAAAAGCCTTTCCGAAATTGGGAAATTTCGTGGTAAAACTTTTTAACTAATCTGCTGAATTACTGAGTTGGTACGAAATAAATATTTTTAAAAAATAATAAACGCGCGTGATATTGTAGCAGAAGTGCTCTGCCGCAAATTTCCAGAGGTTTCGTCAGATAATAAACCTAACGAGCAGAGCGTTTTGAAAAAAATGAGAGAATTTATTCGCTCCGTATCTTACACGAACGAGACAACTCCTGTAACTCAAGTAACTATTGATCTAACTAGAAGTACTTATACCTATCTATTAGAGTGAAGACGTTTCGGAAAACCCATTTTTTAAATTTCGAATCTTTTTCATATGCACACATTCAATTTGGAGGAAATGCGAAGTTGTTAAAATTAAAACAATATCAAAACGATACACAGCTTTAACAACAGTTCTACTTACTCCACCTAACACCATATAAACACGGTTGGTTGTTAGATAGCGTTATGTGGAATAGGTAGAAGTGTCATTAACGCTGTTTTTTTAATATTAGCAACGCCGAATTTACTCCATATTATGGATTCTCGACAACGTCTATTAATCACATTCAGTTTGCTAAACTAATATGCGATCATTTGTCAAAAGGTTAACATTTTCTCGATTTATTGGACGAGTTAGCGCAGACAAAAATTTGTAGCTTTGTTTTGCTGAAAAACAAACCTTTATAGAGCCATAAAATAACTACTAATGTTATTTCTACGAATATAATGCCAATAATAATTACCTTGAAAGGTTTTACCGATCGCATATACAATCAAATAAAGCACGAAAGGTTTAACTGGGTTGGTTTAAAGAATAGCTCAAAAACACATCGGGAGACACGATAAACGATGATAAAATGCGAGAGATCGATCGTAGGACGGATCGATATAGAGGCTCGTTTTTCCCCCTAGGACAATCAGGTATTGGAGATTAAAACCTGAAAGCAAAAATAAAACGTTAGGGATATTTTTTCTACACTGCATCCCCCCAAGTCCTGGACAAATCTGGCACAAATCCTGGAACCACTTCCAAAATCCACAGGTCAGGATGGATTTAAATGAAATACGATTTAGAATCAGGGTTACTTAAATATTCCTACATAGAACACACGCCATATATAGGGGAAACTCGGCTGATTCTGTGATACGGCTAATTCCGCGATAGTTTAAATAAAGCTGATTCACGAAATTAAACCAGCGTCTGGAAGCGGTTGTGGTGCATAACATTTATACGGGGAGGGGTATAGTAAAATGCGCTGATTTAATTTCGCGATAATGCACCCCAGCAACGCCAAAATATTTACGTGTTTTATATATCTAATATCTAATGTTTTATATATCTAATATTTCTAATATCGCGGAATTAGCCGAGTTTCCTTTATCACGCAGAAATTCATTACCATTAGACAGATTTAAATGCAATGTGATTTAGAATCAGAGCTGTTTAAATATTCCTACATTGCAAACGCGCTTTACATTCCCCGTAAGAAAACATTGCATTTAGACGGATTTAAATGCGATGCGATTTAATATAAGGTATTCAAAGATAGTAAAAATATCACCTACTCATTAACTCTACAAAAACGATTATATATAACATTAAAAATATAGCCGCCACTATTCAATTATTAGTCGTCAACGGCGGTTGGGTTGGCCCAGCCCTACCACCCACCGCTTTGTTGAATTCCAGGGTAACGTGTAGACGCGCATACCCTTACGTCATAAGTCGATACGATAAATTCAAACCTCATTCTCTTCACATTTGGTTAAACATTAAAATAAAAAAATTTGATGAGGCCAACACATGACTTTCTCCATATTTGGGGTATAGATATTTAAATTATTATGAATAGCATTATAATTTGTAATAATGAGGCAAAATTATTATTTCGTATCGTAAAAGAATACAGTCGTCCTTATTGCCGTAAATTACATATATTTTGAATATGTTTACAGAATTCACCGCTACATGGTGCTGGCGCTGTATACTGGAAATTTATGAATAAGTTAAATATATCCAAAATGGATGGTTCTACGAAAATTTGTTTTAAACAAAACTTGGAAGAAATATTATTCTCTACCACTTTGGACCTCACGAAGATTACCAATAACGATGTTTTTAAGGAGATATTTGACGGAAACCGAAAAACCGATTATTTATAAATAATTCCTAAACAATAACTGCTATGGAAAATTGTATGAAACGAAAGATGTAGGAAAATATATTTTCAACATGTTTTGTGATGGTCTATGTATACAATAATGACGTATTATCGGAGAAATATCGCAAAAACCGAAACGGGTTTCGAATAAACCTTGACTTCCGGTTAACCGGTATTGTCAAAAACCTAATCAGTTCTTTGTGCTCATGCTAAAGTGTTATATATGAAGTTTGGTGTTAATATGACAAGTACTTTTTGAGTTAGAGCGCCCACAATCACATACATCCTCACACACAGACATCATTCCGAAAATAGTCTAAACGTGTTCTAGGGACCTCAAAACGTGTATTTCCGTTGAAATTTCGAAGTCGATTTTTTTCATGAACACAATACTTTCCCATTACTACGTATGGAGAAAGTAAAAAAATCGAAAGAATATTCAATCCACCGTTCGAAGTTACACAAGCGTGAAAACTGATGGAAATTCCCCGCGGCCAACGCTCGGAAACGTTCTCTACTGGATCACCCCCGTTCCACAAAGCAGATGGGTATGTCCCGTCTCATCTCTCTCGAAGGCCACGTCGTGCGAAACTCGTTACCTAGGAGTTCGAAAGAAGCACCTCTCTCTCCCTCACCCTCTCTATTGACGTCCAAGAGCTAAAAATTCGAATCAAGTTCCTTAAACTCGATCAATTCGCGATGACCTCGCTAGCCCGTGTTTTTTTTTTCCCCTTCCTTTCCAAGATGCGGAAAAATCCTGACCTTGGAAAGAAGAGAGGTCGACGGGGACCAACGAACGTTCTTGAACGCGCAGAAGAAAAAATCCTTTGATTAATAATTAACACATACTGCGGAAAATGATAAGTTTCAACGATGGTGTTGAACTTCGCATGCTTAAAGACATCGATTCAGAGACGTTGGGCTCTAAAAATTTACGCGATGGGGTAAAGGTCTCCGAATCTTGAAATATTAACGAGCGATCGATGCGGCAAAAATCCTTATTATCCGTGAGCGGCGGCTTTACCGGGAAATTCTGAGAATTTTCCTTTATGACATCTACTCGGAGCTGTATTTTTAATGCACATTTTCTAGCAACTTTGTAATATTTTTTATTTATTCCTAGTTCATAAGCAGCGCTCTTAATTCCAGATGTAACAAGTTCAATAATTTTTGCATTGCTAAGTTCGTTGTGTTTCATGAATAAAGGTGCTTAATAATGTAATAACCTTTTTCTGTACAGACTACGTCATAATCCGAGTGATTAAGGTGTGCGACTTATTTACGTTAATACACTTGTACGGTTATGTGACTGACACAATCGAACGCCTATTTTTCCATTCCATTCGAAGTGAATTAATTTAATGGAATAAAATATTTTTAATTTTATTTTTCTTCTATAACTCGAATTCTCTACAAGTGGAATATTTTTTGTTTTCCTTGAGGTTCCACTTATAGAAGTTCCACTGTATTTCAAATACATTTTTCCTTTAATTTCTCATGCTTCTGGTAATCCGCGTTCTCTTATTATCTGTGAATATTCCAGCACCAATCCACAGGAATAATCGGCGTTTCGTGTAATTGACACAAAACCATCGCAATGATTGAAAAAGGAAGTTCTACGGCTGTTCACTTTGAGAAAAAGATTCGCAGACGTAAAATGTGTGAAACTAAGATAATATGCAGTGGCCTTTCGACGCAAGAAAGCGCACTTAAAGTGAGGTAATTTTCTCGACCTACTTTCCGTAACGAAGCTAATGGATCATAAACCTGACGTAAATTGGCCGCAATTTTGTTTCGACAGAATATACATTCATTGAATCACTAATGATGACGGCTGCTTTGTAGCCGAAAAAGTGCAGCGCGGGGCGGCTGGATTCGTAAAGAGAAGTTACGACAGTAAACAAAGCGTAACGTAATTAATAGAAAATCTGAAATGGATTTCGTTAGAGAAACGTAGACTGCAAGTTAGATTTAATTTGCTAGAAAAATATGTCGGAGGGGCTAGCGAATGAGCGAGTAGATAGAGCTAGAATAACATTCGCGAGTTCGATTGTAGGACGGAGCGATATAGGAGATCGTTTTTACCAAGGAAGAGAACGTAACAGGAAAAGGTGACGTAAGAAAACTAGAAACTTTTGGTGCACTGCACTCCCTGCCATCCACCAACAAGGTGACTTGCAGGATATCACGCAGATGTATAAATCCAAACCTGGATTGAAGATACATTCTTACAACCACACCGATAAATCCTTCACATGATTGTGGAGTTATATTAATTGCAAAATACTTATAAATGACCCATATTATTCTTCGCATCTGCATAGCGTTGTTGCGCCAAGGAAAAAACAAAGACCTACATTACACGTCGTCAAAACAATTTTCACCTTACCCTGAACTTCAAACATCATAAACTAAAACATTAATCCAAACGATAAACAACTTATCATTCGCGACGGAAAACAGTCCCGATGTCGAAACGAGAAGATATAATCGACTCATATCCATGAGATCGATCCTATGAACGTCACGTTCAGACGAATGCGCCACCCATTAACGTAGAAAGGAGAGACAGCCTATTGCACGGAGATAACGAGCGGAGTTATCGAGGTCCTAAAGTGGCCTTTTATCTGAAGGGCAAGCGAGTGCTCACTGTGCATTACAGCCATCCGAGACGAAAACAAACAATCTATATCCATTCCCTGTTGGTTTTATCACGTAAAAGATGACAGAAACTCACTTCAAAGGCAAAGGAAAGATTACAGCGAAAACCTTAATGGCTAAGAGCGAACGCCAATTTTTTTCATCCGGAACGCGTAGAAATTTATTTAACTACCTAAATAAAAGGTATATTTTTTATCTCACCCATGTTTATGCAGTGCGAACGAGAAATGGAGGATTGTTGTATACTTGCTCTATTCTAAGTAAGGAGAAAGTACTGTTTTCGTAAAAAAAATCGAATTCGAGATTACAACGGAAATACACGTACACATAGCAAATTTCCTCTGAATACGTTGTTAACTATTATCTCGATAGGAATTTTGTGCGCGCTCAGAATCTAGTAATTAAATCAGCAGAACACTTTGTATTTAAGATTCTCATTAGAAATTCAAGGTCTGATTAGATAGTGACTAAAATTGTTCAACCGGAGTGGAGGTTTGCTCTCGTCATTTTTTCCGTTTTTGTCTCTCTTAGGGCTTCATTAATTAAAATATTTGTAATTATCAAAGTTGTAGACAATATAATTCTTCGATTTTTGTTTAAAATTTTTCTTCGTAGATATCGGATTTTATCAGTGATATTGCGATTATACGTCTGAATTTAGGTTCAACTCATTGAGGAGACAACTGTGTTACCGTTGTCGTGATAAAATTTTAGAATTATTGATAGCGGCACAATCGCTGCCAACGGTAATCAATACACAGCAAAGAATAAGTTTCATTTACTTAAGAGTTTTTTAAATAAAGCACTGTAAAAATTATTCACGAGTGCAATTGCAGATAGTTGTTCTCGAGGACGCTGTTATCGAAAGCAACTTTTAAGCACTATTGCAATCATATTCATTAATCTGTATGAAGAAAGTCATACGCTAAACCAGTGGTTCTCAATTGGTGTGCACTAGTGTGCCTCACACTCCGAAGAAATTTAATTTTTAAATTAAGTATTTAATGTCTGTACGATAAAATTATACAATTATTGCTTTGCCAATCGTAACAATCTAATACAACTGCGACTTTTACTTGTTACGCTAGTTTTTATCTTTAAGAACGAGTATTTACGCAGTGAAATTAATTAGGGGTTGGTTTGGTGTGCCGCGATGTTCTTAAGCATGCATGAAGGTGTGCCGTGGAGCAAAAAAGGTTGAGATGCACTGCGCTAGACACATCGGATTTTTAAAATTTTGATCAATCTTTGACACGATAAATAATGTATCCTTGGTAACTACTGTGCCCTCAAAAGTACATATTGATTATGGTTGCAATGGTTTCCTTTACTTTTTAATAGGCTCAAGCCATAATATGAGACGGAGGGTTCTCCTTAAAAAAATATCCAAGCAATAAAATCTCTACCTTATTTTCTTTTAATTGGATCACAAAATTCAGATTGGTTCTTTTTTAATTGAACGCGAATCGCAAAAAAAATGCTTTGCTAATAAGAAGCGATATCGAAAAAGGTCAATTTCGTAAGATATAAAAATTTCAAAGCAATATCACGTGGCGTCTTTTGTTTTTTTTGTTATTTTGACCATTATTTCAGATGAGGGGAATAAATAATAAGGGTGATTTTTTCCGTCTTGAAATATGTGACATCAAAAACCTACGCGAAAATCGTCGCCATTTAGTAAAACCTAACATAGCGCGATTTCGCAAGAAGCTAATTCGTCAAGATAGTATGCACACATGCCTAAGAAACCTTGGAGACACGGTGGTTCGCCTCGTTAGTGCACGACTTGACACTCCAAAGTAATCTTTAAATTTCTCTCTATCTATGATAAAAAAACTTCAAAAAGCATTTAAAGAAAAATACCGAAAAGTCGTAAAATAATTATTTTATCTAGTAAAATGTTTACTCTGTGTGTGTGTGTGTGTTGCTTCTTAATTAAAATGGATACGACAAGCTCCCCTACTGAGCATTCCAGCCATCTATTTCGCCTACGTTTGTCAGGTGAATAAGTCTTTTATATCGATAGTCCTACAAAGGCCTCCTCCATAGCTTTTGAATGCAAAAAGAGGGGGGAAATGGTGCTGAGAAAGGGCAAACGTCATTACTGGCTCACCGTGAATAAGTAAAACCGCGAAGAGCGAGTTATGCCTGTACTGTATTGAATTATTTTACGATTACTTTTTAGAGTAGCGCTTGATAACGTTTAATACTGATTTTATGGCAGTAAAAGAATTACTATCCGGGATACGAGCCTATCAAAAATTACTTTCAAAAAAATGTTTGAATAATGTTATACATCATTCTACGTTCAATTTAGACAACTTTTCATGATTTTACAGCTCTAAAATATCCACCGATAAAAGCATAAACTAGCATATAATAATTAACTACTATAAATACTGATTTTAGCACAAATAAATGCATCTGCTATTTAACCAATGCAGGAAATTAATCACATTACCGACCAACAAAGCCAAATGAGCATGATTAATTATGCTTTTTAACCTTCCACTGCATTCTGTTTAATTAACTTTATAACCATGAAAATCACTGAACCTGATGATGAATGTAACCATGAATGGGCCCGGTATTCATCGTTCGCAATTAAATCGGTAACAACACTTTTCGACGACTGGATTGAAATGACTAACCTTCAAAAACTCGCCATTATCGAACCGAACGTTCATATCCTAAATTATTGGCCTTCATACCCTTATAATGAACATAATGGATATTCATATCCGACAAGGACAGGAATGCATATCTATAAGAGGGATCTATGTTAATTTTCAATGACTTTTGACGAAATGGCGGTGAAAGGAATTATTCGCTATGTGCGGCAACGCTGTAACCATATTTTGCTTTTAAAAGACGTTTCGGGAATTTCCCGGTGATTTGCTATAAAATTTTCAAACGTTACAAAGTCGCCTCCCCTTATCAAAGAAAACTACGTTCGCGCTCCCCTCTATACCATGCTCAATCACAGTTCATAAACAATACATAATGGAAATACAACCGCCATTAATATAACCTCTTTAAGAAATAATAATCCGTCGAGTTATAGAAAAAAAATCTAAAAACACGGACGCAAACGATACGTCCTAACTCCTTTGGGACTAAATATCGTAAAATAGAAACAGAATATCGAGAGTCAAAACCAAATACTACTAAAATAAAACGTCTACTTCCATCAAAATCTCGAGATCGAATTTTTTTCGCGATTACAATACTTACTCTCAATATACTTCGTATACGAAAAAAACCTTGCCTTTAAAATAACATTTTCTTGCCTTTTTTTCAGCAAAATCATGCATTATTTCCTTCTTATTATTCCTGAGAGTGGGAAGTTTTGGGCTAACATAATAAAGTTTTCTTGTCTTTGCGTCAATTTGGAAGTTTTTAATTATCGGCGCTGAGTAATTTTAATTTAAGATGCCATCCTTTAAATTAGAGGCAAAACCGTCTTTCTTATCATAGTAACTGCATATTAACACGCACTGTATAGATCAGTGTTTCTCAACCTTTAGTAGACCGACGAGCACCCAGAGGTATTCATTAACTTAGGAGGAGCAATGGAACAAACCTTTCAGGAAAACATTTGTTACCTACCAGCTGGAATGCCAGTACAAAAACGATCTAAGTAAAAATAAATGAATAAACTGAAAAAATCGAAATGAAAGTAAAGACGATCTCACACATATTATATATTGGTTATTTAATTAAAAAAAGAAATCCATACAAAATGATGAAGGATTAAAAGTTTGCGGAGCACCTACCCAATGGTTACGGAGCACCGGTTGAGAAACGCTGGTATAGATGCATAGGGGCCTGGGCACTTTCAAGACTCGGGACCTAGGCGCCTTAATAGTTAACCCCACCCCACCTGTGTGTGTGTGTGGGGGGGGGAGGGAGGAGGGCGCCAACCTGTAGATCGGCATTTCAACAAAAACCTTACCCGCGAATACATTAACACGCAGGTACCCCTAGGAACCTCCATCGCTCGGATGGGCGTGACCCTTTCGTTAAGCTTCCGCACCCCCACACACACGCACGCACGCACATCAAGGTCCTTTCGGAATAAGTAATTTCCTCTTACAAACGGATTCCTCCTGCTACCGAAACGACGAACCTAAGAAGTCACCTCTCCTCGACGCCTATTGTACAACACGCGAGATCAAACACTACTCCAACCTTCATTTCGCAACCGCTTCATGACGGAATGAGAAATTACTACGCGGCCGCGATGCGTAAACCACGTGCCCAAAGAGGGAAAACGTGACCCACATGGGCGAGGCGCGTAAACTAGAAAAAAATAAGGCTTTCCCCCCGACGCCGTTCTCGATGGGAGAGAGAGATTAACACGCGCGACGAGATAACGAGAGAAGGAATAGAATAACCGATTAAGCCATTGCGCCTTTCCTTTTCTTCTGCTGGGCACGCGAAACGATTCAAAGTCCGTCTCAAGTTCACGATACGTCGAGGACGCCTTAATATCTTCCGATGGAAATCGCTTGCTAGTTTCAACATCGACCAGCTGCTGAGCGTGTTTACAGTCACAGTACGAAACCGTGGGTAAATGTGATGAGCACGCGAAAAAAATACGATGGAAGACAATGGGGTTTTTTTTAATAACGTGCATCGAGGAAGAGGCGATGGTATTTTTCATGAAAAGAGTACTAAGGTTAAGACTATGAGGTATAGAGGCCATCATATAACGAGTAAATGTGAGAATATGATGCGAGAGTCGCGGATAATTAATTTTGAATTGAAGGGAAGACAGGCAAGGACGAGTTCGTAAAATGCCGATATCGACTAAATTAGCCCTGAACTGAAGAAAAAAAGATACGTAGGTAGATAGATAATTGCTTTTATTCGGGCGAAATTTAGACCATAAAGTCAACTTTTACATTTAAACCTAAAGCCGCCTAAACAAAGAACCAATTGAAATTTGGCGTAATGCAGTTGAACTTCGACAACTAGAACTTCAAGGGAACACGGCAAAAGTTCGACTAATCGAAACTTCGATTCATTTTAAGGTATCGAATGCGAACGAGAAAAAATATCTCGGCTTCGACTTATCGAAAAATCGATTCGTACAATTCGATTTGATTGCATATAATATTATGAAAAGGAAAATGCATTTACAAAGGCCTCTTTGTTGCTACCAAAAAATACCGACGCCTATTTTTTCCAGAAGGCAGCATAGAAAACAAAACTAGTTCTGATCCTATAAATGGCACATCAAAAGAAGCTTCCGAGCTACATTCTGTTATAGTCGGCAACAACTAATCTGACTGACACAGTATAGTCTCCTTTTACAGAACACAAAAGAAGTTAAAGGACTTTTAAGCCGCTAATGATGAGTCTTTCTTTCACGTCATGCAACAACATCGAGGTAAAGGCCACGTAATGCTTTGAACTGGCTAAACTAGGACTTCCTCTTAAATGGGATATTATAAAAGCACAGTAGCGCTCACGCGTTATAGCATGAGACATCTAATAGTCTCAGCAAGAATACAGATGACAGCACGTTTCCATGCACAAAAAGCATAACCTTTGTACATTGTACAGCAAACGCGAAAGCCTTAGATCAAAATTAATCTGTAGTTACTAATTTAAATTTCTGATGCCAAAATTATAATTTCAATCTAACAATAAGATAAATTACTACACGTGATGCAAACACTTATAAAACAGTATCATACCCCTTAAAATAGACTTTAAAACAGAAATCCTGACGTATGTCACAACACAATGTCACATGAACGAGTAGACGTCTTTGTGGAAACCACATGAAAACTTCAAATTAGCGAGATTACTCTTGTTTAGGTCTTTCAAAATTCTGAATTAATAATAAAACATCCAATTGGTGGAGGTATATAAAAGGGAAGAAAAATAATAGTTTAATTTACGTTGGATGTATGTATAGGCAAAAGAGTCCTAATACTTCTTGAAATGGTCCTGCATAAACGTTGACAAATACGAATTTTGAAATATTCATGCCAAATTATTGGGCTCAAATATCATAATACATAAAATGGAATTTCAGGATATCTTCACATTACCAGGGCCGCGCCAAGGGTGTTTGGCGCACGGGTGCAAAATAATTCTGCGGCGCCCCCTTCCCCTCCTCCAAAGTGACTTCTAGTCAATCTTAAAAAAAAAAGACCGCCATTGTCCCCTAAATAAACGTTAGCGATGATATCTGTTCTTATTTGTATTACGGACAGCCTCTTAATTTAAAAATAATTTATCGATAATGTTTTACAGTTAAACTTTGCTACATTTGTCTAATATTAGCTTTCAATTGCCAATCGAGCGAATTGCTCAGCTTTATTTCCTCTTTTAAGCACTTCAAAGAAGGGGCATCCTTTTAAATGGACGACAATAACAAAGATAAAATATCTTGATTGGAAAGCGCTCCCGACTAGTTCGTGCCCGGGTGCCGTGCACCCATTGCACCCCTGGTTGGCGAGGCCCTGCACATTACTTACTTTAGATTTAATTTTGCAAGCTTATGGTCACAGACAAAGGTATGTATCTCTTAACGATCCCAAAGATGAAAGTGTTGCATAAGGTGAATAGTTTCATATCAAAATTGTCAAGTTCAGCTGAAAAGCTCTTTTAATATTAAAATCAATCAATAGTAATGAATATTCATGGATTATATTTTTTATAAATTAACACCGAAACATTTTATTTCATTGATACTTGGCCAATTTCACAAAATATATCATTAAAAAAATAAAAACTGCAATGAACAATAAAATGTATGGATACATTTAAGTGCTAAACGATAAATTTCCGGAAATTTTCCTCATAAAAACAGATAAATGTTCAAAATCGAAGTGTTAGCGATAATAAACTTCGGACGTATAAAAATGTCGATATATACATTTTTTATACCCTTGTTTCATAAAACGTCCCGAGAAGGTGGGAGAAACAAATAAAATGCGGGAATTTTATCATCTCATAAACCTAGGATGTGAATAATTTAGAGGGAACACACCCAACCATTTAGCACGAAAGGGTTAAGGATGCAAAATTATTTTTTGTCACCACAAGATTAAAGATATTTATACTTACATATTTAAAGCTATTTCTATTTATTTTTCTTTTCGACGCATAAGTTTTGTCCATGATTTTAGCCATTTTCAAAATATAAATCAGGTTTGAGCATTAGAATTTTCCGTCTTTGTGGGTCGGGGTTTGAACGCAATCGTCGTCGCAGAGCAGGAAACCCAGTCGGGAGGCACTTAACGTTTATCGTGACAGCACCTTATAACCCACCAGGGTTTCCTCCCAGTAACCCCGTTAAACGCGAGCATAACAAAAAAGCGAAGGAATATAAGGAATTGGATCAAGAAGACGCCGGGTCGGCATTGACCTACAGGAAAAAATATCGACTTCCGTAAAAAACTAAAGGGTGAAACCCTATTGCAGGCTTTTTTGAAATTCGTCGATGTATCGTGGAAACGTGAAAATGGATGAGGGTCAAATGAAATTCTCTATTAAAGAAAAATTCAGGCTATTTGAAAATTTAATATTTATACTGGTAACAATAATCCATTTTAGACATTCTAAATTTTGGTATATTTAAAATCGTCAGCAATTAAAAGCTAAGAGATTAATGGATAAAATAATTTATTAATATAAGAGTGAAATAATAAAACCGTTTATTTTATACAAAAATATAACATCTTTCAGCATTCACTGTACTTGAATTTGCGTTTGTTTTTTATACATTTAAATAAATAAATATATATATATATATATGTATGTATGTACATCTACGAATTCTCAGAAACAGAGATTGAATACAGAATTCCCCGTAATTACGTCCAAAAATCGTTTAGGGTGACACCTCGCTCTTTTCCGGAATAATTACTTTTAGTACCACCACGAGTTAAATACAGAATTATTATTTTTTGCGATAATTACCACACCTTCGTCCAATTAAAGTGTCACGCTCCATCAAGAAACCAAAATACGACGTCGAATCCCAAAAAGAAAACAAACGCGAATCGGCGTATACCCTCAGTAACCGCGTCGACGGTATCAAAGCAAATCCATCCGGAGCCGTGCAGAACGCGAATCTACCGCGTCGGGGGAATACAAGATAAGAGAAAAATACATATATAAAGGAATCCTCCGTAGCGATAAGACCACACTTCTTCTCGTGGAAACAGCTGTTCTCTTGAGAGAGAGAAAATAACAAAAGAGAGAGAGTGAGAGATGGCACGGAAATATTCCTGAACCTACGGCAAGAGAACAAAAGCAACCAGGGCAGGGTCTTTGTCGTGACGCTGTTAAAAACACGTGAAGGACTCTTTAGCGCCCCCGTGCTAAGGATGGATCGAAATAAGGCTCGCATTCTTAAGAAAAAAAAACCTTATCTCCTTGTTCCTTATGGTGTCTGCACAGAGTGAGAGACAAGGGGAGACGATCCTCGAGAATAAATATATACGTGAAGGTTGTCACAGACACGCTCGATGGAAAAGGTAATTGCATACGCGAGATGGGAGAACGTTTCTATGGTGATTCTGTTGAGTTCACGGGACACGGATGTGTGACGGACAGACAAAACGTTTACATTAGCGGATTTTAAAAAAACGTTAAAAATAATGGCATAGGCTTTTGTATAAATTCAATCATTTTTATCTTTATTTTTCTGTAGCGATAAAATAAAGGTCTCAAAAACGACAAAATGTATTACATAGAAACGAAAGCGCCTTTCAGATCGACAAAAAATAAATTTAAATTCTGGCGATTTATTTTTCCGAGACAAACATATTCTACAGGAGACGAGATAAATAAATAAATACACACACACACACACACTAGTGAATGTGTGCTTGCATTCCGCAAGCATTTTCTCTCATTTAATAAGAAAGACTAAAAGCCGACAAATAAATTCTAAATGTAAAAGCGCCCTGCACGAATTTCAATGGTTTTATTATGCGAAATAATCTCAAATTTAAGGCTGTCTGGAGTCGAACCGATGACACCTACGTAGGGGTCCTCAGATAATATGGAGATATTCTCACGACATCTACAACCCCTGAAAGTATCAGATCATTATTCCTCTTAGTTTCGTCTATATGAAGGAATTTATTTTTACCATGCTTTCTTATGGGAGATATACTGGGTCGTCTAGAGTCGAACCCAGAACATCTGGCGAAAAAGTGATAACGGTTCCCTATAGATCTCATGGATATCTAACAACCATCCAAGTTTCAAATCTCTATCTTATCGGAAAGTGCCCGAAATTAATTTTCAAAAATGCCGCAATGCTTTCCTTATGGGAAAAAAGCAAATTTCGGAATTTCTGGAGTCGAACCCATGACACTAAGGTATGAGATCTCAATTTTCTGGCGGTTTCTCCATGCCGTCTACAATTTTTGAAAATTTCAGCTCTCCATCTATTGTAGTTTGGGCCAGACATCAGTATCCTCCTATATCCTATATCCTCCTCTGTAAGATCTGAGCTTATAGTATAGATATGCGTGTGTGTATATATACACACACAGTCACTCGTCAAGACAGACGTCATGAATAAATATAAGCAAACAACGGAGAAGAAAATGTGTATTCTTCTTTTGAAAAATAAAGATAGGGGCTCAGAGCGTATAGAATTCGGGTGAAAAAAATAAACCTAAAAAATTAACATACTATTTGTCTCTTCGGCGTATTTTCTTTGTCACCTCCCAAAGATGGATTCGATCCGTTTTTTTCTCCCAAGGGCTGGTCTCGTTAAAAGCAAAATAAAATAAACAACAATAACGGTGTCAGGGTATATTCCCTGAGGGAAAAAGAAACTTCCTTCGAAGAGACTCTGACTCCAAGGCTATAAAAAAAACGAAACAAGACAAAACAAATACATTTGAACTCTTGAAATCCTTAAATCAGGACAAGAAAAAGAGTTGTGCATTGCATACCGAGTCAATGCATACATCTTTTCGTAAAGCAAACGACTAAAGAGAATTTTGCAACAGGATTTTCATTCATAGAAAGAAGGATCTGAAGATCACTATGCAAGCAGGCATAAGCTGTTATGATGAGCATGAGGAAACAGGAGAAAAAATCTGCCATGACCGGGAATCGAACCCGGGCCTTCCACTTGCCGGGCGGATATTCTACCACTGAACTACCGTGGCAGACTAAATTCTCCTGTTCCCGCTCGGAACAGGAGAATTTAGTCTGCCACGGTAGTTCAGTGGTAGAATATCCGCCCGACAATTGGAAGGCCCGGGTTCAGATTCCCGGTCATGGCAGATTTTTCTCCTGTTTCCTCGTGCTCAGGATTTTCATTGTCAACCGGAAATAACAAGGAGTTACGAATACACGAATGCCATTAGTACCATACACTATGAAAAAAAGAAATGATATTTATTCAATTTATTCATCGAAGGTTAAATAATTGCAGAAACATTGCCATACATATAATCTTCGGAACTTCATTTTAACACAGGATGACCATACTTCCGGTTTCCGGAATTGTCCCGGGTCTTGGCAGGGTATCCTGAATTTTTATAGAACGTCCCGGAATTCTAGGTGGCTGGTCAATTTAGCAGGTAATGTATCAAATTCAAATAGTTTTTATAATTGTGAAATAAATGATTGTTGAAATGTTCAAAGCTTTTTTTCTTTTAAATCTAGTCACACAAAAATAACGGGACTGAAATTCGCGTAATTTTCCGGCATTTCTTCCCCAACATCTGATCACCCTTACTCAAAATCCTTAGGGATTATGAGTGAGCTCTTATTTGTTCAAGAACAAGCATTTAAAAAATACTTGCCTCAGGTATCTTCAATAGACAGAAAAAGGTTATGAACGCCAGATACGCATTTCGGCTACAAAGCAGTGGCAATTCACCTAAAGTAGATTATTAAACAATCGCCGCAGACGGTGTTCATAATCTTGTTGTGGCTGTTGGAGATGCCTGAGATAAGTATTTTTAAGTTCTTCTTGAATTCTTTTTCAGCCATAAGACGGTCTAGACCAGTGTTTCTCAACCTTTTTAGAGTCGCGGCACCCTTAAGTGACTTTTCAGAATTTGGCGGCACCCCTCCCTATCCACCATCAGTAATAATCGTGGTGAAGTTGAACCCATAACTCCAATCTCCATTCACTTCGAAGTGCCTTTGCGACGACATGAAGGTCGACTTAACTCTGGTTTGCATTTTTGAAAGCCGACGATACAAAATGAGTCTAAAATGGGAAAACAGAATATTTTTTGCGGCACCCTTCATAACACTTCACGGCATCCCGGTTGGGAAACACTGGTCTAGACAATTCTTTGGTGAATTCCGTTTCTAGTTGCCAAAGTGCTTGACTGCAAACATTTCAACTCAGGGAATTGACTGCTCATCCATCAACCAATAGCATCGTCACCTATTTACCAATTAAGCCCAATGCGGCGAATAACGTCGTCATCCCTCCTTGCCGAGGAGCGATCGTGACGCTGATTACATCTTATCCGTAATCTTCGGCTAGAATCAAGAATCAAGCCATACTCGACGTGTTTCTAGCGAATTTCGCTTTCATATTTATCACACTCCTTTGGTGACGATCATACTCCTTATCAACCTCATCAAAACCCTTTCCATGCATCAGTCAAAAGTTCCATCCACCTTGTAAATCGGCGTTTGCAACGCAAGTTTTTTTTAATAGATAAAAATAGGCTAAAACTTCCCGTTTGGAATGAGTATCAAAGATACTAGAGATTTTACAGGAATACTTCGTAGATACTGGCTATTTATTCGTATAGCACCTGTTTCATTCAAGGAATTAAAAATTTGTGAATTTTAAGTTCGAAACTGTTTTCCAAAACTTAGATTTACATATAACTGCCTTTCCTCCTCGTCTACACTGAAGCAACACCATTTATATATTTCTGGTGTTTTCTTTAGGCACGTACTTAATCATACAATAAGCTCCCGAACCCATCAATGGCATTACAACTATTTTATCTCGAATTATTATTCATACTTCTTCAGTTTCTACTTTAAGTTTACTATTTAAATTTACATATTTAAAAAAATAACACTGTTTTCCCCAAGATATTGCGGGTTTGTAAGGGACAGAATAAATCCTCAAGTCCAATTTCGTCGAAAATGATGTCTTAACGCTTTAAGAATTGTACATTATTCTCAATTATCGCAAAAGAATATTCTTTGGCAGTGTAATAAATAGCATCATAGATCACACACACCCTACCAATTTAAGTCTTCCTTCTCTTACCGTTTACTTGCTATTTTCATTTAATCGATCGCACAGATGGACAGAGAGCAAAAACATCGCGTTATAAAATAAAACGATCTAAAAATAAAAACCATAAATACAACAAAACCTGTAGCATTAAGACTTGGACGAAAATTCAACATCCGCGTCGTATGAAGCTATAGGAAAATTACCACGCCGCGCGGATATCGATCTGACACGACAACCACCGCCGCCGGCTTTGCGGATAAAGAAAGAATGATTCACCTGAAACCGACCGAAAAGGTAAGGGCAAATCAGACGCAGTTGCAGGTTCGTTAGGCTCAGTCATACGCTACGCCCACTCCCTCTTGCATAGAAGAGGACTGAGTTAACTCCCTCTCCCTTCGGCGACGCCGACTCCCCAAGAGAATCCTTAAGTGGACTCGAAGCGGGTCGTCGCCCACGACCTCCGAAGCTGAGAGAGAAAGAGATTTAATAAACGCATAGAGACCGAGGAAGAATAAACGTGGGTCGCTGGAGAGGGATCGTTAAATCTTTCACCTTGGACTAGTCCCGACTTGCAGAAGAGGAAAGACGAGCGAGAGAGAGAAAGCCGCAGCCGAAGAGGAGAAGAGCGTGATTCACCTCGCAGACCATAGTGCACGCCTACACGAATCACGGAACCGATGCAGACAGGCTTCGTCTCGCGATGAAATGCGCGAAGTTTGGCTTCACGCTGACCGCTCGGATCCGAAAATATTGTACATTCAGGAGCTTTTTCATACGTACGATCTATTTTGCATGAGAAACAGCTGATAAAGACATTGATGTTGTACTAAGAATGAAAAACATGACCTTCGGTTAACTATAAATTGACATAGGAGCAGTGACTCAGCAAGAATTTACTGTGGGGGTGTGGCAAATAATAAAAGGCATTTTTCATAAGGAGATTATTCTTATTCTTCTTTGACAATTTCAGATAATAACTAATGCAACAGAGATAAAAAATAGTTACAAGTAGACTATCAGTAGAAATAAAAAATCCGAATGCAAAGGGTTAATCTTTATTGATAATTAATTAATTATTACCTCATTAGGTTCCTAATATGCTAAACAAAATTACTTGTGAAAGTCGAGGTACTCTTTTATCGATGGCTAATAGCGCATTTAAAAAGAAAACGATGAATTAAAATATTACTCATGAGAAACACAATTGCTGCAATTATCATTGTTGCCATTTTTATGCAAATCGCAAAAAAAACTCCTCAACTGAAAAGCTTGGATTTGCTAGAGTCCCAGGCCTAATGTTGTATCAAAACACCAAGCCACAGGAGTGAAAATGGAAATATTTCCAGCTAACTGGACAATGACATTCAATGTGTTAAACGCTCGGAAATGACGCGAGATGAAAATATCGGAAGCACATCTTTAAAAAACCTACACTATAGTTTTTTTCCTTGAATTAAAGACAGTGAGCATTTTTCTGTGGCGAAGGGAGTGGACCACAAGTAACTCGAATGAAGAAATTTAACAAAAAAGTCGAGCGAAAAAGTTTTTACCGAGTGAAAGCATTATATCGGCGGTAGCCGAGGACTATGAAAAAAGAAAATACGAGCAGACTAGAGGCGTCTGAGATGTTGGCATGTCGTAGAATGGAGAAAATTAGCAAGACTGACGGAAAAACAAAGGAAAAAGTTTTTAATACGGTAGGGAAAGGGAATAGCTTAGTTAAGAGAGTAAAAAGGAAAAGTCGGAAAGAATGCGTTGGATAAAATTTAGAGACGCGAAAGAAACCACAGAAAATGCTAGGAAAGAGGCAAAGGGCTAGGAAGAGGAAAGGATGCTTGATGCATCAAAAGAAGGGGATTGGTAAGAGAAAATGAGGAGAGAGGCATACCAGACATATTGGGTCGGGTGAAACAAAAGCTTAAAGAAGAGCGCTGATTACCAAACAATAATAGTCTCAAAAAATAAAATGCTCATTCCAACTAATCTTCCGTAAGCTTTTCAGACGCCAAGTAATGCCATCCCGGAAAAAATTCCTACATATTTTGTGACACAGATCCTCCATAACATCGTAAATGAAAAAGTTTTTAAAATTTAGTTTAAAATGTAAAACAACTTAATGATACCACACATCATTATTAGGCCTAATAAACTGTAAGGGTTTCCCGAGAAAAACTAAAACGTGAAAGCATTCATTGAACAAAATTTTTATATGGAAATTTTTCTCTAAACAACAAAAATGGGAACAGAAGATTTATTCCGAAGCTGACCAGAGATAGTTTTCACTGTATCCAAACAATGTCAGAAGCTGTTTACAGTGGCTTATTATATCATTAGTGATATAGTACGTCAAAGGTATCAAAAGGTTTTCATCTAGGATAATGTAAATCAAATGAAGAAGAAAAAAACATGAAGTTCTTGATTCCAAAGTCTGAAAGGGTTTTTTACAGGTTTCGAGATTGTGACCAAAACGCCGAACAAAATTACTGCAACGCTACATCAATTTTTATTTCGAATGCAATGTAATGCGATAAAATAAATGCGTTTTATGTACTGCGCTACACTGTATTTCTACGTATATCGCCAAAATGACACAATTACGTGCGTGTATCAAGTTCGTTTATTTTTATACTCCGTTACTGTTTGATTACACGAGAAAATCAACAATGCTAACTAGGTCAGTCCCCTATTACATCGGATATACGAAACTTAGCCGAATTAATTTCCACTGCGTTTCCTCCGGGCGTTGAAATAATAATTTATGTATGACGCAGCTAGCCTTTTCAGCTAATATTAACGGAGATATTTTAAGGTACGGTTATCACTGCAAAAAAAGCGATGAGTTAAAACTATTTAAACATTTCTTTAAGAAATTAAATGTTTCATTCTGTGGACAGACATTCCAAACATTAGTCCATTATTACACGAGAACCCATTTAATATATTTAATTTTAATAACCTAGAGTTGACGTATATATATATATATATATATACACACACATATATATCTTCCGTATTTCAACTTTCGTTTCCGTGGACAGGCATTCAAAACACCAGCCCATTACCACATGACAACCCATTTAATTTGTTCAATTTTAATAACTTATGGCTGAAATCTTCCATATTTTCTCTGGACAGGCATTCCAAACATCAGGTCATTACCAGACGTAAACGCATTTAATTTATTTAATATTAATAACCTACGGTTGACATACCTTCCGAATTTGAATTTGACTCTCATAGCGATATATAAATCTCCCAAAAATAAAATTTCAAGAAAAATGGCAAATATAATACGGCTGTTGAGGATTCATGAGATTCTTATGCATACTCTAATGCCTAGAATTGGACGGTACCGTTTTATTACGTTTTCGCCTCATCACGGTACTCTTTTAAAAGAATGACTTCGAATTTACCGCCATTACATTTCACTTTACCGCGTATTTTAAAAGTCTAAAAAAATCGGTACAACATACATTGTACAAAATTTCTCATATACTAATGCGTCGTTTAGTTATCTTTAGAAAATGAAAATCGTATGAGCCTGTTTTTAGAAAATCCAATGTTTGTTAAAGTTACCCAAGAATAAAAGTCATATTCATTCATTGAGAAAAATAAAATGTGTAGTATTATTGTAGATGTACACTCAAGTAACTGTACGAAATTTGATCAAAATCGTTAGAGCCGTTTTTGAGAAAATCGAATTATTGTTAAAGTTGCCTAGAATAAACTAGCCTTATATTCATTTTTTGAGAAATAAGAACTACACAGTATTATTGAAGACTTAAACTCAAGTAACTATACGAAATTTAATCAAAATCGTTAGAGCCATTTTCGAGAAAATCGGATTGTTGTTAAAAATGCGTAAACTACTCTTAATTATTGAGCAATGTCAACCATTTCTATGTATACTCTGCTCAGTATGATAAAATGCCTAAGTACAAGATTTCATTCATTTTCGCTCTACCGTCTAGGCTCCAGAGCCAGTAACAGACAGACAGACGGCATTGCGAAAACTACTTTTTCGGAATCAGCGACACCTAAAACGTGTATTTCCGTAAAAATCTCGAGGTCGAATTTAATCGCGAAAACAATACTTTCTCGATACTTCATACGAGAAAGTAAAAATACACTTCGACATTTTCATATAAATACACATATCCGATCTTCAACGCCAAGCTTCACTTATTGACGTTCATAACCGACACGCAGAATCTCTGCTTCTTTGTTACATGCTGTATGCAGATGTCGTTTGCTCATTTGCTTGACATTACTCACCCACGCTGCATCCTGCATACGTGTCGTTGGTTGTTGATTGTTTACACTGTGAGCCGTTTTGATTCGTCAACCTGACTCGCCGTTCGTATTTTTCCAAGTTTGTCATCGTCTTTCCCTCCATATTTGTTCAAATTTTCCGGTCTTGGTAGAGGGGTGGTTAGCGTGCCTATCTCCCAATGCTAGGGTCGCAGGTTCGAATCATGCCGAGGGCATAGTCGTGTGTGTTCGTCCTTGTTATTGCTGTTACGATATTCAGTGTAACTGGCCCTGAGCTGTCTCTGAATTCTTGCAAATAAATAAATAACATCAGTGAGAAAAAAATCATTGATTCTGCTAAGAGAAGTAAGGAGGTGCTTAGCCTCACCAAAGTCGAGAAAAATGCAGGTACAAGGATAAAAGAATTTAAAAATCAATGCAACACGCATTACAAAATGGTAGTCTATGGCAGTGTTTCTTAATTGGATGAACGGGAAGCTTCGAAAATAATTACAATAATTTTTTTAACAAAACATTGCACTATTTAAGATCCTTAAAAATTTCCATTCATGGTTAATATAATATCAAAACGCATTTGACGTAAATATCCATTTCTTGGAAAAGATAGGGTGGCAATCGTTTTTTTTTGACAAAATGGTTGGTAGGACGAAAGGTGCAAAAGGTTAACAAGCGGTGGTCTATGGAATGAAGTCGCTCTTCTTTTCGGCGTTTCATGATTAGGACACAACTCTCATTTATAACACGTAAACTATGGACTCGTCACATAACCGGTCAAAATACTATATCGTAAATGACACGGAGCAAAATTATCCTATTATAGAAATGACAATCTTTTAGTATATTTTATTGATTTCTATAGCGGGATAATGGATGCACAAGGGAGAACATTCTTTTATTCACGTTACCTTCCCTTGAACTGAGCCTCGAGGTAAAACGTTTGGGACCGATGCGCGGAAACGTATTTATAACGTGGATATCTATGGAAAGGAGCGACCACATATCGGTCTCTCGCTTATCAACGCACTTCCCATAAACGCAACTATGCGGCAGACACAGCACATAAGAAATTAAGCAAAAGTCAGCTATTCTAACGATTTTAAGTGGGGCTTTTTTTCTTTTCACAGACTGATGGGACGCGTCAAAGGTATAAGAGCCTCTCCTAATTAGTTTCACAACTTTAAATGTATAATTTTGTAACTTTGAAGTAAATACGAGCAAGTAATATACAGCAAGCAAGGGAGGAATTGCAAATTACATAAGGCGCATTTTTCCTTCTATTAGGATTATGATGACAACCTATGACTACATCTTTGGTTGAGATCGACGGCCTCATAGTTTTTAAATTCCCTTTAAAAACATTATATAAATGCTATGTAATGATAAGTTTCCCGTTAAAAGCATTGGACTCGTTGCTATGGCACTTTTATTTCCCATTGTGAAAAATCGGAAAAATTTCCCTCGTTTTTTATTTAAAAGCAAGTGTTCGTTCTCGTTCTCGGTTTTGAATTGTTTTTTTTTATAAACCTCAGCCTTTCAGCTATAGAACTGTACATGCTCCGAGCTTGTCTTAATTTTAACCAATTTACAAATGCAAATTTATAATTCCCTGCAACCGATTTCGTGCTTTTCTTATGGGGAGATAGAAAGGAAACAAACAGTTGGGAAAAAGAATCTGAGTACTACTCAGAATTTGATCCTAGATCCACCAAAAGTGTGCCGTGATTAGCCCTCATGTAGATCGCCCTATCACGAAAATTTGGCTAAAGCTGCATGATTCCGGCGATATAACCTGAACATACAGGCGGACAGACAGACAAACCGAATACGTACATAAACGATTTAAAAATAAAGCGCTTACAACACAGAAAATCCGCGCACATTTTTTTGCCATTTCATCCATATTCGGTCACCTTCAAGAGCTCGATTTTTCATAAAGCTGGCGCAATTTCCTTTTCACTGCATCCGCTTCGTTAACTACCTTCCACTATAATCGGAGGTGCCGACAAGATCGGCGAAAAGGGTAATAACAGGCATTTGTTTCGGGAGAGGAGCACGACGAGGAGACGCTTAAAAAGACGAAAACCTCAAACCTTTTGGTACCCTGCTATTTGTATCTCTTAAGGATTACTCGTGTTACACACCCTCATTAGCCTATACAAAACCGTGCCACACGGCACCGCATCGGGGGTCGGTTAGTCCGCAGGTGCTGCATTCGCCGTTTTTTATTGGTCGGCCCCCTCTCTAGCACCTCGATTTATGACGGTCAAGGTCCAAGCGAAAACTTTCAGGGGGAATGTCGGGAATTTATGTGCCACACACGACCCGAAAAAAGATTCGAATTTCTCTCCTTTTTAGGCGCGTTTCGCCTCCAGCGTGAGCGCCTAATGTCATCGGTCTGTCCGTCCGTCCGCATGTCCGTCCTCGGCTTCTACCGAACGGATTTTCAGGTAATTTGATATTAAGAACTTACTATCAAAGGTAATACGAAAATCCCAAAAATGAATAAAGTAAGCCAATCAGGGCTACCACTTTACTAGTGACAAAAAATTAACTTTCCGTCATATCTCGTTAATTATTGCTCATATCAAAATATTTTTCAAATAAAACTTGTAGAACTAGTAAAGAGGAGTATTTCTTTTTCTATACATTTTTATCGGAGTAGCTGTTATCAATAAAATCGAACAAGAAAATCTTAAATCGAGATGAACTTAGAAAATTTCTTGCATGGTTACTTCTTCATTGCTGCTAACATAAACAATCTCACAAACAAACGTTTAATTTACTTACGTGTGCATGCAGTATTATTAAATAGGAAGAAAATGGATTATTTATGATGAAGAAAGAACTTTAAAAAGCTATTTCCCTTACGTACAGGTACGATATATCATTTCTTTCTAATACTCCATTGCAGGTAACGCGTCCATTTGTGATACGCTGTACACTTTCCTAACTTGTTTTGTTTATTAATGTTTGTAACATCACGATCGGAGATACGTCGGAAAAAGCCCGCGAGCAAAAACTGACTACAGATTAATCTGATGTATTTTTTTTTCTTCCGCATTTTAACGCGTCGAGCAAGTGTTTACACGAAAGCCAAAGCGTAAGTGTTCGAGTTATTTAGATTGTTCCTTTGTTTTTTTCGTGAGCCCATGTTGGTTCAGGAAAAACCAAAAGAATTCCACGCTTCGATAACAAATTCCGATATGTATGTATACAGGTCTTTAAAAGAATCCACGTGTTTCAACCGTTAAAAAATATTTGTTGACGTTCTGAGTTTAAATAATGGAATGGCGCAACGTGGACGGAAAAAAACGTAGTACCAAGACTTTGATTAAATATTTCATTTAACCAAGCTTAATGATGGTCGATATCCAATAATTATGTACCGAAGTAAGATACTGTGGCAAATGACGCGAATACTTTAAACTAATTATTCAAACAAAACAAATACAGTGATCTAGAAAGACTGCTTCTTGTCACACCACTACAATAAAACTTCCCTTTTGTAGAAAGTTTTTAGTGTAAAGATTTATGCGACAGCAATTAGAATTAGAAATGTCTAGTTTAAAGATAAAAATATTTCATCTTTGCATTAAAAACTTTCGTGTTGATAAAGGGAGTTTTCTGACAAGGAATATTTCTGCCACAGACCTTTCGACCTAATTCAATCCAATTTAAATCTTCTAAATTAAAACTTACGTACTTTCCGAGGCATAAAGGGAGAGAATTAAGTTGGTAAAAAATCTAGCAATTGGAAAATGACAGCTTTAAACGGAGAATATTATTTCAATTCGATAAAGTACTCGACTCAACGAAAACATCCCAAAGTTTATTATGTTCAATTAAACAAGTTTCAATCAGCCCTTAGATAATTTCTAATAAGTCTTAAATTTAGAACACAAATCTATAAGTCTTTCGATAGTGGACCGAAAATATGACTCATTTGACACGTTTCAACGTGGCTACAAAGAAAAACGTAGCTATTGATAAATAAAGTACTTAAGTAGCTCCAACAGCCATAACTGGTTTAAATGCTCATTCTGGAATTTTAAAAAAATTCCTTTTGATCACATCGAAAGATTTCTTTTTGATCACAACAAATCCTGCTCAAGGCTGAAGTTTTCGTTTACGATAAGCGTGCATACATTAAAACACTCGCACTTTTTATTACGTGTGTGAATATGTGAAACAATTACAAAACGGTTTAAAAAATAGGTAAATGAATCTTATGGGTATAAATCTTAGTCATAAAACGGTTGAGTTTAAAAAATATAGTTTTGCCATTAACCCTCTTGAATATTCGCGTTAAAAATTATCACGTATCAAGTATTCGCGATGGGTGGATACGGCCCAATATATTTTGAAGCTCAAAAAGAATAATTCGACTTCAAGAATATTTTTAAAATTATTATGAATGTTAAAAATATATCAATAGAGAAAAATAAAAACAATTTAAATAATTCAAAATAATTTATTGAGCTTTTTAATGCAAAAAGACCATAGGAAAAAAGTCACAGGAAAAATTGACCTGCGTTGAAGTTTTGTGTTGGGTTGAAATGGCCGGTCTTGGGGATATTCTCTGGGTCTTCATACCCTTTCATTTATCTGCGCTTGAGTTTTAAGTTGTCAGATTGATATTTTCTATTTTACCTGTGTTTCTATCGTACCTAGCGCCTCCTATCCAAGTTATTTGCTCTTATTCATCGTTAAATTTTCAATGTCGGACCCGGGGACACGCGTGATACGTTTAAAGAATTGTCAACCCCAGATACTAGGTGAATGAAGTTAGCTGCGTTTAAAAATAAAAAGATATGGACATTTAAAATTTGTCTGGGTCGATTTTACCCAGACGCGAGTACTCAATGATTAAGAGATTGATGTAGGCCACTCCTTCCATAAAACTAGCTCGATAATTTATTTTGGAACTAAAAAAAAATCACGCGTTCCCTCGGAACGAGACCCGAAACGGCGGAGCAGCGAGGGAAAAAAATAATCCACGCGCAAAAGCGGAAAAAGTTTTAATTAAAACAACCCACGAGGGAAATCAAATTCCGCGAAGTGGTTAAGGCTGCTCTTGGACGCCATACATTTTTTAACGCATCGAGATGGCGTATAAATTTGAAATCGGTTAGGCATTAAGGCGCGTTACTATGCACTCGTCAACAATTCGAACGGATATTTCCCATTAAGGATTAAATTTAAAATAAATTGATGTGTCCAACACATGACCTTCTCCATACGTAAGTTGTCAACTAAAATCAAATAAATACGGCGATAGGAACAGTTCAACTTACATGCTTCAGCGCTAGCGATTCAACTGTCTACCACGCGCGCGAGCTGCCCACTAACCGTCAATTTCGAAGAAAATTGAATATCTCTTGAAATATTCCTCATATGAAACTTTAGTTCAAACAAAAGTCGTAGAAAAATAGAATATCTACAACTTTTACATATATGTATATTAACAAAAATTCAGTTTTAAGCGAAATATTTTAGAAAAACTAAAATTTTACAAGAATAAACCGCTATTTCCGGCTGACCGATTGTTATCAAAATCTTCTCAAATCTTAAGAATATATATAAAATCACAAATGTATAATTTCATGCTGATCTGATGAATAGTTTTTGAGTTAGAACGCACGCAAAATTTGTCACACATTCGGACACACATCATCGAAAAAACGTTCAAAACGTGTTCAAAGGACCTCAAAAAGTATATTTCCGTTGAAATCTCGAATCCGATTTTTTTCATGAAAACAATACTTTCTCTATACTACGTATATAGAGAAATTAAAAAGTGCATAATGTAAATTTTAACCTTATTTTAAGGTAACTAAAATACAATAGCTGTACAAGATATAAAGTAAAAATGCTTAGAATAACTCAGCCTAAGAAGAACGAATAGACGAATGAAAAGGTAATTAACCTTACGATATGAACAACAATATGATAAAGAAGATTTTTAAGGATATTTTTTAAACTGTCTGAACGTTTTAACATCAGGTGTACTTATTAATCTCCCAAAGCAGAAACGCGATTACCCATGCATGTAAATCAATGTCAAAATAAGAACAGCAAACTCCCGAATAACCGAACATGTAATAACCAAAATTTCGATTAAAGGGAATTTTTCACACGGCTTGAAAGCTTTTTATACTGCACCACGCTGACATGTAGGATATTTACATGTCTTACACCTTATAAAGGTATTAATACGCAGTAAAGTCATTATTTGACCTGTAACATTACTTCATACGAAAACATTAAATTACACATCATCCCGAAAGCTCCAATAACTTCTACAAATGTGTCTCTCCAACACCCCAGCGGCTCTCTTTCCGGTAAGTGCTCACTGGGTTTCCTTCAACACCTAGTTGTCCTAAATACACACACACACACACGCACACACATATATAGTTATGGAAGAGGAAAGGTAAACAAGGCTATTTAGGGCAACTAGACGTTGAAGGAAACCCAGTGAGCACTTCCCAGGAGAGTTGCTGGGTTGTAGTAGAGACACAATTGTAGACGTTGTTGGAGCTTTTGGGATGATCCCTTCGTCAGCACAAGAGAGACACAAATGTGTCTCTCCGACATATATATTTTATATATATATATGATCCCTTCGTCAGCACAAGAGAGACACAAATGTGTCTCTCCGACACATATATATATATGTCGGAGAGACACATTTGTGTCTCTCTTGTGCTGACGAAGGGATCATCCCAAAAGTGCAATTTTTTGTACAATAAGATCCATATATATACATATATCGACCGAAACGTCCGACTAACCGGAAGATACCGAGTAAATATGGATCTTATTGTACAAAAAATTGCACTCCTTTGAATAATTTTCTCGATATATTATCACTATAATCTTAATTTTTAGCTAAAAATTTTACGTTGATACAAATCGAAGAGCATTCTTTTACCACAACGGCGGATACAGGGGGGTAATTACTCTCCCCCCCCCCTCTCTAATATTTCAGAACACTAGAAAAATTAAACCGTAAACCTCCTCCTACGTGCAGAGCACGTCAGGCGAGAACTATACCGTTCTACTATATTCATTCTGCTGCTCAAAAAGTTATATATTTCTTTTTTATGTATTAAAATATATGGGAATTTCGATATTTTCAAATAGTTTAATTTTTCATTCCCGATAACTCCCATCCCCATGGATGAAGCGTGGATCCTCCCTTGTTTTACACAGCTGCACTTGATGCCTCCTCGAGGACTTTCCACAGATTCTCCCAATGGGTTGCTATGGTTACGGGTTTTTACAGCATGCTATCCTAAAACATCAGTTAATTATAGCAGAGAATGCGTCACATGATATTCCATCAACAACCAAGAACAACAACACTAACAGTGTCCGTTCGGACTCGCATTGTTTGAGAACACCCGGATGCGAATCACTCCCCAACGGAATCCTCAAAAAATAAAATAAGAAAACTGACCGTCGTGCGACGATATTCATGCAAACTCTAGAGAGAAAGGGCAAACAGAGGGCGGCCGAGTGCAAAAAGCAACACCAGAGAGCGTTGGCGTTCGAGAATGAAATCGAGAGAAAAGACGATGAATAACGCCTACACCTTTAGGTTTCCTTATGCCCACGCCTTATGAGAGATTTTTATAAAATAGAAGGAACAGCTGTTTCCCGCTACGTAACTTTCCCCTCTCTCTCTCACTTGCTGCTGTCAGTTGGTCAAGAGAAAAACGATGGCATAACACAGAAACGATGAGTGCTCAACTCTTTCTAGGTACTGGATTTTATAATAAAGAAAAGATGCTTTTGTTTGTACAGAGATTAACTCAATGTCTCTCAAATAATCCTTTAAAAATTGTTAGGAAAACTACATGTGTAGTTCGGCTACAAAGCAGCCGTCATCAGTGGTTATTGGCGGATAATACATTCTACGAGAGGATATGGTATTGTCCTGCTTCCCTAAATCGCCAGAGGCGCAAGTTGAGAGCGTTACGCACAAAATAACAGTATTATTGTTACATTAAAGAATATTTATTTATCACAGAATTGCCACTGAAAACGGAGGATTTGTACCCAAAATTCGAATTTTCCTTTCCAAACCTTCTCGTGATTATTAGATAAACATACTGCATCAAATTAATTTCATCTACGAGGTGAGCTCTATAATTATCGACTGAATGTGAGTTTAATATACTATACATCAACCCCTGACATTATCATTAAAATTTTGAATTTAAAAATAAAAACGTGATAATATCTATGGTTTTAGGAAAGAGTCGGCGAAGAGATTATAACAGTATTATTACTAAACTAAGCCCTTCAGAAAAATTCTAAATTTTTTCTGCCATGCTTATAAAATTATACACCTTAAAAAGAGAGAGGGGAAAATGCGTGAGAAACCATACAAAATAAAACATACGGCCACAGTAATAAATGTTTCCGAGTTTACATATACATAATACCCTGCAAATTACCAGATTGGCGAGTGGCAGGAGGTGCAGCGCACCAAAGCCTATCTAATAACTTCTCTCGCGGGGATTACTCTCCTGTTATGATCTCGTATGGTCCTTGGGAAAAACGAACCCTGATATCGCTCTGTCCTACAGTTGATCTCTCGTATTTTATCCTCGTGATCGTACCTACCCATATAAGTAGGTGCCTCTAATATTCCTGAAACCTCCTCTTCCTAAATTTCTCCAGAAGCCTTAACCTAGCGCTAAGTCTGCGGTCCTCTAGCGGCATCCAATTCAACTCCTTCAAGAGTGATGCGACGCTTATTTTTTGCTCAAACTTTTGCTTTACGAATCTGGTTGCTCTGCGTTGGATTCTTTCTAACTCAAGTATCTGTCCCATATGCTGGAAGCGTATTCGACCTGAGATCTGACTAATGATAAATAACACGTTTCTTGTACCTGTTCTGTGCTACTTCTTACTACTCTACCTACGAAGCCCAATTTCTTATTGGCTGCGCCTATGACCCTTCGAATATGCATATTCCACGATAGATCACGACAAATGGTGACTCATCTAAATAGCGCAGAACATAGCTAACGATTATATGCTCTAGAATCTCACACGATAATGACGTCGAGGAAATCGGTCTATAATTTTCGGGGTTCTCTTTATCACCGCCTTTGTGGATGGGCGTAACGTATGCTAATTTCCAGTCTTTCGGAGCGATACCATGTGCAACGGATTTTTCGAATATTATTTTCAAATAAGGTGCGATTACGGAGGCTAGCTCTTTTAACACTCGCGCGGGTATGTCCTCAGGCCCGGGAGACCTGTTTTGCTTAATCAACTCTAGTTGATGCGCGATACCTTTTTCAGAGAATATCAAATCCTCCATCGAATTTCCCTCATCGTTCAAAGCTGGTTTCTCAAATTCGTTGCTCTCCGAAGTAAACGCTTTCTCAAAGTGTTCATTTAACAAATTCGCTTTTTTCGCGCTATCGTGAACTACATTACCTGCCTCCGTTCTCAGTGACGCAATGGTGGGGCCTCTACCGCGAACCTCCCTAACGTACGACCAAAATGCTTTCGGATTTTCTTTCAAATTATTATGCAGAACTTTATTTTTGTAGTCATTAAAAGCTTCTCGCATTGTTACTCTAGCTCTTGACCGCGCCTCTCTATATTGATGCCGTATCATTGATCTCTGTTCCTCCGTGACTTTAGAAGAATTACTATTTAAGCGAGCGTGAAGTTTTCTTTGCCGTCTAAGAGCGCATCTAACTTTCTGGTTGTACCATCTTTGTTCCGCACTATAACGTTAAAGTTTATGTGGAATGAATTTATCCGAACACTCTCGCATCATATCCCTGAACATGCACCAGGATTCCTCTGTACTAGCGTTGATTGATGCCTCGCGGAAATTAGGGAATTGCGCCTGTAAAGAAGACCTAAATTTCGAGAAATCGCCTTTGGCGAACATATATACGCGCTTTCTAGCCTTAACCATTTTCTCCACTTTTAGCTTAAATTCTACGTACACGGCATTATGATCGCTTATTCCTTATTTTATGGATAACTTGTTCATACGCTCATGGTAGTTCGATCTCGTGGGGCATCTCACTAGCTGACGAAACGAGTGCTTACGGAAGGTTTGTATCAGGGTTTCGCATGATTCACGCTCTCTACCACCGGGATCAAAAGCAATTATGATTCCAGTCTATTGAAGGTAAGTTGAAGTCTCCTCCAATTATAATGGCCCTCTCTTTATTTTTCGATATTAGCGTAGCTACTTGTTTCTCGAGATTATGAATAATTTCTAAACTTGCATTGGGAGGCCTATAAAATGCGCATATATTTGCTATAGTGTAATCGCTTCCTCTAACTCCACACCAAACACTTTCTATTTCGGCGTCATTAATCGGTAGTGGAAAACTTTCGTATGCCTTGCTGACTGCTATAAATACTCCAACTCCCGACCGGATGCTATGATCTTTTCTAAAAACTCGATAGTCTTGAGGCAATATCTCCTGAATTGCAATCTCGTCCGTGAGCCAACTCTCTGTACCGATCACGACATCGGCGTGTAGACTGAGAATGATACGCTCAAAATCGGCAATTTTCCTATGGATGCTGCGGCAGTTCAATACGACGACATTTAATTTCTCACTATCGCTTCTCAGATAAACCTCAGCCTTTCCATTCCTATTCGTTTTAGGAATACATGCATTCTCCATACTATCATTCTTCCGGTAGGTTGATATAGTAGTTTAGGTGCGAATGACGCGCTAGTGGTTTACAAAATCCCGTCAGTTTACGTGAAAAGGCTCACATACGTACGCCTCACAGCGCGCAAGATCCCCTCGAGAGCATGTGAACATGCGAGTCACACAAGACTGCACGCGAAGAAACATGCGAGAAAGAGAAAGCACCCCATTCACCAAGAAAAGACAAAACTTAAAAAAAAACTTCCAATCTCCGAAAAGCAGATTTTAAAACAGAGAACAGCGATGACGGCTTTAAATCAGTCAAGGTTTGGAATCCTTCCTTTAAACCAGTTTGACGAACGACTTAACGATCGAACTCTGAAATGGATGACGGTAATTACGTACAACGAGAGGGTCTACCCTGATTGATACCTTTCACCCGATGGCAATTTCACTCACCGGTTACGGCGAACTTCATTAGTAGGTATAAATGCGACTGGTATAAACAGGACAAAAAACATTCGTCATATTATATATATATATATACTAGTTGTTATGTGCTTGCATTCTGCAAGCATTTTCAAATTTTAGCATTTTTACAAATTCAAATTACTCCCAGGCGATGTTGTACATAATCATATAACCATGTCAAATTTGGAGTTTGTTGCTCATTTAGAAGTGCCTTATAATTTTAATCATCATATGGAGCAATAATGGAGCAAAACAGCCCCTAACATTAAGAATTATTACAGTCTCAGATTTTTTCCATCTGTTGTAACTAAAAACCCATAATTCTGCCAAATTTCAAGTTTGTATCTCATTAAGAAGTGCCTTATAATTATCACATTCGTATGTGGCCGAAAAAGGGCAAAACCACACATTAAAAATAGGAATTTTTGCAATTTTATAATTTCATCTTAGGTTGCAATGAAATTTCTATAACCGTGCCAAATTTCAAGTCTCTGGGTCCTATGCAGTTGCATCGCCTCATTTGTTCTCGAATGGGGCAATAATGGGGCAAAACAGCCCCAAGAATGAGGATTATATCAATATTGGATTTCATTCATTAGGTGTAGTTTAACATTAACAGCATTAAAATATAAGCCTCTGATTCCCATTAAAAGCTTACCCATATGAAAGGATAGAGCTTGTTACCAAGGAAACCTATTGTAAGACCCAGAAAAATTACTACTTTTTTGAGATAAAAACTATAAATTTACGTTAAATCTACTCGGATTTGAATTCTGACTTCAAAAATAAGAAACTACAATTTATATCCTATCCGACAGTTTAAGTCTCGAGTTCGTATCTTGACGGGAAGTAATTTTAAAATGCAAATATAAAAACCTCTACACCAATTTACATGTATTCTTATGGGCAAAAAATGGGGCAAAAAGGGGCCAAAATAGCCCCTCAAAATAGGAATTTTGCCAGTTTCGGATTTTTTCCTTTGGTTGTGACTAAAAACCTATAATCCTACCAAATTTAAAGTTTCTGGCACATCTGGAAGTGCCTCATAATTTTGTATCCTCATATATATATATATAATATATCATGTGTAAGAAGCATCTATATATTATAGATATACAGTCGAACTTCTATAAGTCGAATGTCTATAACTCGAAGTGAATTAATTTTACAGGACAAAATCTTTTTCGTGTTATTTTTTTCTATAACTCGAATTTTCTATAAGCTGAATATTTTTTTCTTTCCCTCGAGGTTCGATTTATGCAGAAGTTCCATTGTACATATTAGCGGGCATTATAATGCCAGTTGTAGGGAAAGGATTATCCGGTGAAAGTAATAAGGCAGCCGTCCAAAACAATAAAAAAAGAAACACGAAAAAATTGAAGGAATAGGATGATTCATAGCATGCGATAAGAAAAAGGAACGAAGGACAATAATCTCAAGGAAGATAAGGAGGTGAGAGAGGAAAAAAGTCCGCCTTCCACAGAAAGAGAATTTTTTTTTTTACAGAATAAACCACTCTCTCGAACGAGGTGTTGCCATCAGTTCGATGAACATTTTTCAACCTGGGGACGGTCTTCTAAGTTCCAGGATCTGATTTGTCTCCCTCTCGAATCGGTATTTTTCGATCATTCGATAAATAAATCTCTGGGATTCTTTCGCATGGCGTTTCACGGTTACGCCGCTACGACCACTCCTCGCACTTACGACAGGGCTAATTGGCGGTTACGACGCCGACGTCAGTCTTGGATCGTGTTAATCATCTTGGAGATTTGTCTTTCCGCTTTGTGTCGGGCAATATACAATAAATTAAAAACAATTGACGCGCGTCTATTGTGCGAGTCTGCGGTTTGTTTTTTTACGGATCGAGTGTCGTCTTACTACGTCATCCTAAGGTATCTCACCTTCCGACATTTTTTATTTTTCTCTATAATTAATTAAACACGTATCCGAAAGATCCCATGATTGCACAGTTGCTTTCGCTTCAAAATTTTCGCTTCCCGATGACCTTTGGACCGATTAATCCATTACAACGTTGTTAATAACATTCGCATTAGTGTTATTTTATGGAACGAACTAACGCTGCGCTATGCGAAGGGATGGCTCTATTCATAACTTATACCTTATGGTACGTAAAATTCATACAACTCGTCTTATGGTTCACAATGACGCGGTTTGGTCGAACTAGGGTTTTCATATTGCAAAGAGCACATTTCGTGATTGGAGTAGGTTAACTGAAGCCGGTGTTGGTCTTATGTGCGATCTACATGCAAAAATCTGGTCTAATGTGCGATCTACATGTTAAAAACGCTATGTATTAGGAGAGTCCAGATTTTTTAAATTAAATTCTTTCTTTATTATCTAGTAACCGAGGATATTGGCGAGCCTTAGGCTTGCTTTATTTTTAGATTATAATGCCTTTTATATCGCTATTGCGCCCTTCGCCTCTCTGGAAAGAAGCTATCCCTCACCATTGGCCAGTGATCGGGTGGGTAAATGTCGCAACAGGCAGATCCGTTATGGGTTTGCAAGCTTTCATTTTGCGTGAAAGTTATCAAATCGAAGGAAGTGCAATATCCCCCCACCCCCTGATAGTAGATCACAAACTCGTGTGTAGATCGCACATTAGACCGGCACCATGGATCCCTTTACCATGTAAAGTCATATTCAAATAACAGGGGTTCACACAAGATGGCGCTCTTTTAAAACACATCCCCCATGTTATGAAAATGCAGCCGCCTTCAGTGCCGATTCACATTAATTAGACTCCAGAAAAGAATTGAAGACAGCTACGTTGCAGCCGAAATGTGCATCTGACTTTTATAACCTTTTTATGAATATTGGATAAGTACTTATTTTTTCAATTTTTGATACATAATTTTGTATTCTTGAAGAGGTTATGCCAAACTATAATGCCCAAACATTGATCTTTTTTTTCATTTTTCTTATGAGCGATAAAAGAACATTAAATCCAACCAAAGCTAATTTCCATTTCGACGCTCGGGCACCTTTTATCAAAATGAAATCTTTGCTATAAAAATCCTTCCTTTTAAATCGATACCGAATTGCGAAAACGACCTGCGGAAAAATTCCCCTCGAAATCTTTAGAGAAAACATTTGGTTTTCAAAGTTTTTTTTTGATCCTGGAATCTCCCTGGAGACGGCGTCCCTTTTCAGGGAGGCGCGAATGGAGATTCGATAACACAGGCCATGCCTCTTTCCATGTACATTTTTTTAAAGTTCTTCCCTATCGGGTCGCCTCTCTCGAGTTTTATTTGGAAAGAACGCTGTTTCTCGAAAAGTACGTGACACTATAGACTGGAAATTTTTCACCGGAATTCAGCGGAACAATCAAAACAAAATTGGATAAATGTATTTTTTTACCACTGTATCAACGGTAAAGTCCCTTACGCTATATTTAACAATGGAATTATAAATCTAACGAGAAGTTGTTTTTTTTTTTTAAAAGAGGTCTTAAAAACTGCTTGTGCGGGAAAAGATTTACTCAAATACAGTAGTCCACTGCACAACGGGGGTTTAATCTCATGTTCTTTCCTATGGGCTAAGGGATTTCTCACGTCACACAAACACGTAAAATACGGTGCGCGTCCAATTCAGGACCGCCTTTTATTTATTTTGTCAGGTAAACAACTTTCACATTAACTTAATTGCGTTGGACAAAGGTTTTCCGTGTTAACGAATGACGATTAATTTTAGCAAGTCTATAAAAAATGCCCTTTTTCTGTGACGTGAGAAAAAACATTTTAAAACAACCCTTCAGCGGTATTTAAAAAAAGAGCAAATTAACCTACTATAATACCACAACTTATGGCTAGAATCCATTAGATCAGTGCTCCGTAATTTTTTTATAATTTCACAGCCCAATTTTGGGTGCAACTGAACTTGGCGGCACACCCACCATAGATAGAACATTTTAATCACACTTTAAGCCAACAAAAAATGAAAAAAAAACAATCGCCTATACTACACGGGCGAAGAAAATTATTTCTAAAAAGTATATTCTTCAATATTTTTTAAATATTTAGTCCGGATTACGAAATAATTCGATGGCAAATATTACCAATGTTCTTCAATTATGAAGTTTCGGTTTAAAGTAACTGAAACGGCGTAAAAAAATCATGCCGTCGCTCTTTATGAAATCCGTCACTGTGGTATTTTTGGGAATAAAAAATATTCCTTCACTACAATTCTGCCTAATTGTACCGAGTCACACCAAGTACATTATCTAGGCGAAACAAGTGTGTCGTGGCACTAGACCTGGGTTTTTCAAACTTTTTTCCGCGGCTCAATAATTATAGAATATATGTTATTAAGCCCACCAAAATTATACCTTATAAACTACTGTTAAGTAAGAATTTTTCAGGATGTATTTAAAAATAAAACGGTTCAATTTAATAAGCTTTAAATCCCATTAGTTGATTTGGAATATCTTGGCAACAATTTAGCATAATTTTTCCGTCAAAATATTTTGGATTGACCCTTCTTTGAGGCTCTCATTGAACGTTTTGCGGCCCACCGTTAGGCCGCGGCCCATATTTTGAAAAACCCTGCACTAGACGACTATACATTCACAAAAAGTTGGGAAAAAAGAAATGCGCATTCAGCTACAAAAAAATACTGCTCTGTATCCGAAATGATCATCTGGTTTTTTCCGCCCTAGTTATCTGAATTATCACGCAGGCGTGAGAAACTGCGTGCATTGAAGCTGGGACATAAAACCCATCTAAGGCTTTAACGTATCTGACGGCGAAGTTGCGATGAATTACCCTCTCCATTTACAATTTTTCTTTTCCTTTGAGTTTAGCGCCGGGAACTTTGGGACATAGGCGTGAAATTCGCTTTTTCTTATATTCACAGGGGAGCGGAGACGCCGCAAAAATCTTCGAGATCTACCAGCGCTGGAGACGACTTAACGAAACGAAACGAAATATAAAACATTTAAAAAAATAACAACAACCGCGGAAATAAGGCGCTCCTTCGCGAAACGAACGAGATTCGTCATCGTGATTAGAACTCGCTCGAGCAGAGGGAACGAGTCGAAAAATAATAAAAATGAAAATTTTATGAGAAGCTATTAAGGAGACGCGTAAAAGGGGGGGAGGAAAAAGAAAAAAAACGCGAGGTGAATGGCGGCAGTATAACAGAGGGAATGTCGGGTGCTCCTAATGAGATTGGATACATCGTTAGCGTCCGTACTAAGAGGGTTTAATTCCTCACTCATCTCAGATTACGCCTTTAAAGTTTCATTGCGTCTTGATACATAGGGCGAAGGATTACGAGTGAGTTTTTTTTAACGTTAAAAACTCAACAGGAATGCGATTCCTGCCGAAATGTGGCCCATTACGTAAAATCGACATAAAATCTAACCTACCATACAGTCTTCAGTAATTACAAATCCGCAGCAGTCGATAAGACTCTAACATCCTCGGCAGTATAAGTTATAGGAAAAGCTTCGAATCAAAGTAGGATCGAAAGTTTTTTGTGATGAATACGATTTTTTGAGTAAATTTTGTTTAAAATGTTTCATTCTTTTAAAGTCACCCGACAAAACATTGCGGATGTGAACTAAGACACAAGTTAAACTATCTAAAATAAACAATTCCACGGTGATATTACGATGGAAGTACATCCTGGGCCCTCAAAACGGTTGGCGGAATTATACGAACGCAGCTGCTACAAAGCAGCCATACCTAGCGGCGATCCACCGATGGCGGAAAGTTTTCGTTACAAATAAACAAGAAGGAAAAGTATACTTCAAAAATAGACTACAAAAAAATTCAAAAGCGTTCTTTACTATCATTATAAGAGCTTGGGAGAGAAAAAATGGTTTTTTAATTGTTTATCGATAGAATCGCCGTAACGACCGATGTAAACAACACGTAGCGTGGGATTTTGTCAAATTTTTATCTGCGAAAACCTAAGTCGTAATTATGTGGTCTCGCGGATTTTTATGTGATAAATGTTGTCCTCTATCCGAATAAATTTTTTATTGATATCTTACAGATCACACAAGAGCTAGGGAGAGAAAAATATGGCATTCAATTGTTACTTGACGGATGCCATTTAACGAGATACGAGTTTATATAAGTGATCATGTGAAGAGGTAGTTCTAATTGACGGATACAGTTCAAAATCATCAATTGGCGGAACATTTTAATAAGAATCACACATATTTTATTTAATCAAAACCCGTCAAGCGGTCAAAGAGATGAAAGTCGCGAGAGACGAACGGACACACGAGACTTGCCCATAAGGTGTTCCGCTATTATCGCTTCGTCTAAAAAAGCCCAGCAATCCGTTTAGATTTATAGTCATTTAACTTATGAAAGTCAAGGAAAACGACTAAAATGTTAATAATTTAAAATACTTTCTCCAAAAAAAAAGAAAAACGAAGGTAACACCAACGCCACAACTCTGACTTGAATATGCATCTGCTCGAGTCGTACATTCTGTGATTTCATCACGTGAAATCGCTATATAAATATAATTCGATGTTCAATGATTTTGAGAGCATCCACGGAAAACAATATCGTCGAGAAAGCAATTTCTAAATCTAAGAACAGATTTTTAAAAAATTTATGCAGAGATTCGACTCGATTGAACAAAACACAAAGAAAATTACGGGGTAACTATTTCCGACTACACGTCATCCGCCGGAAAACCGGGAACTTTTTCCCCCATCACGAATTTCCAGACTTTGCAGCACCTTAAAACATAACCTTCGAACTTTCTGAAAGCGAATTCTCATCCAGAACGTGCGAATCTATTCCCATTCTTTAAAAGGTAGTAAATCTTTCCCATTCAGGGCGGTTTCCTGGAATTCTCCATCATCCTCCCCGGATAATGGAGGAGGGAGAGAGAGATAGATAGAGGTAGTAGACCCTACGCAAACAACCACCACACGGACCAGGCCATTAAACCTAATCAAAGATTAACCCACGTATCCCCGCCTCGCCGACCTGAAAGCCGGGCAACAATAGATAGCAAGCAAGGTAGGCGGGCATCAGACCATTAAATTACGCACTTTCAAACCTCGCCCATAGTGAGGAAGGAGATGGAAAAGGAAGGTCTAAAGGCGCGTCTCAAGAAACATCCCGAATATTCGAAAATTCGACCGGATTAAAAGGAATATGGGAAATTCCATCCGGAGAATCCGCTACCCGTTCCTGCAACAATGGCTCTCCCATAAGCCGTTCCATTCGAAATATTTCCAGGAGGAATCCTAAACGAAACCGCTTCCGATATCCCTTCTTCAAAGAGATGCTTTCCAGCCGTGCCGTTATGGACCGCAGAAACATCCGATGGGGCGAGTTGAATTAGCCAACGTATGGGGAATGACGTAGCGCAATGCGACGCTTTAGGAAGTCCGGACTGCGTTTTTATCTTTAAGGTCGTTGGCGTACGTACGATTTCGACGTGAATGCTAGAGGTAATGGCGACACAAGCCGGGTGGATCTGGACTAAATTATTCAGCGAAATATGCCTTTCTCGTTTCTAAGTGACGCTAATAAAAGACCTTTGGAGACATACGCTGGGTAGTTTCAGTAGCCCTAATATAATGACAAATAAAGATGTTTTATCAGAATAATAAATACTATTTAATATAACAATAATAAAAGCCTTCCCTGTTACTTTGTGTGTGACGCTCTCAACTTGCGATTTAGGAAAGCAGAACCATACCGTATTCGCTCGGGGAATATATTATCCGCCCATAACCGATGAAGACGGCTGCTTTGTAGCCGAACTACACATCTGGTTTCTCCAACCATTTTTTGAAGGATCATTTGAGAGACATACTGTGTTAATCTAATCCGAATACGATGGCGCTAGGAACCATACATAAAGTTACGACGCGAAGGAATTCGGGCGATTCTTTGACGGTCGCATCGTTTCCAAGCAGTCTCGAACTCCACCCAGTTACATCCTATGATTTATTTTCGAGTACACGTTGTGGAATAAATATACGTTCAAAAATCCTTCCTATTCTTCACGGACAAAGGAAAATTATCGGTGAAATAACCGAGAAAATCACCCTTGAGAATAGCTGTTCTCCGACGGAAAAAAATCGCAGTAAAGAAAAGGCTCCACTACCAAGCTTTATAAGTAGGTACGTATATATTTCTGCATTTTATTCGACAATATTATGAGTACATACACACACATTCATAAACATGGTAATAATAAATTCGACAGAGAATCATCGAGCTCATCTTATGGCTGAAAAAAATTCTAGAACAAGCACTTTGAAAAATACTTGTCTCGTGTATCTCTAATAACCAGAAAAAGGCTATGAAAAACCAGATACACATTTCGGCTACAAAGCAGCCGTCTTAAGCTACTGGAGATACCTGAGACGAGTATTTTTTATTAAATGCTTGTTTTCGAATGTGATAACAGTCCAAAGAGGCTGATTCGTCAGAAAAATAAATAACAAACATAAATATTCATTAAGGCAGCTGTTCTCAAATTTGACGCACCTGCGATCCCCTCTTAATGGTATCCGACCTTGTCGTGCTCCCCTATTATGGCAGCCGACCCTCAATCCCATCTAACAATAAATATAATTTGAATTTGGAATATTCAGAAAAAACAAGATTTTTATCGATATAAATAATATAATAAAATTGCGAAATTAAAATAAAGGAAAAATAAAATACTGAAGCAATTATATAAATACTGTTCCGTCTTGGCGAACCTTATTTGGGTCGCGATCCATGGTTTGAGAAAGGCTCCAACTAAGGATACATCTCCAAAAAAACATTTTTTTTAAAATAACCCCCCCATCTACGCCGGGTTCAAATCGATCAAAAATCTTCCCTATTACCGTTTCCTTCAGGCTCGAAATTACAATTCGAAGCGATTGGGAGAATTAAACGAAAATATTAACGTTCCCGAAACAAAAAAACAATCTTTTATAAGGGATTCCGCCACGACAAATTTGCGGGAAATTAAACCGAACGTAAAAAAAAAATGACGAAACGTTTCCGCGCGATAACAGCTTAAAGAGTCACAAATGGTGAGCGAAAAATCTGATCGAACGTTCCCATCGGATCGTTTATAGGAAACGTAAACGCATTCTTTAACGTGCGCGTTCTAACTTCGCATTGGTTAAAGAGAGCGTGCAAAGGTGCAAAACAAAACAACTGGGCACTCTTCGAGATGAGACTCCTCGGGATACAAAAAAAACCACCAGCAGCGTAACCCGGAGCAACGCCCCTATTCACGGCGATCCCTCCTCCTCTCGAGTACACGGTGGGACCACTCGGGAGCGAATTAATTATTTACCCCACCATTCATTTCCAGAAAGACGCCTCCGGAATACGTGAAAACCCTTTTATCGAAGACGAACGAGACCCTTCTCGCTAGATGCGACAGAAAAGTAATGTCCAGCAACCATTATACGACATGTGTAAATATATGTATATATTTTTACGAGATATTAGAACTCCGTGGAATTATTCATGGACGCCGTTAAAATTCGTGACCTTATGACCTCATATGTGAATAAAATTATTCAAAATAAAACAGTTCCAAAACAAAAGTATTCTTATATCGGTTACGAATGCATATGTTTTTGCAAACAAAATTAAAACAAAGAAATTAGCACGTAAAGAATGACATAATTATGGAAATATAATGAATTAAAGAAGTTGTATTTTCCCCAAGTTGTTCTATGGGAAATACCATTTTCCTTTGATTTGTTATGGAATCATTTCACAAAGTTGAGCCTAAACAGAATCGAAAGGAATATTTCGTTGCATTGTGTCCTTCGACAATAAGGTGACCAGACGTCCCGTTTTCGGCAGGACAGTACTGCTTTTTTGAACTCCGTCTTGCTTTTTTTCTTGTCCTAATAAAAGTTTTTACCGAAATGAGCATTATTCAAATCATGCCTTATTGACTCTAATTCTCTGTAAACATTCTTCTCTTCTTTTTTCTCTTCAATCCCCCAAAATTCGTGTTTGTGTTATTTGCAATTAATGTCATATTTTTTTCAGTAAGAGATTCATTATTAGAAATTTCCATTACATGATTTGATATTACTTAACTTGTTTCTCCAGAGAGAGAAGTTAATTCTATTATTTTAATTTGAATTCCTGTCCTCACGCTGAAATGTTGTATGTAGCAAAGATTTATTTTTAAATAAAGCATGACAACTGTTTGGGCGAAAGAAAAGAAAAAAAAATGGTTTATATATATATACAGAATTGCACTCAAATTATGCCTCTTTGAAGTTTGAAAACGTTCATCATGAAAAACAAATCTGGATAAAATATGTCCTGCTTTGTCCTGTTTTTTAAAAATAAACTTTGGCAAATGTCCTGCTTTTCCCTTGTGTGACTATGGTCACCTTACTCGGCACCCGTCTTTCAGATAGCAGAAAAGATATACAGCGCTGGCCAAAAATTTTTCCCGATTTCAAAATGAAATTACAGGTTAACTTTACAAGATAGGATTGAATAATAATAATTCCGTTATCAAGAATCAAGTCAAAAATTATTTTTTTAAAATAACCTTTTCGTTGAAGGTTCAAAATGCCTCGGATACGTTTACAACAACATCTATATCCAATACTAGGCGTGAAATCCTACAGGCTTTCTACTGCACCCATCCACATGTGTGCTCTGAATGATGGAAGGCGTTTTGAAAAGCTGTAACGATGGATATAAACTTCAAAGACCCCTCTATTAATTGATTTTTGTTTCACATTTATATCACAGTTCATGTTTTTAAATGTGAAATCAGGTACATTTTTTGGCCCACCCTGTACAATGCAATGACAACCACTGCTATAAGCTCCCTGCACCTCGGGGAGCAATAACGTAAATGTAAACGTGATATGAAAACAAGAGGAATACTGCATACTCGAGAGTAACGAACATCGATTACTTAATCATTACGCAAAGAGCATCCTTTATCAATACAGCCACTGAGAGACATAGCCAATGTTTCATCTCATTAAAACAAATACTCATATTGTAAATTTGAGTTCTATCTATAAATCATGGCAGAGACATAAATAATAAATCCATTTTATCTGAAATTTCAACTACATATACAGCGCGATTACAACTTCTATAATGAATGGCTAAAACGATTACAAATAATTAAAGTTCAAAAGCCGTTTAAACGAATGACCTCCGATAAAAGAGCAAGACTGACTATGAACGCAGTTGATTTCAAACATCGGATATTAATAGATAGCGGAACAAAGATGACCCTAAGGTCACGAAATGGAATGGAGCACGGAAGTGTTAATCGCTGCTGCTGGTTTAATCACACTATATAACTTCCTTCAGAACTTTAGTCGTTCTTTTAATTATTAGAAAAAATAAACAATGAACATGGCCATGCTTCTTGCATCCTTTAGATTAAGCTCGGGCGACTATCATTTACATATATCGGTATAGCGATACTAATATAAAATTTATTTAAAGCGATAACAGTATAACCTCTCAAATTCGGCATTCCAAGAACAGATAATTTTATTTTAAACACTAACGAAAAAAATTCCACGTCGACTTTATATACGCTAATGTAAAATCACTTTATCCTCCTGCTTAACTCAAGAGCAAGTACTTACTAAATAAAAAATCCTTTCCTCGGTTATCTCCAATAGCCACAACAATTCGATTTTCTCAAAAACGGGTCTTAACAATTTTGATCAAATTTCGTATAGTTACTTGACTTTACGTCTTCAATAATACAGTATAGCTCATATTTCTCAAAAAATGAATATAACGCTAGTTTATTCTAGGCAACTTTAGCAATAGTTTGATTTTCTCAAAAACGCCTGTAACGATTTTGATCAAATTTCGTACAGTTATTTCATTATACGTCTGAAATATTACTACCTATTTCATTTTTCTCAATTAATGAGTATAAGGCTAGTTTATTCTTGGGCGACTTTAACAAAAATTGGATTTTCTAAAAACGGGCTGATACGATTTTCATTTTCTAAATATAACTAAACGACGCATTATTATATGAGAAAGTATGTACAATGTATGTTGTACCGATTTTTATTTTGGCAATGCCGCAACAAGTACAAGCGTAAAATGGAAACCGTTAGCCGACAAAACGTTGAAATTTTACGCTTCCTAAGCAAAATAGCACGAGGTAATGGAATTTCTGATAAGCTGATACATCGCACGGAATCCGGCTTCGCCGAAGGGAAGCAATCGGAGAGAGATGGAGAAAGGCAATTCCTTCTAGTAGAAATTAAAAGAAATCGAAGGCGAACATATGGGATGCAAAGACCTTGAGAATTTAAGTCGCAACGGATTGAAATCACACGTGCATTCAACTGGCAAGATCATTAGAGCGCAACATATGTGGCCATGTACATACATATAAGCAGCCGAGAATGTCGCGTATCAAGGATTGGAGGATTTAAAATAAAAATGGGGCGATTTACTAAACAAATCGAAGGTTATCTTTGATATAAGTGAGAATCGGATTTATACTAATTTCGCAATAACGTCAAAAATAAACTTAAAAGATTACATTTATCTAGGCATTAAATTCTTTCCATTTCATAGTTTAAGCTAGAGCGTGGAGATATTGTGCTGACGAAGGGATCATCCCGAAAGCTCTAACCTCTACAAATGTGTCTCTCCAACACCCCAGCGGCTCTACTTCCGGTAAGTGTTCACTGGGTTTCCTTCAACACCTAGTTGCCCAATATATATATATATATATATATATATATATATATATATATATATACATTTTTAAAATAACCACTCAAAAATAAAAAGTGAAAAAAATACTTATCAAAGGTATTTCCGTTAGTAACGAAGAGGTTATGAATAAAGCAACTATGAAATGGAAAGCATTTCGGCTACAAATCACATGTCACAGGGGGTAATTTACCGATTCTAATAAGGGGCCGATTCGCCAATGAGGACGGCTGCTTTGTATCCGAAGGGCGCATACGGTTTCCCTAACCTTTTTATGGATATTGAAGGTACGTACATATTGCCTCAATATGATTTTAGCCATGAAGCTATTCGTTTCTTTTCCAAAAATTCTTTCACCACTGACGACGACTGTCCGTTAGCCAAATTTCGCAAGTTTTATTTTTCATTGCATTTCTACGGCTTAACGGAGTTATGTATTTTTTATAATTTTTAATTTTAAGCGACGAGTTAAAAAAATCAGTGGCTACGTATTTTTTACAATTTCGATTTTTAAGGGATGATTTAAAAAAATGTATTTTATGCCATAAAAACGAGCTCGACAATTCTCTTTCGAACATTTAGCCATACCTCGTTAACAAGAATTTTCGATGACTCGATCTTTTTTCTGTTCCATGAAGTTCTAACTAGAGAGAGAGAGAGAAGCTCGTCACTCAGATTTTGCGTAAGAAAACGTCAGTCATTTGTCTTCATTCTTTCTTCCCAATGCTTTTGGTTAGCACGGACGTAAAAAAATCTTACTTATGGAAAAGCACTCAATCTTCGCAATGGCTCCTCTCCCTTACTTTATCTCCAAAACATCCGGAATGAATTCGAAGCAATTTTGTCCATTTTTTTCTTCCTCCGGAGACTTTTTTTTAAATTACCTCGTATACCTGAAGGGCGGAAACGAGAATTGAGAATGGAGCCACCTGGAGGATATTATTTACTTCCGGAAGAAAGAGAGAGAGCAAAAAATTAAAAAGAAGAACAACAGGTTCAATCTAGCCCGAAAATTATCTCAACGGATGATATTTTGGTGATTTTGGAAAGCGAATCGTCTAAAAAAAACACATTAAAAAAATAGACGTCGCAATCAAACAACTGTAATGAAACTGTTTTTCAACCGTTGTTCCAAGCAAATACGCAACGTTTAAAATAGAAAAAACACAGGGATATTCCATTAATGTCGAGTTTTCAGACTTAGGAGACAATGATGCATTCCATATACAATCTCCCATGGCACGTTTTAAAATAAACTGAACAGCTATTAAATGTAATATGAAAATCGCTAATCAACGTTACATATTTTACCTCTGAGAAAACTCACATCCTCTAAACTTAATTTTTTAGACTTATCTACTCTTTTAGTTATCTTCTCGATTCTTCCACTCATTCTTTGAGTCTTTATAATGCTTGTAACTGATTTTCTGAACTCATACTTATCGGTGATTTCTGCGGGTGGGCATCCTTTTTCATATTTCTCGACATTCATTTTTCTCATAGAATTGCCAATCAGTTTGTAGCTTCTTCTTCCTGGTATTTCATTGCTCTCATCTTGATTATCACTGATACCTGAATCTACTGTTGTCATTTTAAAAGGATTTGACCTCTTATACTAAATGTATAAAATTATTTTGACAATGGGTTAAATTATGTTGTAAACCCTGTAATACGTACGCTAAGCAGTGAATGTAAAAATCATTACCGTATTACTGGCATAATCCTAGCATTTTTTCTAGGAATTTAGAAAGAAAGAAATTCTGATACAAGGATTATGCCAAACCCGACCACACAAGGGATTTTCTTTACGCTGCTAACGAGCCTACTCAAAATACAGTCACACACTGCATCGGAAAATTAAATAAGATAGGGATGCATTGTAACGGTAACACGAAATCCACTTTTTAAACAATTATTTTCCCCATAATGTCGTGGGGAATACTGTAGACCTTTCTTAATCGCCAAAATATAAAGAGAAAAAATAGTACATTTCAAACAGTTTTATTGCGTACATTGAAATCGGCCTTCGCGAACTCCCAGCCTGAATCCCTGTTTCAACCTCTCCCTTTCAGAGATTTTCCCAGGAAGATCTTCCGCAGTATTTGTCGTTGAAACTGTCTTTTACGAGTAAAACAGTGGAATGCGAGGATAACCCTAGGATGAAAATTTTCTACTTTTCGCACCCAAAAATTATGGCGCGAGAAATACGCACGGTGTGATTTTCGAACCGGGATTAATCCGAAATGGTGAAAACGTGAGTGGCCAACGCATAGTGGGGTTGGAAGAGAGAGAGAGAGAAAGGGGATGAGAGAGAGCCCAATGGTTGAGAATGAGGTAAAAGGGGGTGGTTCCCGTCCAGGTATTGTTATCGATTGGTTTGGGTCGAGTCGGCGTGGAAGGGCGTAGCACGAAAAGGGTAGCCGGCGAAGGGAGAGAGTGAGTGGGCCTTTTTTAATTTTCAGGGTTATGTCCTTGTCACGAACAAAACGCATCCAGCGACGACAGGTCAAAAAAAAAAACATACGAACTTACGATGTTTTTTGGTGAGAAAAACGATTCAAATTTCTATAATATTTAATTCTTTGATATTTAATTTATATAGTATAAAAATAGCAAACGTTTGTGGCAGTTATCTCTTACCTCTTCGCCTGCAGAGGCTTAATAGAGATTTTAAAATCAACCAGGAGAGTTAAGTACGAATAAAAGTGTATAAAAGGAATGAAACAATGGCTAAATACAGAAAATACTTAATAAATACAAAGTGATAAATAAAATAATTCATTTTATGGAGAATTACCGAGCTCTCCTTCTTATTGAAAATAACCAAACTTGGGCTAAACGAAGGAAAATGTATTTTTTTTTAATTATCTTAAATTATCCCCAGTACGAAACTTTTCGGTATGGACAATAGATCTCATTCGATAGATAACTATCAATTTCGCCATACAGGTAAAATCGAATTGACAAATTATATCTCTTCAACAGCCACATTAACGTCGGGAAAAACATTTCAGCTACAAAGCACCGAAAGATTCCATAGAATCGCCGCTGAGGTCGGTTGCTATGTAGCAGAAATTAGCACCTGTATTTACCGGCATTCTTACGATCAATGGAGAGAAACAGTTTGTCAACAATGCTCATGCTTAACGCGTCTCTGGTTGTGCGCGGTGACCCGATTTATAAAATCTCCAGCGGTATAGCGAAGGACGCGGTCCTTTTGACCCAATATAGTGCGTGTCAAGGCAAAACTTTATTTTCCCATTGATTTAATCTTTTGCCATTGCTAGAGTCGATGTAATGAAAAAATTAACATTGAGGTCTATGTATGAATAGTACGGTGGAATTTCTTTTCAAGTTCAATGTCTAATGTAGGGACTATAAGGGCGGCGTTATAACCGGGGAGCACAGTATATATTTCCACATTGCTTCTTGTCTTGTATATTTGTAAGAAACAATTTTGATCCTGCCATTTAAAACTTCATAGGATTAAAAAAACTAGCGTGTGCTACAGGAATTCATCCCTCGGATAACAGGTTAGAGACCACTATTTTAAATATATATATTCGAAGGTAAGAGGTCCATGAATTTTCGAAAGCGCCTCAGACTAACGAGTGACGTAACGATTTAAAAAAATAAAATGAGAGCTTGATTAAATCGGTGTAAAATTCTTAGCTTATACGAAAATCCCGAAGTCGATGAAAAAATCATCAGATTTCGGTTCAACGGGAAATACTGTAGAAGCACATTTTGTAAAACGAGAAAAGACTGATTTACACTAACGAATGGCAAATAGTTGCTTTAAAAAAGTACTACTTTAGGATTTTCATGAGACTGACCGTGAGAGTTTTTGGCTATGGCAATAAAAAATTGAGGAATGCGCGGAATGTCTGTAAAATAAAAGTTCCGAATCTCTCTTTCTGTAGCTTTCCTGCCAAAGATTTTCCAGTGAATCAAAACAATAACACTAAATCTATCATTGAGAACTACACGGCTTCTCCAAAACTCGGTTTAAATTACATATTCACCGCAGGATCTGTCCTACTGCAAAAATAATCCATTTTAGCTATGAAATATTTACTTTGAAACGTCGTTGATACATCCGCAATTCATCTCTGAAAACGTACTGAGACTTACGCAGAAGTACTAATTTGATAAAAATGCGAAACAAAGATACTGTTGCCAAGAAAAAATTAGGTCACCGCACTAATCTAATTTCTTGGACTGTACTAACATGAACCAAAGTAAATTATGTGCTGCACGTTTTCGTATTTTCAGGAAACCTATCGATATAAACTAACATAACGGTTTCGGAAATAATTTTAAAAAATATACTTTGAGCAATACACATGCTGGTGTATTTGCATGTATACATTCCTAATTTTATTGCTCATGATTTTGGAAAAAATATCTGTCATAAAGTAAATTTCACGAAAGAATTAAGAGAGAACAAAATTAATGATTCTGAGAAAAACTTATGGATGATTTCTTACACACCACTGAGTACTAATGGAAGTTTGTTTTACCAGAATACGCAAAATAGGCTTGTTGAATTTTATGATATTATTAATATAAAATAAAGCAAGAGCATTAAAGTTTATATCGTAAATGTTATCAAATAGGTTCTTATAGCGTTCAGAGCGCTGGTACCGAGAAAATTTTTTAATATTTTATAATTGAAGAGAGCTGAGAAAATCCAATAAATATTATATCGTACGATAATAAACATATTTAAAGTAAAAGATACTTGCTTATATATCAACAATGGATTTTCCGAGAGAAAACTAGACATGTTCACACGAACGAATGAAACTGCTACCCTTACTGTAAGTTACATAAAAGCCTCAACAGTAAACAAAATAACAATCACTTCCTTTTTTGCAATAAACTTTCCGCTTAAATGTGAACACTTTTAAAACAATATCAAAAAACAATAGGCAATAAATTTACAAAGCAGATTCAAACACAATATGCTCTACTGTCACTAATTTCCTCCCCAACGTTTCTGGTATTTATTTTACGTAACTGTATTAATTAATCCACTGATGCACATATGAAATTAAAACTTCCGATTTATAGTGCAGAAATTTAATCGACAGGCTCAACTTGAGAAGTAGTCTTGGCAATTAACGTACTCATTGATTATATGAATAATACGGGTTTTAGCGATTCCAAAAAATGGAGATTATTTGCAAGAGATTGAAGTAATTTAAACAGAAAAAAACCTTAATTCTTCCGAACGCATGTTTTCTAAGTTTAGGGTGTGCAACATTAACAATTATAAATACAAAATTCTCTGCCCAATACAAACGCAATTTACCATTAAGATATTTTTATAAGGGAAGAAAAGGATAAACAAACTATTTAATAATGCTTTCAACAAAATCCTGACCATCGGATAAACATAATGCTTTAACGCAGGTGGCTGCACTAGATTTACTATTCTAAGACAGACTAACTATTGTTAGTCTCATGATAGCCGCCAGCTATTGATCGTGGAGTAGTGCAATAACTAAATCGAATCAAGACCATGAAACAAAACGAATGAAAGAAAGACCAATGGATGGGAAATAGCCAACCGATGAAAATAACATAAAACATAATTAACGCAAATAAACAGGTCAAAACACGACGTAAATGATGTTGAAATGAGAAAGAATACAAAAACATCCTTTATGATAAAGCACTTGGCCGAAATAAGTTAACGATTCGTACAAACATTTTCAACATGAAACAATCAATTTCACAAATACAATTTAATGTAAAATTTAATAGAAGAAAACCACATCACAAAAGTAGTGCAAACAAAAACTTTCGTCAACAACATTCACATTCCTAAGTATCAGAGTACACCAATTTAATTTAATTTAACAAAGAGTTTGCTTCATTTAATTAACGCTTTCATTTTTGGAACGTATTCATATGCCTCGTTCTTTAGATTATAAATGCAGATTCCTTCAAATAGATGCATAATTATGCAGCATTTTCGCAAACAAAGAGCTAGGCTACATAACTATTCGCTATTGAAGACCGTCTTCTAACTTTAACTCCGAATCCGACCACGGCAAACAGCGTTCGGCAGCCCGCCAAAAAGTAAGAATGACAAAAGTTTAATTTATGCAGAAACTTCGGGAAAATCGATTACTACACCCACTCAATATAAAAATTTAACTAAAAAACAGTTTTTCTAATATTAAGGAGTAAAAGATAATAACTTAACAAGTTCCAAGCATCTGGTGAGCTGGAAGACTAACCGTTGATTCTAAAGTTCGTTACATTTTAACAACTGTGGGTGTAGTTAAATTATAAGCAAAATTGCGAGTTTGAAATGAAGATACAGTAGAAATAAAATATAAATTCCATACTCTGCAATATTTACACTAGGACTAATAAACGTTCACCTACTATTTCAACTTGTTACTTCTGACAAAGATGGAAATATTGTAATTCCAAGTACCCCGGTACAAAATGATTACAAAGTATGAAATTCATATGAGTGAAAACAGATCCCGTCAAAATGTTAAATTTACGCTGATACGAGCATAATTGAAAAGTTTTCAACTGTCAGATTTTGACATTTTCATTTCATGGCGAGAAACGTTTGTTTAAAATAACCTCCAGGAGTTTCTAGTTTATATCTCAAAGCGATAGAATATTGACGGTAAATTGAAAAATAAAGATCAAAACACTAATTGTAAGATAAAAAACGTCAATTTTGTATGAACAGCTGTGATTCAAATATTCCAAATACATGTCACTGCAAATATGACGCTGGGCTAGCAACAACAACACAATTATATAAAACACTGAAGGAACAAAATTTATGAACTTACCTTCATTCTCTTCATCAATTTTGAGAGCTTTCGATATATATTCAAAAGCTCGTCGATGATGGTGTTTTTGCTTTGCCAGTAAAGGATCTCCTGGTCCTGGGCCAGTAGGATGTTTAGGCTGAAGTTGGGACATATCCTGTGGATATTCTTCTACTTCACTTTCACTTTCAGGTATGACTATGTCAATATTAGTTGACTTTGTTTTCGGACGATGCACCAGTCGGGTAGTTGACGAGTACAGATATTTGAATATCACAAACAACTGGTAAATAATAGTTCGAAGCACATTAAACAGAAATATCAGTGGGAAAGACACGATGAAGAGATTTTTTTTGTGAAATGAAATAGGTTCTGGTTTGAATGTCCTTTCCTCTGTTTTGCGAGACTTTTTTGGGGACCTCGGACTACCTTTCCGCTGCATTCGTCCGCCATCACTGAACGACATGCCGCGATATGACGTCACGAAAGAAGACGTCTCGTTTTTAGCGGCAGTGAAAATTATAGTTTAGCGAATCAACGTAAGAGAGCAGCACCGCACACGCTATCTCACGCAATCCCCTCTCCAATGCGAGGCAACGCCCCTTCCAAGTAGAATAAGGTTTTAGAGTTTACAGATTTTTGTATTTCACCTAGGGCTGCCATATTTTAAATCTTATTCCCCAAACAGCGAAACTGAAAAATCCGGACAAAACCCGGACTTGTATTTGCATTGTATATTAATGATTTTTTTAGGATAAGGTATTAAAAGGCATGACTGCATCGGTACTATTTTTTAACTTTATTATAATTGTTACACATGAGTGCCCTTTTATACTATCATGAATAAACTGAAGTAAAATTAACGTTATAACAAATATAAATTACCTGGCTTTCATATGCATCGTCGTGTAATATGTGCGTCAATATCAATAAAGCAAAATTGAAATTACCAGTATGGTGTACTGCAAAAATACGGGCTCAACTGATTTTTAATGAACATATTATAATATGCGATAAAAATATCCTAAGTTTGAAATGATTTTGCATTTACGTAGTTAGAAAATAAATGTTATATCTCAGTTATAGAAAAGGGAGTAGTTCGAAAACTTTTATAGGAACTCTCCTGCCCCTGTATTAACACAAATAGATTAGAACTCCGGACAACGTTTAAAATCCCGCCCGGACAGGTCCGGAGAAATTCGGGCGCATGGTAACCCTAATTTCACCAAAATAATCATTTCCGATATATTTATTTCATTTGTTAAATTTTCAACACCATCAAAAGTAAAGTTTAAATTCTGAATACATATTATGCGTCCTAACATCAACTGAAACCAATGTACATTTTTCATCACAGTTTATTATAAGTGAAGCATTTTAATTATTAATTTTACAGCCAAAAACTACCAATATTATTTAAAATATATAAAATTCAATAGAAAACCTAAATAATTCATTAATAATAGATGTATGGCAGTTCCCAGGTTGTTTTGCTTGTCCATAATGTTATCAAATAATTATAATGTATATATTTTTTTAAATTCAAATTTAAAGGCATAACATTACAGAATAATAATTATTGAATTACTCATTGGTTTTATAATTCAAATAATCTACAGCATGAAAGAGATGGGACCAAAGTGAATTGAAAGACTTTCATTCATAGATCTCATTCCAAAATTAATAAACTTAAAAGGAAGATTGCAATAATTTTGTGGAAATAAAATTCAATCATTAGCCCTCCTGCTGGAAAGCATTATGTAAAGGTTGGCTTTGTATCATCAAATCCATCTTTATTTACTTTAAAAATACTAATTTTCAAAAATAAACCTATATGCAGAAACGCAAAGAAAAACGTCCGGAGCCAGTAAGTATATACAGTAAACTCCCAATTTACAAACATTCAGTTCACGAACTTTCGGTCTTATGAACAAGAATTTTTATGCCACAAACTCAACTTATGACCTCAAAATTCAATCGTAGGAACTTGAATTCAGTCAACTCCAATTACTACCATCATTTAAAACCATTGTACAAAAAAGTAACATTTCTAGCATACCTAAATAAATTGTTGCTGTACCCTTTCCAAGGCATTAAAAAATTTTTCATTGCTTTGTGTCTACAATGTATTACATGCGAATCTATAGAAATTCAACTGGGAGAAGGACATTGAGTCATCTCTCCCCTCAGTCTCTCCGATACCTTCTTGTTGGGCTGTAATTCAGTGGTAAAGTGAAGTGGTTGTATTAAATTGAAAAGTTGTACTTTGTTCTTTACCTATAAATATGGTTCCTAACAAGAAGATAAGTGCTAAAGGATGTGGTTTAATTAGACATAAGGATAGGAAAGATTTACACGACATTCAATTAGAATTAATAAGAAAGTTTGACTCAGATGCCTGCTTTACAGATATTGCAGCTGATTTTGGCTTAGCTAAGACAACTGTGATTACAATAGGTAATAACAAAAATAATATCATGAAATTTGCTCATTATAAGATGCATTTGTTAAAATCTAATATAATTTGTTCCTCTCTCCTTTTTCTTGCACATGTTGGAGGAAAAATTGGTTTTCGAACACATCCCATAATTATAACATCACATTAATTGGAAAATCTCTCCCGATTTATGAACTTTCTGTTTATGAACTACCGTATATCTTCGAGTATAAGACGATTTGAGTATAAGTTGAAGTGTACTTTTTAGCTTAAAACAGCGTCTAAAATCCAAGTCTCCAGTATAAGTCAAAGCAAAGAAAACAAAAACAAGATAATTTTGAAATTTACAAAAAAATTAATATATATACAGGTGAACCTCTACTTACGAAAACTCAAGAAATGAACAATTTGCATTTACGAACATTCCACATACCAATGAATTGTGCCTCGCACTTCATTTACGAACACATCCTCCCGTACTTACGAACATCGGTCGCAGTAAGAACACGTAAACTTGTCAACACTCATTTGCAGTTTGTATTCGAAACCGTACGTGTTTATATACGTATTGTATTTTTATTACCCTTGAAATATGGAAAACAATTGTAACTGTAGTGTTTGTGAAAGTGGTAAAAAACAGAGTGCTTTCGATGGAAACTAAAATGGACATAATACATAGATCAGAAAAAGATGAGTCGCTTGCTTCGATTGGTCATGTTTATGGCCTCAATCGTTCAACAATTGCAACCATTTTAAAAGACAAATGAAAAGTTGGTGATCATATTCACAATGCAGGCTCTGTTCAGTCCGTGATTATAAGGAAAAAACGAAATGCTGTCGTTGAAGAAATGGAACGGTGTTTAACAATTTGAATTCAGGATCAAAATAAAAAAAACAAAGCCTGAGTACTACATTGATTCTTCTCTCCAATCCACTCATTTGGGTAAGTTTTTTAAAAAAAATATATAAATTTTAAGTTTTCCTTTGAAACTAAGAACTGTGACGCTTTGTTACTTTATCATTAGTCTTCACATTTTCCACAAGTTAGCATGAATTTTTCATTCTAATGTGCTTCATGGTCAGTCAAATGTTGGTTTTTCACAAGTCATGTTTAATTATTGACCCAGAAAAATGTCCATCTAGTTTGCAACTCGAATATAAGTCGAAACTAGGGTTTGATCTGCCTAAAAAAAGCAAAAAATTTCTCGACTTACACTTGAAGATATACAATACTTTTCAGGAATGCATGGTGTTCATAAATCGGGAGTTTACCATACTTACTGGCTTAAAATCTTTCTCTCTTTTTTCTACAGTCATTCTAGCCAGTGCAATCTCAAATTTTCTTATCATAAACTAATATGTTGGTACCTATAACCAAATTTCACACTGTTTAATAATCATTTATATTTATTGGTTGTGCTGAATTGAATATCTGCTTATGGTATTACTATGTTTAAGACATGGTTACAAATAAGCGTTATATAAAAAATAGTTACTCTTGAAATTAATTTTTAAAATTATTATTAAGTAATAATATTAATATGTAATAAAAAATTGTCTAACTCTCAATATATGAGAACTGAGCCTTGTGCAGGACCCCTAATAAAGCATGGGGTCCTGTTCGGTGGAACCGACTGCCCACACCTCGCACTGGTCCTGGTTTAAGTATCAAATAATAGCCATACTTTTTAAAATCTAAAAATGTATATTTAAAAATCCTGTGGCAAGGAGAAAATGTCTGTTTTTGAGTAAGAATTTGACGAAGGTTTACTGCAAGGTGGACAAATGCTCCACTATGGATCTCAAATTAAACTGATTCCCCATTATTAATTCATCTCTAAAATGATTTTGTTTTGCTGTATTTGAAAGAAACTTTACATATTTAATCCACAACAACTTTCTTAATTTTATTACAAATTTTAAATTAATGTGAGCTCAGTTGAAACATTTGAAGAGCCAGCTAACCAACTACAAGTATTGGTATACCTGTAAAATGCTCAATATGCATTCCTAAAAACTAGAGCGTATTGCAAAAATGCATTTTTACATAAGAATAAGGATATAAAAAAGAGATGCATTATTAGATGGATAAAAATCAAGGGTATTCCAAAAATGCTTGTACAATGAAACCTCAATTATTCACATAAATTAAAACTGGTTAAAACAGAATATTTACGGACCATTAAAAAAAATTTTTAACAAATAGTGTGCAATTTTATTAAAAATTAATAACAGGTTACATGCCGTATTCAACCAAGTTAAAACATTATCTATGGAAAAAGTTATTGCTTTGTTTAACATTAATGTTCATACAAGCATACAGTCAAATTTCATACTTACAATTAGATTTATAAAATATCTGGAAAATTTGTAGATAGAAACTGTTTCACTTCCAGCAAACAGAAAACAAAAATCTGTTATCTTTTTAATAAATAGAATGCTTAAAAGTTCACTGCATGCAGTGGTGAGCTGCAGCCGGTTTGCATTGGTTTGCGTGAACCGGTTGTTAAATTTTGAAGCAATTTTAGAACCGGTTGTTAAAAATTTCTACAGAAAGCAGAGTCTGCTCGATCCATTATTCGAACCTCATGGATGTTTGGTTTCATAAGAATTATTTCCCAGTGTTGAATTTTGTTAGAGTAATATAATATTACAATTGAATAAAATATAATCCAGAACATTAAAATATCACATAAATTAATCACATATAGCAAATAGAGTTAATTTTGAAAATGATTTACAAATTTAGTAGGTATATGAATTTATCTTGATCCTTTTTATACACGTCTTAATACTGTCGGCTTCCTTTGACACGCATAGACGACACCTGCAAAGATGTCGACTTTCCTTTGTAAGCTTAAAGTATGCCGATAATTTCAAGATATAATAAAAATGCACAGTTTAAATTATCAAGAAAAATTTTGGCAGTGTATTAATAATTTAGAGCCTTTTGTTCTGTGACATTTAATAGCACAATAATTAGCTAAATGGATTTTTTCTAGTGACAAATTAAATATGTGGTGTAAATTAATCGTGTTGAATTCATTTTAATCCCTAATATCGAGTTGGATTCTTGGTGTAGAAAAGGTGATTTATTGAAAAAAGATAAAAAGCGTATATTTTTACTTTATTTGTTTTATTAATTCAGTTCAAAGATTTTTCTCTTATTTAACGCTCCTTTTTTGTTAGCTCCTTGCCTCTCGCGCTAGTTTTACTGACTATTTTTCCCTAATGAACGTTTCGATACGAAACGAAATAACGGCTGAATAACTTCAAAACTTGTAACTACAGTGCCACAGTCGTGTTGCGAATCAGAATAGGGAACCAGTTGTTAAAATTTTGGCAGCTCACCACTGACTACATGGTTATTCCTCTTGAGTTTTCCTTATTAGGAAAATTCCTATTAATTAAGACACACCATTTATCTTGCAGTGTCTGTGGGGGGCTGGGACGGAAAATTCAAATTCTTTTCTGAATGTCAATCTTCCACTTAATCCATTTCTTGGATATCCTGAGTGCAGATAGTCTGGGATTCTTAATAGACATAATAGTGAGTTATAAAAAGCTGCCATATAAAAGGAGTTTCAACATGTGTGAATAAAGATCAACATATCATGAAAAACTGCATATGAGCCAAAAAGAGAGACTGAGAGCTTTAACAGATAAATGTTCTTATTTAACATGAGATAATTTATAATGATTACAACTATGATTCACAGTTGAAATCCAAGTCTTGGCTGGGAACAGGGTTGTCTGGGATTTCTCTTGATTGTTGACTTTCCTTATTTTTACACTGCCTTTTTAAAGTTTAAAAGTAGTTCATACATATTGAAACAAATTTGATATTCGTTGCTCGGGTATAGGCCCTTTCCAATAGGGAGAAAAACACTCTTCATTCTCTGGGATTTGTAAGAACCTATGTCCGAATCAAACGAGCAGATCAAGATGTAGAGACCTACAGTGTAATGAGTGTAAAACTGAAAAAGACATATTGCGAAACAGTGTATGATGAGGTATATCTGTACTAAAATTATTATAATGATATAGGCTATAAGTCAACTTTTTGGAAATAATATTGGCTAAATTTTAACTGATAGATCCAGAGCAACATTCAAGCATTGATTATGCTGAGTAGGTAATTCCAATCCAATCAGTAAAAATTCCTTCAAACAGGCTGATGGAAGACTGGGAGTTATCAAAATATCCAAGCACCTAAGAATATAATAACACTAGTGTAATGCCCATTGAAATATCAACGGAAGAATTATAGATAGATTATTATTGTTTTCATTTAAAATAATTAATTTCACACTTTTACATATGAAATATTTTGTCATATACAACATTTCTAGTGAATATTCTGTTGTTGATGGGCTATCTTTAGTTAAACTTAAAATAGTTGCCTCTCTTTCCCTCCCTCTTCCCCCCCCCCTCTTCCCCTCCTCATTTCTCCCCCTCCCTCTCTCTCCCCCTCTCTCATATTAAAATCATTCAAAGCCCGTTTATACCCATAAGGATTGAATTAACAATATGATATAGAAGTCTAATAATGGAATTGGTAGGTAAGGCAACATCCCGTTAAAATGGCAACATTTCCTCAAACTGTGTGGAATCGAACCTGGGTCTTTGATCTCGAGTTCGATACATTAAAACGTTTTGTTGTTATATCATAATGCTATCCTGAAAATTTCATCAAATTTGGTTGAGTTGTTTGCGAGGTATTAAGCTTCAAAAAGCATTACATGACAAAGTGACATTGTGACACTGTCTTTTATATCATTAGATAGGTAGTTTATATCCTAGTCATTTCTAGAGATAGGGAAAATTTTCCATTCTGTAACAGGAGAATTGGTCTGCTACAGTAGTTCAATGGTAGAATATCTGCCCAGCAAGTGGAAGGCCTGGGTTCGGTTCCCGGTCATAGCAGATTTTTTCACCTGTTTCCACATTTCCCATCATTACAGCTTATGCCTGTCGCATAATGATCTTCGGGTCATTCATTTCATCAATTTATAACATAGGCATTCTCACCATTTGAGAGGTTAGGGGTTTTCTTCGACGTACCTTCTTGAGGGCATCTGTTGGGGCTGGCTAATACTCGCATGGCTAGCCTGGTCCCAACCTAAGAAAATATTCCCGTTTTGAATCAGGAGAATGTCTGCTACGGTAGCTCATTGGTGGAATATCCACCCAGTAAGTGGAAGGCCTGGGTTTGATTCCTAGTCATAGGAGATTTTTTCACGTGTCCACATTTCCCATCAATCCAACTTATGTCTGTCACATAACGATCTTCAGATCTTTCATTCCATCAATTTGCAGAACATTGTTTGATCACAAGGTGTTACAAATGAAGGCAGAACTGAGATTATTTGTGGTTCTTTTATAAAGTAAATATTATTGTACAGTATAGCAATGAAGAAGCTGATTAGGTAAATATAAAAAAATACCTCGTATGCCCTCATAAGTCTTCTAATTCAAATTATTATTATGTATGGAGCACATACAGGGATAAACCCCAATTACATGTGATATAATAATTATTACAATATAAAATAAATATATTAATACAATATTAAATAAATATATAAATACAATCAACAACGTACAACACACATGGACACACAATTTACAATATGGTATCATACGTCAGTTACATTAAAGAATGTAATAATATTTTTTTAATAAACATATGGAGTGTCATTAAAAATATCCACATTAGTATTATTGGTGGTCACCTCATTATACGTGTGTAGCATTCTCGGAATTGGCGAGCACTTATGCACATTAACACGGGAAAATGGGACATGAAACAAGGTGGTGTGACGGAGCCTATTGGGGGGAACATTGATGTTTATTAGTGCAGTCAATTCATTGCAGTCAATTCGTCCATTGGCTATATTCTGAAGAAAAGTTAGATCAATAATTTTTCTCCTGGTGAGTAGGAGGGTCAAATTAAATTTCCTGCAAAGTGGAAGATATATCTCTTTGCTATAAATAAGACTCTCCTTAAAGCAGAGCCATTTTATGAAGCGCCTATGACATTAACCGTCTACAGCAGATCTGTGGGCTAAAATTCATGAAAGAAACATACATTGGAACAATGAGTCATGATAGGATCAAAGAATTGTTGTATACCATCAGATTTGATGATAGAAATACTAGAGCTGAAAGGTGAAAACAACATAAATTAGTCCCAATAAGAGATTTTTTCAAAAACATACATGAATTATTTAAGAAATACTATGTATCTAGTGTCCATACGACAACTGATGAAATGCTTTCATTATTTCGAGGAAGGTGCCCATTCAAAATGTTCCTCAAGAATAAACCCAGAAAATATGGAATTTTAAATTGAATGCTTACAGATTCAATCTTATTGTATGTTTGAAAATGGAAGCTTATGCAGGAAAAGATGAGAGAACCCTAGCTGAAAGAGGTAGTTAAAAGACTTGTAGAGCAGGGGTGGATTTCTGGACAGTGGGGCCCTGCGCACAGCCTTTTTTGAGGCCCTATTTTTTTGATAATTTTGGAATTTGGGAGGCCCTCAGCAGCATGGGGCCCTACTTCTGCTCGCACTGTGCATACCTATAAATCCGCCAATCAAAGAAACTAGGCAAAATGTGACTACAGACCAATACTACACTTCCATTAATTTGACAGAGGAGCTATATACACAATGCAAGATAATCCTTGTTGGCACCAATCAGGCAAACAGAAAACACACTGATCCCACAGCTGGAAAGCCACCAGTCACTCTTGTTTCATATATCACTCGGAAGAAACTCACAAAAAATCTCATTTTGTTGTCAACACAGCATTGCGATAATTACGGGGACAACAAAAAAAAGAAAAGTGACATAAATCTTTACTACAATTCAAGAAAGAGAGGCATGGATGCAGTTGATCGGATTGCAAGGCTCTATTCTATAAAAAAAGATGAACAAGAAGGTGACCTCACTCATTATTTTACACAGTTGTGGATATTGCTGCCCTGAATAGTTTTATAATTTTTATTCTAAATTAACCAGATTGGAATCAAAAGAAAATGAACAGACTCAAACTATTTCTTCAAGAACTATTCCTTTTATGACCCCACAAATTATCACGTCACTAGGGTCACGATTAACATTTGAGGGATCTAGGTTTTATTTGTAGATCGTGTTAGGTTGGATTGGTTTCTACCAAGATATCTGTAGTCTACAGAGGAATTATATCTCGCTTGACTGTTGCGCCGCAAATGGAGAGGATATTGGCGAGCCTTCAACTCGCTTTGTTTTTATTTTAGTTGTCGTCTCCGGTTGCTACTGCGCTTTCATTCGCTGGAATCAAACTATCTCTCCCTGTTGTCCGGTGGTCAGGTTTGTAAATGTTGCAACAGGTCAATCAGTCATGGGTTAACAAGCTCAATGAAGCCATTGTTGATGGGTTTTATTTGTTTTTGTTGCTCGTATGCATACTTTGATAGTTCATTTCTCAGGAATCAGGTGGTGCTGCAGTCGTGGGTGACATATCAAATCTAAGCCGAAAAAAATGTGAATCAATCATAAATCGTGTAAGTTGGAAAAAAACATAGCTTCTAACAACAAATCACAAATGCTTATTTTTTGACTATCCTCTACCATTCACTGCTGCCTTCACATCATCCTGAAAGAGATCCAGTAAGATTAATAAGTATTTATCAGAAAATAACCAACAAAATACATTCATAATAATAATAATACTTTATTCATTCTGGGATTTGCACATACAAATATAGGACAAGTCAAGAAAGAGAAAAAAAGAAAAGAAAACATTTAACATGTACATTAATGCATTATATTATTAATTGGCAAACTCAGCAATGGAGTAAAAACATTTGTCTAACAGAAAGTTCTTCGGCAATCTCTTGAATTTAGGTATGCTGGTCTCTTGTTTAACAGTGGGAGGGAGCTTATTGAAAAGTTTATAACCCATATATGTAGGACTGTTACCATACATTGATAAGTTATGCAAGGTTGCAGTCAAGTCCTTTTTTCTTCTAGTATTATGATTATGATCATCCATGTTACACTTAATTTCTAATAATTTAAAACTTTCTCTAATAAATACATACAATAAAATATATACATACTTGGTAAAGTCAGTAATTTAAATTTTTTAAAAAGCCCTCTACAGCTAGATCGGCTTTTAGCTTTAGCAATGATTCTAACTGCCATTTTTTGGAGCTTGAAAAGTCGCAGAGCATGATGAGAGTGGCCCCAGGCAGCAATGCCATATTTAAGCCTACTATAAATAAGAGCAAAATAAACAGTAAGGGCAGTCTCTTCATTTGTAACAGTAATAAGTCTTCTCAGCATGAAACATCCAGAAGCCACTTTTGTACAAACAGAGTTAATGTGAGGTTCCCAGTTTAGGGTATCACTTATTTCAACTCCTAAGCATTTATAGATAGTTGACCTAACCATGGAATCATCAATGAAATTTAGATTACAATAATCCAGAGTTTTTTTCTGAGGTGGGTGAAATACCAAGAATGTTGTTTTACACTTATTTAGGAGGACATAGTTTGAATTACACCAGTTCTCCATGCTTTGAATAGCACATTGTGCTGCAACAGAAATGTCATATTTATTTCTTAGCAAGTGGTTTGTATCATCTGCATGCATATACAGATCACTATTAATAAATAAATGCAAATCATTAATAAATAAAAGGAATAACAATGGTCTCATCATGGATCCCTGGGGGATACGTCTTTCAACATTTAGATTCTTTGATGAGAACTTTTTATTATCTTTGGAAGAATAAATTGAAACAGCCTGTCTCCTATATGTTAGAAAGGATCTGATCAGATTATTTGCTACTCCAGATATGCCATAGGATTTTAATTTTCTGAGTAATATTCCATAGTCCACAGAGTCGAATGCTTTTGAAAGATCATAAAATATCCCAAGAGTATCATCATGGTTATCAAGGCCACTCAGGACTGAATCAATGAAACTGTAAATTGCAATTTCAGTTGATCTTCCCTTCAAGAATCCATATTGACATTTAGAGATAATATTGCATTTGTGAAGAAGTTTACCATTCTTTTTGCAATTATTGTTTCAAAGATTTTAGAGAAGACTGACAATATTGATATAGGTCAGTAATTATCCATACTATCATTCTCACCTTTCTTAAAGATAGGGACAACTTTGGCAATTTTAAGTTTATCGGGAAATACTCCAGAGGATAAAGCAGCGTTAACAATATTAGTCAATGGGGATAAAATATGAAGTTTAATATTACCCTTCAGGAGTGAGCATGGAATGTCATCCCAGCCAGCAGAATGCTTCAAGTTAATTTTATCCACTACCTCATTTATTTCATTCTCACAAGAAGGATAAAGGAAAAGAAGATTATTTGTTGCACTTGGAGGGAAAATTTCTTCATGAGATCTATCACCTAAGTGTGTAGTGATCAGTTTTTCTACAGAGTCTAAAAAGTATGTGTTGAAGTTATCAGCTATTTCAACGGGATCTGTGATTGACATATTCTCACAATTTATCATATCAATTGAATGGTGGCTGAAAGATTGGCCAACGGTATTATTAATAACTTTCCAGGCAGTTTTGGATTTGTTGTATGCAAGATTAATAACATTCACATTGAAATTTCGTTTTTCTTCAACAACTAATTTAGTATAGATTTTTTGCTTTTTGTCATTAGGATCATTAGTCAATTTATATATAGAGAATAGATGTTTAAGTTCCTGAGAAAGTAGAACAAGCTCAGGAGTAACCCAGCTCTTAGCCTTAACTCTGCATGTCTTCCTAATTGAAATATTGATAAAACAATGTAAAGAAATTTTCAAACTTGTCATTGACACAGTCCATACCAAAAATTGCATCCCAGTTTAGGGCCTGAAGACTGTTACTGAATCTATTTCTAGCAGAAGAAGGGAAAAGCCTTTTTGGAGTGGAAATTACATCATTGTACTTCATATCAAAATTACAAGGTGTGGATACTGAGGTTAACTGAGCCTTATGGTCAGATAGATGAAAATCCACAGTGGTACCTTCATTTACTTTACATAAGTTGCATATTGTACTGTAATAATTTCACTCATCTTTATTGACAGTTTTCTCCTTATATTTGCGAAATAACCACAAGAATTTATTCCCTTATTATGATTACAGTATCCTTGAAAAGAAGTATGATATAGTAATATTGATTTTGACAAAAGAAAAAATTATGAAAGTATATACAAGGACTGTGCTTTTCTTACCAGCCTATTAAGCCTATAACATATTGAACGTTAAAAATAATTATTCATGGTTTAGTGTTTTTTCTGTCAACTATGGGGCTCCATGTATAATGAAATCGGTGAATGATGCCATATTATTAGTCTTCCTTTTAACGAATTAAACATCTACAAATTAGTAAAACTGTTTCGGAATAACTGATTGTTGTAATTATGCACTATTGTTATTGTGTATAATTTCAATTACAGTTATCGCAAACAACATCCACAATTTAAACATATGTTTATTTCCAATTACTTTTATTACAAACTTGAAATCCCGCCATTAATAAAAAACTTTAGGGACGAATTTCGCAATAATGCGATTTACATTTGTTTTGAAGATGGCTGCGCCCTGGAGCAGTCGTGCTTGGGCATGCCGAAATTATAAAGGAACTTATAAAAATTGTCCTTTACAGTTTTCTTCAAAATTTTTAGCGTTTACAAAACAATTCAGTGATTCTAGTGGTGCGCGAGTTCCATCTGTTGATGTGCAATTTAATAGCGGGTAAAAAGTCAAATTTTTGGCGGCAGTACCGAACGTTTTATTTAAAATATATTTTTCGAGATTGAGCGTTTAAATAATAATGAATATTGTTCAGTTTTTCTGTATGATTCTTCAGGTTTTCAATTTTGTGTGGCCAAGTCATATATTTTTATACGTTTCCGTAATTTATTTTCAGACGTTACATGACGATATCAACTGGAAAATATGCTAGGTTTGCTGATGGATGTGCTGTGGCAACTCTTGGTGAAACCTCGGTGATGGTTACTGCGGTCAGTAAGACTAAGCCAACCCCATCATCATTCCTACCCTTAGTTGTTGATTACAGACAAAAGGCAGCAGCAGCGGGACGTATACCCACAAATTTCCTAAGGCGGGAGTTGGGACCAACAGAGAGTGAGATTTTGACTAGTCGTCTCATTGATAGATCTCTGAGGCCTTTGTTTCCCAAAGGCTATTTTTACGAAACTCAGGTATGCCTCTTTCATGGAAAACTTTAAGGTTACCTACATTTATATGTTCTATAAATATTGGAAACCTGTTTTTATAATTAGAATTTTTTTACACAGTCAGTTTTAATGTTACCGTCCCTTTTGCAGGTCATATGCAATTTGTTAGCTGTTGATGGTGTTAACGATCCAGCAGTGACTAGTATTAACGCTGCCTCTGCAGCACTAGCTTTATCAGATATTCCTTGGAATGGACCTATCGGTGCTGTTCGAGTTGGACTCACTCGTGGGGAAGGGGATGGACCAGCTGAAGTGTGTGTTAATCCTACTCGTAGGGAAATATCTCAGAGCCAAACTGGATTAGACTTAGTGATTGCAGCTACGAAGCAAAACTTGGTGGTCATGCTAGAAGGATCAGCAGAGATAGTGCAGCAACAGGACCTATTGAAAGCAATAAAAGTAGGGGTGCGTGAGTGTCAAGTAGTAATCCAGTCTATACAACAATTACAGAAGATTTATGGGCGAACGAAAAGAGAGCTAACGGAACCACCGAAAGTGGAAGGAGCAGAAGGTATAGCCATAAGTTTATGAAATTTAATTGATTACAAAAATTGTAACTCTCCCTGAGGGATTCTTTCTTGATGTAAACAATTTTTTCGATGATTTTTCATGTTAGAGGGATTATTTGGGATTCGGTATAGGTCTTGGAAGCAAATGTATTTTAAGTTATTTTCCAAGCAAATGCTTAAATGACATGACAGTAATATGCACGGGTTCACCTCATTCCATTCATGTGTGGGATTTCATCAATTAATATGTATTTTGGTCGTTAAAATGTTTGGTAAGGTATTTATAATCACCTTTCCTCAACTCATTTATTATATTCTTACTTTGTCTTATGTACAAATCAATGTCTTATTTCTTTCTTTATTATTTGAATTTATCATTTGACTCTTCCTACAGCAGTTCAGTGATTTAATATCTACAATGGATCAGCAGATAATTTAGTCCCTATCCAAAACATGGTATATTTCTAATTATTTATGGAGAAAGAAGAAATCAATCATTTTCGATGGAATAGTAACTTTCTGGATTACCTTCATCATAAATTTTGTCATCAAATTTACTGATCTTTTAACATTAAGAAAATGACATGAGTGATTGATAAGCAACATTGATAATAATATCATCCTTTCCTATTTAGAGAAACGTTATATTAGTAACTCTCCCACAATCAATAATGCTTTTGTTTTTAATTTTCACATCTAATAAAAATTGTCTTTAAAAAAGAAACCCGGAATATCATTGCCCCAAGGAAACAAGGCTTATTCTCAGAAATGATGATAATGTTTTATTTGTAAAACTTAAGTTCTAACTCCATCTAAAGATGATAGTCTTTAAAAAAGAAACCCAGAATATCATTGCCCCAAGGAAACAAGGCTTATTCTCAGAAATGATGATAATGTTTTATTTGTAAAACTTAAGTTCTAACTCCATCTAAAGATGATAGTAACTTTTTCCTCAGGCATGTTTTTTATGCTTCTGTAGCCAAATCAATGGAATTACACCAGATGTGAAAAAAGATGCTGATGCCACGAAAAGTATTTCTACAGTTTTGCTGGGTGTTGTAGTTGTACAGCATGGTTTGAAGTACTTGATAATTTTTATCCAAAAATTTCTCCTGCAGCATAATCTAATATTGATATTTTCATCTTTTAATGAGTTTCATAAATCATTACTGTCATTTATACAGTATGAATTGGTTTTATCTAAGAAGGAAATTTAAATTCCCATTCTGTTAAGCCAAAATAAAATATTAATTATTACAAAATTTATCTATTTTTGGAAACTTTGTGTGCTGAAAATCAATTTACAGGTTTTTTCTAACTTGTTATTTATTCCATTACTCATTTCTTTGTTATTTTTAATAATTTGCTGAGTAATTTTATCCTTGTGTGCATTATTTACAGTTAAATAAAAATTAATGAAGTAATTATTGCCCTGCTAAGAAAGTATTACCCTTAAAATTATTATAATTTTTTATGATAATTCCATCAGTTTTTATTTAATTTGCTTGTGTATTTTTCTTATTAAGTTGAAAAATGATTGTATGTTATTGTTTTACTCATTCAAGGTGAAGTAGGATCTGAAGAAGAAGTCCTTGAATCTGTAAAAAGTCAGAGTGAAGCCAAGTTACGGGAAATATTTAGGGACTTTTCACATGACAAGCTGTCGAGGGACACTGCAGTTTTTGCTGTTAGAAATGAAGTGTTGGAGAACCTTCAAGATAAATATGAGACAGCTGCCATTAATGATGGCTTTAATAAATTCTGCAGAGAATTGTTTCGTATTATGATTTTTGAAGATGACTTGAGGTATTGAAGTATTTTATTTAGTCATTGTATTTTGTTTGAGCTATGAAATTATTGTCACCTCCCACTTTTTTAGTATGTAGATTTTATTGTTACATTCATGTAATGCAGCAGGGGCCAATTTTTTCTTGTGTATTGCCAATCTCAAATAGGAAAGTTATCGGTGTGCCACCAATAAATGTGAAGCAAAAAAATTATTGATTCTATGAAAATACAACAATGATAAAAAACTACATTAAAAATCAGATGTCTCACAAATATTACATTGTATTAATTGTAATGTTAGCTCTGTTTTATATTACAAAAAGATTTTAAATTACAGTTAATTTATTGGTTGACACTTGAGTTGCTTCATTTTAATCAATTCTTCAGTTTGTGGTTGAAAATTTGTAGTAGTTTATAATCTTAGAATATTTCTAAGGTGCTCATCAGTTAGTCAAGTACATTGTTTGTTTTTATGAGGTTCATTACTAAGAAAGTTTATTCACATGCCTAAGTTTCACAAATTTTGTGCTCTGCCACTAAGAAAAAGTTTGGCATTCCACAAGTGGCTCGCATGCCACACTTTGGTCACCACTGATATAATGTGTTCATGAAAAGTTTACTCTATAACCCTTTTTTAGTCCAAAATAGAGATACCAAAGGTGCTTTTAAATTATACATGTAATAGAAAATTATATTTACATTTTTATAAGTTTTTATTAGAGTTTGTGGTAAAAATAGCATTAAATTAAAAGATAATGTCTTTATTTGAAGAAATATTTATATTAACCTCTTTTATGTTTTTAGTTATAAAGCTGTCTCACAAAAATCAATTTTGTATAGAATTAACGCAACAACTTTTGGCCAAAAGTCTCCATTGACTCAACTACAGTAAAACGTCTGTAACTTGAATTGTCCATAAATGGAAGTGAATTCATTTTACAGGGCAAAATCTATTGTAGTGTTATTTTTCATATACAACTCGAATGAGTCGAATATTTTTTTTTTCTTGGGGTTCAACTTAAAAAAGTTCTACTCTACTAACATGCAAGTACGTTTTGTGAAAATAAATGATATTAACCCCTAACTGCTGATGTGCAGTCTGTGAGATATCATTTAAGTCAGGAATGGCAATTTTGGCACATAATGGAAGAAAATTTGTTTTTTTACAGTCTCCTTAACATTTTTCCATTTCTAACCCAATGTACAGTAGTTTTAAAAGCTTACGGCACCTTTCTGCATGGACTGCGACGTATTGTAGGGGAAAGTGGTTGTGGAGAGGGAAGTTGAGGGGGAAGCGAAGCTTTGGAACTCGTAGCTTGGCAGGTTAGCCAAACTACCGGATCCAGTTTTAAAAGAGGTGGAAATGTTCTCAACTGTAGCTTATCATGTATATATGTAGTTTGATTTTGCACTAATTTAACTTTGGAAGAAGAAACTATTTTCCAAAGCAAATTTTTATTCGGCAGTTAAATACAATGTAACCAAACAACAAACAGAACACCGATAATAGAAAGGTGAATCTAATAGGACAGTGGCACGGTTGGCAACTAACAAGGCACAAGTGAGCTCTCTCACGATTGTAAACACCCTCACCCCTGCCGAGTTCACGTTTCTAAAGTGGACTCTTCCATACCGAAAATTGTTTTCTGCGCAGGTGCCGTAAGCTTTTGAAAGAGCTATACAAGACTACTTCCATTGAGATTGCAATTATTTTGATAGAATATTTTATTAATAGTGACTTATTGCTGAAAAACAAGAAAGCTTGTTGCTCCCTAACTGTCTTTCAACCATTAACGATCTGGGACAATCTTTTAGAAGATAAATTGAATTTTTTATATAGCAAATGTATTGTTTTCTGAGCCCTAAGTATGAGAATAAATGGCCGTAGTTAAATCATAAAATTATTTCTTTTTGGATGTGTTTTAAATTGGTACATAAGTAGTGGTATAGCAAAATTTTCCAGGGCACCAGTGCAAAATCCATTTTGGTACATCATATTTATTTTTTTAAATATCGAACTTTCAAAGAGAAAGCAATGTACTATGCATGGATAAGGGCATAAGACTATGCAGATTCAATATGATATATGTGTGTGTGTGTGTATATATATATATATGTAATTACTGGAAATCCATAAATATGCTGCAAAAATTACAACAATTTCAAGATGTAACTCTTGTTAACCATTTTCAGTTTCTGAAGCAAAATTAGTAGACATTTTGTGCTTTTGTCTTCTCAGTCATATAAAGAGTTGTATTTGTGTTGTTGACAATTTTCATAAATCCTGAAGTAGGAGTAAAGAAAACATCTTTTGCAGTTGACAAGTTTGAATGTTTCTCTATGTGTCAGTCTGTTTCGAATGCCTTAATAATGCATTAGGTAGATTGCAGCCTTGTCATTTCCTTTACCTTAACTTTTGATAAAAATGTCGTCCCTCCTGTCTCATATCTTTGCAAAGATCTTTCAGACCAATAAAGAATTATTATTATTAATATCTTGGATGATTCAAAAAGTTTCAAATACTCTGTAAAAATGAACGTACTACAAACAGATTTGAGTACAATCGTCCTTCCGATGATTATAGCTAATCTGCTACCTGCCCTTGTATAGCAATTAATTTCAATTTATTCACAGAGATAAACTGTCAAACTATAATAATTAATGGTTTTATCCACGTAGAATTACATATTGTTGATTGGAGATGAGTGTAATTGTCAAGTTACTTAAACGATTGAAAATGTGTTAAATTATCGAATGAATTAATGAAAAAGTTTATTGTGATTTATTCTTCCTTATCTTGTAACAATTAATAATTAGTTTAATTAGTGTGCATACAAATTTTAATTTAATTTTTCATTATTTACGCTTGATAGATTTGAATTATTTATAATTGTTAGGTGCGATGGAAGGAAACTTGACCAGTTACGAAACATATCCTGCGAAGTGGACCTTTATAAACCACTCCATGGATCTGCATTGTTTCAGAGAGGTCAAACTCAAGTATTCTGCACCGTAGCTCTTGATTCTCCAGAGTCAGCTTTAAGAATGGATCCTGTATCAATTCTTACAAGGTTTGATTATTGAACTTGGATGTTGAATCTTGAGAAAAGGTTTATATAAAAAAAATTTATAGTTTTTAAATTTTAAAACTTGTGATGGATTTTTTAAAATCTTTGTTATCATTTCAGAAATATTTGTGAAAATTTTCTTTTGAAGTACAGTAAAACCTCATTATTTCAAAGTTCAAGGGACTGAAAAAATACGACTTCGAAGTATCCGGGTTCGAAATACACGAACTTTCATAAAAATCAAACTTGAAAAGCAGAATCTCAAAACAGAATCATATGTATCCGTTCTACAAATTAATTGACCTTACAAGTTAGTCTCATATACACGAATTCGAACAGAGCTGAAGTGAACACTTAGTTCATGATTCACAAACACCACAGCATGTGAAAAATAGGCTCGAGTGATTATCCCGAATTTCACAGTATGTGCATTTCAAGTTACTCTTTTATGGTGCATTTTGGAAGAAAAGACGTTTTATTATAATATTTATTACAGTGAAACCTCGATTCTGCACACTCCGATTTTATGTTTTTTCCGATTTTGCGCACTTTTTGTCTGGTGCCGGCCAAATGCTCATAAGAACAACGTAAACTTTATCCGATTTTATGTTTCCTCGAATTTACATTTCCCCCGAATCTGCATCTTATTTTTCGAGTCCTGACAACGGAAATTCACCTGATTTTTACGTTTTCAATTTTCTATTTCGGAAAATGTGAAGGAGCACCGGCGGTGTTCCACTCCTATTCAAGGTTAAAATAGGCTTTATTCAATAGTTTTAGTCATAACTTTGTCAAACTCATGTTTAAATAGGCATATGTTTACATAAGAAATGTTTGCAACCCCCCGTGGTAATCCATTTATCGGTCGATCGAAGAAAAGAGCACACTTCATGCTCACCGGTACGCTTGCGTAGTTGCAGCCATTTGTTTTTGTAGGAAGTTTATATCAACACGATGCTAGGCATTGTATATACCGTATATACTCGTGTATATGCCGACTCCATGTATAGTACGACCCCTGAATTTTTGGTGAACAAACCTGAGTTTTTCATATATCTCGTTTATAGTACGACCCCAGCTTTCCACTAGGGTCGATATATTTCGTTTCGATAGCTCGATGGTTACGAGCGAGATATATCGAACGACCTTGATTTTCCCCACCACCATAGAATAGACCGTAAATGTCGTAAATAGTATTTCTTGCGAGTCACTAAAATTCGGATAAGTTAAGTATCTTACTCCTAAAACATTTAATAAAAAGTGATATGAATCATGATTGCACAAGATGAAATAAAATCGTTTCAATTCTAGTACGTCTGGATTACGTTTTGCGTACGTAATGGTTCCACTCGCTCATCTACTTAATAGGTAGGGATAACGGATAAAAATAAATTACTTTGTAATATTCCACAGTCTTTATTGTTTCTTCAATCACACACCGACCGGTTTCCACTACAAAATCATTCTAATGGTGTTACTAACCGACGTAACACCTTTAGAATGACTTTGTAGTGGAAACCGATCGGTGTGTGATTGAAGAAACAATAAAGACTGTTGAATATTACAAAGTAATTTCTTTTTTCCAAGATGTCGAAATTCCATAAAGTTACGCTGTCTACGATACTTTTAGTCCAACTCGTTCCAATCCATCCCTTGGAAAAAGACGCAAACAAAGATGTACATACAAAAATTCAAGAAAGGAAGTGCCCGTAAATCTTCACTTACATCAAGTATTTGTGAATTTGAAGCTGTATAATGAAAAAGATTCTACTCTTCACGAAGCAACATAACAACGATAGGTTAGCCTACCATTAGAATGCGTGCGGGTGGCATAACTTCACTGAAAATGCCCGTGAAGATACATGAATTTTAAATCCTCAAATGTATTACTCGTGTATAGTACGATCCCCAATTTTTGCAATAAAAATTTGGTCCTAAAAACTCGTACTATACTCGAGTATATACGGTACTTAACGAGGTAATCCATTTATGTATCGGTCATTTTAGTAGGAAGTTGACGACATCTACATGATGCTTGGCGTTATTTATAAACATGGCAATCCATTAATTAATTTTTGGCCTGAAATATGGATAGTAAAGCAAAATGGAAAGTATTTATGATAAGTGATAAAATTAATATCTTAGCTCAACTTGAGCTTGGAACGCATATCAAACTTTTTGACTGGTTAAAGAAATAAAATGTTATGTAAGTTAGTTTATTTGCAATTTCATTGTTATTGTGTTCAAACATGTATATTTTACCAAAGTTATGATATAAAGCAACCCACATTTTACTTTATGTTACATAATCTTCATTTCCCCGATTTTACACTTTCCTCTATTTTACATTTATTTTAGGTGGTCCCTTCAGTGGTGTAAAATCGAGGTTTCACTGTATTACAATAGATACAGTGATGAGCTGAAGAAATCTTAAGAACCATCTCTCTTAAAAAAAGGTTTGAGGGTATATCAATGCCACCATCTAAACTTTCCAACTCATATATGCCAGCAATACTACCGTTATTTGGGCAGATGGTGTGATCCAGGAAGTCCAGAGACAAGTTAAAACATGTTAGCATTGCACCAACTCTATTCTCAATAGGACAGTGATTTTCAAAATAGTTTTCCACCCTATTTCGTCCCACATGTCAGTAATATAATTATATTTTGTGAGATATTTAGTAATACCGTTCCACTAATTTAACAAGCATTCTGTACATAATGTATTTGATGTCCATCATTATTGGTAACTGAATTTTAGATAATTCGACATCTATTTGAAAGAAAGACAATAGATTTCAATATAAAAAATATTAAAAGTGATATTATTTGTTGATTGACTAAATCAATTATTCCTCAAATTAATTAGTAAAACATATGCCATAAATCAGTTTTTCTCAAACTATGGGCCGCAAAATTATTTTAGGTGTTAGGTGAAATGCCTAAAAATAATAAAATTTCATCAGGAAATTTTAGGAAATACGATTTGATATAAATTATTAACAGTTATATAAAATAAAGAAATTTGTATCAAAGTTTATTATTTTTACTATTTTTAATTCAAAGGAGGCTTCATAACATTCAAGGGGGTCGCGACAGTTGAAAGTTTGAGAACCACTGCCATAAATTACTTAAAACTGGTTTTAAACCACAAAATTTCAAAAAAATATCATTTAAATTTTATTGTCTGTTATTTTGAATTAAAAAAATTGAATTTTAGTAGCGGAATTGTTTATGAAACTTAAAATGTTATGTTTGTTTCTGATATAAAATTTTAATTGTTTGATTACAGTGGCTTGAAAGCAAAAAATTTCTTCCTGCACTATGAATTCCCTCCATATGCTACTAAAGAGGTTGGACGTTCTGGTCCAATTGGAAGGAGAGAAATGGGACATGGAGCATTAGCTGAGAAAGGTCTTCGTGCTATTGTGCCTTCAGATTTTCCATTTGCAATTAGGCTAACGTCAGAAGTTTTAGAATCAAATGGTGAGTGTCCACATTTGCTCTTTGCTTTTTCTGTATTTTTTGTGCCTAACTTAAGATGTGAATATTTTTTGTCAAGGAAAATAGTTCACCATTGAAGGGAATTTTTGCTAACATCCATAAATGAATTTAACTCTCTCTGATAATTATATTGGTCTTTCATAATAAATATCATTAAGATATTTTTAAATAAAGAAAGTAAAATGATCAGGAAGGTTTTTGTACAATAGAGGCAACATCCATTTAACATACAGGTTACATTCTCAAAAATGCATACATTAAGCAGATTGCGATTTATCATATAAATACATACTGATATAAATTTGGATGCAAGTCCATGAATTCTTTCCCCGAAAATTTTGCTGGACTACCACTGCATTTATAAAGTAACAAACATTAAGTTTAAGCATGTAAAAAATAAACAGATATTATCAAATATGAACAGTAAAGTAAAATTGACTACTTAACCATAAAACTCAATACCACATTTACTCGTGTACCCCACGCACCTTTTTCCCCAAAATATCGGTAAAAAAAAGGGACTGCGTGTCATACATGAAGATTTCTGAACAGGTTATATAAATTGCAGGTCTTGATAGTAAGTTAATTGCAACACGTGTCACATTTGTACTCGCAGAAGACGAAGAATTCTACGAAGTATACATACATCTATACAACCACGTAAATGTTTATTGTTTAAATGCGTGGTTTATACTGCCGTTGCTGCATATTCAAGATCACGGTGGACATTTTGACAATTAAGATGATGTTATATTATTATAATATTAAAACTGTACCTTTTAAATGAGTTTTAAGTTTATTATTGTTACTCAAAATAAGCAGTTGTGTCATTAAGCCTTTACTATCAGGTTCTACCTATAATTTTGCCAGAATAAATCTCATATCAGTGTTCACTGAATTCATCGTGAGCCGCTGACACTCCTTTAACATAAGAGTGGTGACTACTGAGGAGGAGATTTCTGCTAGCATCGGCATAAAGAGATCACTCGGTACATTGCGTCACGCAAGTGGGAAGGAGAAGATAATTAACTTGGGCGGACCTTGTTTCAGGGAGGGATAATCAGTGAAGAGGCCGGTCGTTTTTTAAATCCTAGGTGTCAACTTGTTCTGGCACGAATTAATTTGTTTCCTTCTGAACTGGGCCAAAAATAGGGGTGCGCGTGGTACACAAGGGCACGGGTTACATGAGTAAATACAGTATTGAGGTTGTATATGTTTTTTGGGTTATCCCACTTGAATTTTTGCATTGAAATGCTGTTTCTTCTCCTTTGCCAGAGACTTCTTCAGGGTAATCTGGCTGGGTGTCCTCATATTGCCCCTGTATATACTATGGTGGCAGAGGAGGGGTAGGTAGTTTATAGGAAGTGGAGGGTTGGTGGTGGGGTGAGTTTTGTTGTGGCATTCATCCTATCATGTTGTTTACTATAACTGGAAAATTTTGAAACAATATCTATTGACAATGCAAAGGACAAACCTGCACCTGGCTAAGATATGTAAAGGATACTTTTATAATTTGGATGCACGGACAACAAAAACTGGAAGAGTTTTTTGACTTTTTAAATGCAAGACACCAAAACATTAAATTCACTATGGAAATAGAGAAAGATGAGAAATTACCCTTTTTAGACGTGCTTATTATCAGGAATGAAGACGGGAGCCTGGGACACACCGTGTTCCGGAAAACAACAAGTATGAACAGGTTGCTACACGCAAACTCCCACCATCATCTGAGGCAAATTAACGCCATGATGGAAACAATGATCCATCGTTCCATCACATTAAGTAACTCCAACCACCTTCACTCAGAATTAAAACAATTAAAAAGGATTTTATAATCCGACAAATACCAAGAACCCCATATATATCAGGCGATCACGAGGAAAGGCAAAACGAGAAGATGGGAGAGAAAGAAAAAAGGGCATATCTCCCCTACATCAAGGGAACAACGGACAGATTGGGACATGTATTAAAGAAATATAACATTACGACAATTTTTCAGCCCGTCAACCAAATTAGGAAGACATTAAAAACCATAAAACATAGGATGCCACTACAGGTAGTGGGGGTGTATAGGATACCATGCAGGACTTGCAATCAAGTTTATATAGGGGAAACAAGGAGAATGATCAAGACACGAGTAGAAGAACGCAAAAGAGCCATTCTACTCAAACATGCTGACAAATCAGCAGTAGTAGAACATGCTGCCGGGGGACACAAAATAGATTTTGAAAACACAAGGATTCTCGCGAAAGAAAAACTTTATGGAAAACGAATATTAGAAACAAAAAGGCATGGAAATAATTTCAGAAGAGACAGTGGCTATAAGTTGAGCAACACTTGGACCCCAGTTATAATAAACAACATGATAAGACGATATGAGGACACCCAGCCAGATTACCCTGAAGAAGTCTTCAGCAAAGGAGAAGAAATGGTGTTTCAATGCAAAAAATTATGCAGGATAACCTGAAAAACATGTATTTGACCGAATATAGACCCTCCTCTGAATATAGCCCCCCTACCCATCTTTTCTCACATAAATCTAGAAAATATTTTAATACCCTGAAAGGACATGATTACCCATACAAGGACATTGTATTGTGACAGGTGAAACAAAGTTGGCATTGCTTAGTTGGCACATCATTAGTATTTCATTTTCTGCAGGAATGGTCGTAATTGAAGGTTAAATTCTGAACACATCTTAACACTGAAAATTTATTAATGAAATTATTTAATGGAACAAAATGCAATTCAAAATGATGAACACTAACTACATATTCCTGCAATACATAAGAACAGCACAATCTACAACTCATCATCTGCAGCATCAAAAATGCTCTCATCTGATGAGCTTGTTTCATCTTCTCCCATGTACTCCTCATCCTCATCCTCTGAGTTCATCCACACCATGTCATCCTCCATGCCATCTAAGGAATTGGAGACACAACACTTTTTAAAACTTTTCATTATCACTGTCTCAGGAATGGCATTCCATGCACTCAATAACCCAATTAGCCATCAGAGTAAGGGAAGGACACTTCACTTTACCGGAAGGGGTGTATTCTTTTTTCCCATTCTTCATCCAGTCAGCATAAATAGCTTTTAATCTGTCTTTAAAGGGTTTATTTATGGACACATCGAGTGGCTGCCGTAGGCTGGTCATTCCTCCAGGGATGATAGCAAGATCTGAATTTCCCATTCTAATTACTTGCTTCACAGCCTCAGAAACATATCCTCTGAATGAATCAAGAATAAGCAATGATGGCAAATTAAGCAGAGCTCCAGGTCTCCTCTGCCAGACCACTTTCACTCAGTCTTTCACTAGTTCTTCGGTCATCCACCCTTTTTCTTGAGCTCTGATGTGGATTCCAGGAGGGATTTTTCTTTGGGGAGTGTTTTCCTTTTAAGCGCAACATAAGGGGAGAGCTTCCTGCCATCAGCTGTTACAGCTAGCATACAGGTAATGCGATTCTTCTCATTCCCAGTTGTTTTAAATTTTATTGGTATTAAAACTTGCAATTTGACGATAATGAGAGCGATCAGGTAATTGAAAAATCCTTCCTATATGGCGACGTCAATCAGCCTTGCAAATAAATATTCGCAACCTGAGTAGTTTAGTCTTACAATGGATAGAAACACTTACTGACTCAAATGAAATTCATCGCTATTGAAGCTTTGCACACTTGTTCGTACCCACCTAATTTTTAGTGCCCAAAAATAGCCTCCCCCCTCAACTTTTGCACTTCACTTTTGGCCAAAAACCCATATTCGGTCAAATACGGTACAACCTCAGCATGACAAGCATCCGCGAAAGCTTCAATCGATTAACAAATACAGTATTATCTTTTTCAAAATGGAATCTTCACAGAAATGATTTGCAAGTTAATTTTGTAGGTCTTTAGAGAAGGAAGGGAAGTCAATTTCTAGTTGATATGATGAAAATTAGTGCCTAGGTACACTCTAAAGAAATAGTAATGCCTCTTTTGAAGCATAAGTGCATTTTCAATTTATGATTTAAATTAAAGATTCAGATTTGACCTGTTACTTACTATCTATGGATTTAATTATTCATTTTTACTTTCTCGTATAGCTAGTATATATAGAAAGTTTTGTAATAATGAAAAAGATCGACTTCAAGATTTTTATGGAAATACATGTTTTAGATATCTCCCAAGTCCAAAGAAATGGTTTTTGCTATGATTTCTGTATGTGCCTGATCTAGAACCTAAATAGATCAATGAAATCAAATGATATTTCATATTTGATATTACTAATATCCAGAATAGAAATTATTAAGAGATGAATGTTATCATGCGACAATACTGAGTAATTTATTCTTGTTGACTTTCA